>JAUMIR010000003.1:66937500-67275000 GCA_030847615.1 Gambelia wislizenii
ACGTTGTCCTACACTTAGTATTTCCATCTACTGTTTCCCCCTAAAATACGACGGTGCGCTTATAGATTTCTTAACCAGTACAACCAAAGAAATGTCTAGCCAAGAGGCGGACGGGGCTAGGAAATAGCAACAACAAAAACAATAATAATATCAAATCACAACCTGGGATCTTTTTGGTCTCTCAAGGTCCCTTTGAATAACTTTAGTAATCCTCATTATCACCAATAATAAGTCAGAATTCAGACTTCTGAATGGTAGGTCCTTTCTTTCTTTCTTTCTTTCTTTCTTTCTTTCTTTCTTTCTTTCTTTCTCTCTCTCTCTCTCTCTCTCTCTCTCAAAAAAAAATTGTTCCCTAACTGGTTCATCTCCTGAGGAGCAAAAACTGTTCAAGAATTCAGCGTTTCCTCTTGCAACTAAATGGGGAGGAGAGGGCCTTTTTAGCCTCTGGGCTGAAGTCGTAGAACTTCAGAATAATTGGAGAGGATTAGGAAACTAAATTGTAAGGGTCAATAAAGTTTACACCTATCCTTCCTTAGAATAGCCGCTTGCCCTTTCAAAAGGGAGTAGTAAATTAAGATCCTTGTTGTTCCCGCCCAGTTCCAAGAGCAGATTATTTGGAACCAGTGATTTATGGTCAAGAAATGCCCCATCCTCAACCCACTAGGATGCATGGGGTGACATCTGTAACCGTTAAAATCGATGGGGAAATGTGTTATTGGTTGCAATGAGCTCTGCAATAATCCCAAAGGCGCTCACTGAGAAGTCCCATTGTGTTCAGTGGGGCTTACTCGGGGGTAAGTATTCCCAGAATACCGCCTCATTCAGCCAGATACGCATGCCAGCAAGCGTGCTGGAAGATGCCACTCCTAGAACTGCCAATAGGGGTAACCCATGACTGAGGAGGAGGCGAGGCCCACCGATTTCAGTGGAACCTATCTCAGGGCAGAAGGTGAGCTCTACGCACCAGACACCTCGGGGGACTTCATGATCGAAAGGCTCCGGACCCACTTTCGGAAGGAGATTGGGGAAGGGAAGCCCAAACTGCGACCTGGGCTGAAGGGCAGACTTTTCAAGTTCAACTTTTAATAAGGACCCCTATCATCCTGGCCTGGGGTTATCTATTACAGTATTATGGAAGCTTCTGTAGAGACTCCCATTCACAGGCTCGCTTTGCCCGCAACCTGCATCCAAACATTTAAAATAAATACAGCGTGCTAAGTAAACGGACCCCCTCCCACAACCCAAACCCGCCAGCTGAGAGAGAGAGAGAGACTGATGGCTAAATTGAATCCCATTTCCTCCCCCCACTTCTCTCTGGCAGCTTAGGGAAGGCGTGGTGTGTCTCCTAACCCCGCGCAGTCTTTTGTTTAATGATTTTATTGGGGGGAAAAACCAGAGAGAGTTGTGGGGAAACAGGTTTGACAAGGAGCTGCTCTCTCTCTTTCCCTTTAGGGGATCTCTCCCCCCCCCCCCCACGCAACACGCACACACATCTTCTCCCTGTCTCTTTTCCTTTTTTAAAAAAAACATCAAAGTTAGTAATCGGTTCATTTCGGTGTCATGGTGATTATTTAATATATTTATTTCTGCACGCATAAAAATAGCTAGACACCTGCAAACGAAGAAACTGGTTGGAAGGGGCGGAATTTGGCGGGTGGTGGTGGTGGAAATACGTTGCAAGAGGGAAGCCAGGTGGGGGAGACCTTGAAGTTTCAAGGCAGCCCTCAGATGTTCCATTTGTTTGGAATAATTCTGAGCTTCTTGTTCAAGTCAATCACATTTTTAAAAAAATAAATAATAATAATTCTACACCCTCTCGCGACGATTTCTGCATTGCGAATCACTACACCAAAGCAAATGTGCAAACTTTCCAACCACACAGGATTCTTCCCGGAGCAGAATTACGTGTCCCTGGCATAAATTCAGCAAAGTCCTTAGACTGCACCTATTCTGACTTACTGTAGTTCATCTGTATTCTGTGGACCCTCTAATTTTTTTTAAAGGTACTACAATAGAAAAGGGGTGTGTTGCTGAAGTATTAGTACTCTTCGCAAATGCGGTTGGAATCATAACATTTTTTTACAAGAATATATCTCAACCGTGAGGGCTTTTTTGTGGGGGGGGAGGGTACAGGTATATTTGTGAGCCCACACGAGTCCTGCAAAGAACAGAAATTGCTCCAAGCGATACAGCCGTGCCTCAGCTTACCTGTTTAGCAACAACCCCAAAGAAACGTGAACACTGTGAAAGGGAGCATTTACAGCTCTGCTTATTGGGAGGGGGGAATGCTGCGGTGTGAGTGTGGCGAGGCGGGGGGGCGCAAAATCATTTACCAAGTCACATACACAACCAGACAGGTATCACAATTCCCCCCTCTCCCTACAGGACCCAGTCCATTTTGTCATGGACCCAAGTGACTGTAGTGATAACTCCTGAATTTCTCCTAACAACTTACTCAAACTGTTGTACTCAAACTGAAGTGGGCTGGGGGCGAGGAGGGCAGCTCTTCGGGGCTAGCGCCCTGGGAAAAAAAGGCAACCCCGGAGGAAAGGGCTGGTGCCTGTTGGAGACGGGGGGAGGAGGGCGTCGCCTTCCTCTGAGGAGCTTTCTGCCCCCTCCCTGCCCTTCGGACTCTCTTGCCCCAAATCTCCCGGGAGGAAGACAGCCGGTGGCAGGCAGCCGCCTGTACCTGAGGCCAGCCTTAAGCCTAATCTAGGGAGATGTTAAAAGACACTGAGCTACGAGTGTTATCACGGGGCCTGACAGCAACTGTCAACTGGGGTTAAATCAGCCAGCTAGCCTGCCTGCCTGCCTGCACCAGCGCTCGCCTCACAGCTCCCTTTGCCTCCGCCGTGGGCTCCGTCCATTCATTTCCAGCAGTGGTCCCGCCGCTGTGGCGTCTCTGATTGCGCCTCTTCCCCACCCATCCCCACCTCTTAATTGCGCCCATTTGTAAGTGGGCCCTTTTATTATTATTATTATTGCTATTACTATTTTATTTTATTGTCATGCTAAACAAGCGTGGTTCAGCTATTCTAACCTCGCCTTTCAAAGCTTTCCTCTCCGACTCTTTTGTTTCCCTTCGCCTGATCTCCCCCTTATTTATCTATCCATTCTTCCTGCGCTTACCCTTCCCATTCAGGTCCCCGTGTATGTTAATTGTGTTTATGCCATCGCATTCGAACGGCGGTCTCCAAAGAGCACTTAATGAGAAAAACATCTACAACATGGATCACGGCTGCTATTCAGTCCAGCCAGATGGACAACTGCTCCTCTCTCCTCTTTTCTTTTTTTCTTCCTTCCTTCCACCCTTTCTAATGAAAAATCCTTTCCCGAACAAAAGGAGAGACCTGATGAATAGGGGAGCCAAACGCTGCTAATTGTTTGGGACAAGATGCTAATCTGCCTTGCTCCGGCTTCCTTCCCGAAGCTGTCAAAGAGCTTTCCTCTCTGTGTGTGTCTTTCCAGACCTGCCTTTTTTGCTTGGGACATAAGTTGCAATGAAATAGTCAAAGGGATGGAGGGAGTTTTGGATTGCAAGATCCTCGCACCGTCCGGGACCGAAGGAAAGTATTTTGACCTTTTTCAGAAGGACAAGCGTGTAGGGGACAGCCCCATTCCCTGGGAGCCTACACTTGTCTACACTGGCAGGGTGCAAGCTTACCCAGAAATTTAGGCGGTAGAGGGTACGCCAGCAACCTGGAGTAAATCCCTTTGTACTCAATGGGACCTACTTTCGAGTAGACCTGTCGAGCAACTGGCTGCATGTTACTCTACTCTACTGTAGAGGCATGGGGATGGGGCTGAGGGTTCTCTTCGCAGAAAAGGCTTCTGCGCTATACGCTTTGCTAGGGCTGAGGTTTGGCTCTAACAATCGGCCAACTTGGTGCTCCCGGCTTCGAAAAGAACCTGACCTGGGACCCCACGCGGTCCTTCTCACGCAGCTGAGACATAACACCGCTCCCCGGCTCAAGTTTGGGCTCAGCAGGAGAAGCATGGCTCAGCAGGCTCAGCCATGCTGGAGACAGCGCAAGGGCCTGCCCGGTTGATCAACACCCCTCTCCTGCCGCCCACAAAGCAAAATCTGGAGCGACTCCCACTACTTAAGCCTTAATAGCCGCTGCCTCCATGCTCTCTTCAGGCCGCAATCCTATTCATACCCTACCTGGAAGTAAGCCCCCTTGAACTCCATGGGATGTTCTTTCGAGCAGAGATGCCCAGAATCACACCGGTAGCCCTCCATCCCTTCTCCTGCATCACTCAGGTTGCTGGGAATCCTATACAAACACACCTGAACTCAATGAGACTACCTTCTGAAAAGACTTGTATAGGGCCATAATGTTCCACTGATTCAGCTTCTTGCAATGCAGTATAACTGGCGAGACACTGGCCAAGTTATGCTACATTCCTACCAGGAATAGTTACTTAGGAGTAAGCTCCACTGAACGCAAGAGGACTAATGTGGGAGTCAATATGAAGAGAAGGGTTTTGTTAAATGTTTCTATAATACAATTCTATAGACTTAATTCCTCAGAATTAAGTCCTATTGTGTTCAACAGAGCCTACTCTCAGGTAAGTGTGCATACCATCGCAGCCCCAAAGGGGCCCAGCGGAAAGATCGGCAAGTGTCAACCCGAGGAAGCGCTTTACACCTCATTCACCTTGCAGTTCTAGACATGTCTACTCAGATGCAAGTCCAATTGAATTCTGTGCGGGCTTACTTACAGGTAAATGCGCACAGGGCTGCAACCTGACTGGCTTAGAGCCGGCCTCTGACTCTGACTCAACTTCCGTTCTTCCACCGGTAAAACAGGAGGAAGAATGAGATAAAGAAACCCTGCACTCCCTGGGCCCTGAGAAAGTCATGCATCGAAATAAATAAGTAAATGCGGGAATCGAGTGTAGAAAAGCCACCACCACCACAAAACTATGGGCGGAATCCCGTCCCCTCTTGCTTGGATGCCATCCGGAATTGCAGTCACAAGCCCCATTTCCCTCCAATGAAGTATGCTTAAGTGAACTGCCCGCTGGATCATCCTCCACATCTAAAAATGTCCCGATCCTGCTGGATCCATATATTTTGGAGGGTCCGACTGAATGCTGATCCCAACTGCTCGGCCATTTACAGACCCCACTACCCGACCGCAGGGAGCTTAATTCAGCTTCCTCGCAGTCTATAAAGCTTTGAAGTGGAAGCTGGCAAGAACTGAAGTTGGATTCACAGCACATAGGTGACGTGTTGGACGACAGATTGTCTTTATTCAAAATGTCTTTGTTCAACAAATGAACAGAATTAACGAGGTAAAATCCTTCTGGATACAATCCCCCCAATACATTGTTAAAACATATTTAAATTATCACCGTGTTATTATTACTTTTTTTCTTTTTCTCCTTTAAAAAAAATCAGTTCTACTGCCTGACTTTATAACTGACATTCTGTCTAAAGTAAACTTAGGTCTACTTGCACTGATTCACACAAATTGAAGGACTATCTGTTTTAAATTAAGCAAACACCATCATACCATGTTTGAAATATAAACGTTTGCCCCCACTTTTTTTAAATAACTCTGAAGAGGGTTTTTTCTTTCTTCTTTTAATATTTTTTGACATGAAAAGCAATTTTTATCTATTAGTGCTGGATGGTAAAATATAGATATATAGATATATATAACAACAGCTAACTCTTGTATCTTAAGTGTGCAAAACCAAAAAAAAAAAAAAAAACAGAGGAAACCATTAAAGTCAGAATACTTCCGGGATTTTAGGAATTCAAGTCCGATTCATATCCGATCATATATAAACTCAGACATAAAGGTAATAAATAATATTTTTTAAAAAAACAAAGAAAGAAAGAATAAAAGATGTTTGACTTTCTCGCCAAAAAGAGCAATTAAAAGTTTGACACATTTACAATTCTTACAAGTTTCGGGCACCTCTTTGCCCCAAGTGCAGAAAGAAAGAAAAACACCTTTTTGTGTGGGTGGGTTTTGTAAAGTCTCAGAGTTTCCCCCTCCCCTTCTGGAAAAAAAAAAGAGTGAGAGAGTCTGCAAAGTCTTTCCCCAGGTGAAAGTAGGTCCCCAGGGCATCTGTCCCGTGCTCAGGTGGCTTTCGTTTAGGCTTTGTAAAATATCTTTGTTTGTTTCTGGAGTCTCGCTATGTTACATGCACGTCAAATGTACGGGTTCCCTTTCCGCCGTCCCGCCAGCCAGCTGCTGGCCAATGTAGGGATTCCATCCTGCCGCCTGTCGTGTGTGGTTGTGGGACTGTCAATGGGAGGTGGTTTTTGTTGTTGCTGCTGCTGCTGCTGCTGTTGCTGCTGCTGCTGTTGTGTTTTGTCTGTGTGTTACATGGCTGTGGCGTGCGCTGAAGAATAGGGGTCTATTCCAGTCTTGGTCATGCCTGGGAATAATATGTAGGCCACTGGAGGCTGCAAACTGGACGCAGACCAAGCCGTACAGTTACAGGGCACCACGTAGCCCGGGTTGGTTGGCGACGGGTGGGTGTGGGTGTGCTGGCTGGGGCAACTCAAGGTGCCAAAGGCCCCGTTCTGGTATCCCAAGGTGGAGGCGTAGGGCAGGGTGCTGGTGGCTAAGGTGTGGGGCACCTCGGTCATCTTCTGGAGGGCGCTGGAGCTGAACTGGCTGGGGTCAAGGAGCGAGTAAGGCGCGGAGGTGGGGGGCAGGAAAGCCCTCGCCTTCTCCGGCGAGCTGAGCAGCGAGTCCGTGGCTGCCACGGGGAGCCCGGCCGCCTTTAGGGGGTCAGTGTCTCCGAGGTAAGGCAAAGGGAAGACATACCTGTCCTTCTTGAGCAGGTTCTTGGGCTTGCGGCGGGGCCGGTACTTGTAGTCGGGGTGCTCCTTCATGTGCTGGGCGCGGAGCCGCTTGGCTTCGTCGATGTAGGGGCGCTTCTCGGCTTCGGAGAGCAGCTTCCACTCGGCCCCGAGGCGCTTGCTAATCTCCGAGTTGTGCATTTTCGGGTTCTCCTGGGCCATTTTCCGGCGCTGGCCCCGGGACCACACCATGAAGGCGTTCATGGGGCGCTTGATGTGGTCGGAGGGCTTGGACATGGTGGTGCCTCGCCCGGACCGGACGCCTCCGCCTCCAGCAGCAGCAGCAGCAGCAGCACCGCCGCCCCCGGCTCCGCGTCGCCTCCTGCCTCCCAGCCAAGGCGCCCGCGCAACTCTCAGCTGATCATGCCAGTCCTCCCAGCGAGCCAGTCCCCGACGAGCTGCCCCGCTGGACCGACGCCTGGAGGTGGGCAGCGAGGCGGAGGCGGCGCGGAGGGCCCGGGAGCCCCGGCGGCGAGGCCAAAGGCAACTCCGGAGGGGCCCGCCCGCCTCGTCCGGGTCAGGCTCCGCTCTCCTGAGGATTGCCGAGGCGGTTCCCCTCGACGAAAGCCCGGACCTGAGGCTCGGCGACGCGGAGCAGGGCGCCCGGCTTGGCTGGCAAGGGAGTGAGGCGAAGGCGCGGACTCGGAGCCAAAAGCGGGGAAGTTCAAAGGCGAGGCTGCTTGGGACGGCGCGCAAGCTGACGGAGCGGCGGCAGGGCGTTCCCTCCCCGAACCCTCCCGGCCAATCAGCGGCCGGGGAAAGAGCGAGCGAGCGAGCGAGCGAGAATGAACACCTCCGGAAAAGGCGGGAGAAGGGGGAGCAGGCCGGCGCGCGGGGGAGGGCAGAACTCACTAAAGACACCGGATTAAAGGGAGCGCCTTTTGTTCGACGGCGCGCTAATAGCGGCAGCCAATAAAACGCCGCCCGCCCCCTCGTTTTGGAGCAGAGTGGGTGGGGGAAAGTTCGCGGGGGGGGGAAGAGAGGCGGGCATGGGAGGAAGCGGCCCCTCCGGCAGTAATTGTCTCCCAGTGTGGGGGCTGCGGGGGAGTGGGGAGTGAGTTTTAGCCACGGGGCAGCCACGGGGGTCAAGGGCAAAGGCGCCAAGGTGGGGTTCCCCGCTTGCTTTCTTCCGGCCCGGCCGGCGGCGGCTCGGCGGTGGCCTTGGGGCTCTGTGGGGATGGGCGCGAGAGGCGCCGGCTCCTATGAGGGAGGCGAAAGGCGGGCAGCCCGGAGCGCGCCAGAATTTTGTCAAAGCGAGGGAATGGGCCGGCGGGAGGGTCGCCACGCGCCGCCCTGGGATAAAAAGGGACGGAGACTTGGGTGGGAAGGAAAGTCGATCAATATTCATGACAGGAGGTCTAAGGGGAAGAGTGGGGGCTTTGAGTGGGAAAGGGAGCCCCACTTTCAGGGTTGTTTGGGGTTGATTTTTTATACTAAGGACCCCAAATTTAGTCGGGAAGAAAGGGGGCAACCGAACTCTCAGGAAGACCAGTTCTTAGTTGAAGGAGAATATGAGACACTGACAGGGCACGGCTGTGGATATGGCGAAGACTTTTGTCCCACGTTTTTTGTGATGTCATTTTTTGGAGAGATCCGTTTCTCTGTTCTTGGCCTCTCCTTTCAAATTCTCTCCCCCTCCCCGCTTTTTTTCTCTCTCCTGTCGTGAGCTTCTGTTGTTGTTTTCTAACTATTAAAGATTGGCTTCTAAAGAGGACAAAATACCCACCGGAGTCCTCCTTTCTCCCCTCCACGCCTGTTTCCTTTGAATAATTGCTGCCTGACGCAAAATGCCCTTGGGGAAAATATTTATTAAATGGAAACCATTTCCCTCGAATCCCCAAAGAGATCGGGTTCTTTAAGGGCGTTTTAGCTTTGTGCACCTGCCTACTTTAAAACGGGTCCTCCAGCACCGGCCTTTTCTCTTCCTTTCCCACCCCCGTCCGCCTCCCCATAACCTCTTCCACTGTTCCCAACATTTGCTTTCACTTAAAAAAAAAAAATCAAAGATAACACACCGTCGCTTTCGCATCAGAGAGTAGAAGAGTTTGGTTGGCTTCCTCGGTTTTGCAGCCGAGCTGTGGATCTTTGATGCCTTTTGTTATCTTACAAAAAGATGTTTGGAAAGATAACCATGTGGGGCCCATTTCGATCCTCCTTCAGGTGCAGTGAATGGCATTGCTAGAACGATTATTGTTATACTGATGATGATGATGATGATTTATTTTTGAACTGTAATTAAAGCGGTGAGGGGGTAAACACAGGATGCTGCTTCCAAATTCTTTATTCTATTCAAGTACAGGAGCTTAATAAATAAATAAATAAATAAACGAACGATCCACTCTGCCCCGTGGCGATGCACATTCATACGTGCAGCTGGAATAAAGCCTTAAGATTTGTAGCGGCATGTAAGCGTTGTGTGGGGGGGGACTCATTCATTTTTCTTTTCTCTCGATTGTAATTCGGGAGCGGGAGGTAGAAGAGGAAAAACAACATTCTGTTTTCCAAGGAGCTCCCCCCCTCTCCGCCTCGTTTCCCACCCTTCGCCAGAGTCGCCCACGAACTGATTTCCTGGGACTTTGGCTCCCCGGCCAGGGACCCCACCGGCCCGTCCTTTCCACCTGTCCGGGCGCCACAGCCTCCCCTCCCGCCGCTCCCCTCCCCTCCTCTCCCCTCCCCGCCACCTGCTGCTTGGCTCTATGGGAACCCCCATCCCCCGCCCCACGCCGGCTTTTTCCAGCTTCGAAGTGGTCGCCTTCCGGGAGCCCCCCAGCCGCCGCCTTGCTTATGATGAGGGTGGCTGGTTTTTAAGGTTGCCACAAGGAAGAAACCGCGGCGGCGGCGGCGGCGGCGCGCTCCTTCTTTCCCCGCGCTCTTGGCAACGGGGTAGGTAATGGATCGCAAACATTGACGAAGCACCGACCGTTTTCTTTCTTTTTTCCCAGGCAGATACATTTTCCCCGCTCTGCCCGGGGCCCTCCGCTTGTGTTCCCCGAGGTATATTTAGAGGTTACGGCTCCCGCGCGAGCCGCTGGTTCATGCATATGTAAGGAGTGTGGGCTTTGCTGTCTCTCTATGTGTTGGTATGTCTACTTGGAAATTAATCGCTTCCGACGCCCGACGCCCCCCCCATCTTCTCAGTTCTCCTCCCCTCCCCGTACTTTCTCCCTCGCTATCAACACATCCGCGTCCAAACAAAGGAACTGTTCACGATTATATTTTTATCTGCGACAAAAGCTCCCCGTTTGAGTCTGTAGGTGTGCGTGGATAAGGGCAGAGGTGTACACAGGAAGAGAGATCTCTCGATTAGGCAACGGTACCAGCAAAAATAGGAGGAATACGGTCTTTACAGGCGCGTGCGGGGGGTGTCCTTATCCAGAGGTAGTTAGCCACCACGATTATTATCATTATTATTAATTATTAAAAAGATGAAATGTAAATATGGCAACTTGGCGCCCTGTTCTTTCTTCACTCTGGGAAAGCGTCGCCTCTTTTGCCTTGGGCGACACGCCCATACAGGCATTTTCCAGACGGCATCAGACGCCCCCCCTACAATACACACCGAGATACACCCCCACCCAACCCCCCTCACCCTACTCAAGGAATATGGTCGAGGAGAGACAGTTCTCTCGCAGACGTTGGCTTGTTCCTGTGTGGTAAAACCAATGGCACGGCGCTTCACTCCTTTCTGAGGTGTGATGTGTGTGTGCTGAGGTGAGCCCCGTTCGACGTACAGTATTCTTTTGGGAAGTCCGCTGCTTCTCATTCAGTAAGACACGTGTCAGTGGCCCAAGGCACCCAGTACTTAAAGGCGGGTGGGTGAGTATCCCGAGTAACGAGGGGCTGTGGTTTTCACTCGCCGTCCATTTAAACTTCCAGACTGACGAGACTACTGGTCGTGACAATCAAAGGTAGTGGACACGCTTGTTTCCGAAGAGAGAGAAGAAGAAGAAAGCCAGAGGCGGCAGCCTAACGCCAACCAGAACTGGCGGGCGGATGGCGCGAAATTCCCTCACCACCGGTGAGGGTATCCTGGCAACTCTTCTTCCAGATCGACACGCCTGTTATATATTTCCTTAAGCGAGGAAGGAGTCCCCGTTTCTTCACCACCCCATTTCCCTCTTCCCCCCCCTCCCGAGGGGAACTGGAATGGGATTCAAAAAGCCGCCGCCGACGTTACTAGTCATTTATTTACCGTGGCTATCATTTGGAGGGCGGGAGGAGCCAGGGAAAGCGCGCTCACCGGTTTCAAGAAGCGTAACCGCACACTCCCTCCCCCTCCCCCTCAAAAAATTATTCGCAAAATCACTTTGTGGTGTGATTTTCCCGCATTTATTGAGGAGGCGGCGGGGGGGGGGGGAGAAGACTATCGAGATGAAAGTGCAGTTATTCCAGAAGTCACCACACACACACACACACTTGCCGCCACAGCCGCTCTAAGAAAGTGGTCAGTTTTCGGTGTCAGTTGTTTTTATTGTTTTTCTGATGTTTTGTCTCCTGGGGGGGGGCAAGCCCTCTCCAAAATCCCTTTTCCTTCGCCCACTTTTCTTCAAATAAAGTCCCCCCCCCTAAAAAAGTTATTTCTTTCATAACCCCCCTAAACCTTTATTCTGCGATTGGCTTCTGAATGACCTGAGGTATATCTCAACCTTGGCAATACAAACGGTGACAAATAATCCAGGGCTGAGGGAGGGGAGGGAGAGTCCATTCAAGATTAGCCCAAACAGTTCTGCCCTCTTGCTCACCCTCGCCTACTCTCCCTCCCCCACCCCCACCCCTGGATTATGCCAGCATCTTGCCAACACTTCCAGCACTCCAAAATTTGGCACAGCCCCGAGGACTGGGCAACCTCAGCCCAACTGGAAAATGGGCCGTTCAACACTGAGACAAAAATACTGCCCCTCCGATGGCCTCGAGTCCCCCTCCATCCATAAAAGAGGAAGGGTAGCTTTTCGCGCCTGGAGAGGGAGGCAGGAAACCCACCCGGCCGCGCGCGCGGTCCGTAAGACAAAAGCGTGAGGGAAAGGCTTCCGAGACCATCCTTCTTATTCTTATTATTATTGCTGCTGCTACTACTACTACTGGCCAGATGCTAAGCTGGCTCGGGGCAGGCGAGTTTTCTAATAGGATATCGACTCACTCGCCCTGAGGCGGGCTGATTCC
The DNA here is from genome assembly GCA_030847615.1 of Gambelia wislizenii. Classification (NCBI taxonomy): domain Eukaryota; kingdom Metazoa; phylum Chordata; class Lepidosauria; order Squamata; family Crotaphytidae; genus Gambelia; species Gambelia wislizenii. The sequence goes on from JAUMIR010000003.1 coordinate 66,949,490, forward strand.
TCGCCCTCCGCAGCCCCAAATCCCTTTGGGACCTCTCCTGACACAAGAGCAGTGAGGCAGAGGAGTGGTGGTGGGGGCGAAGGGGAGAGTGGGATGAAGGTGTGCGGCGTCCAAGGGACATTTAGGCTGCGGGTTGAGGAGGAGCGCTTGATAAAGGCGGGAAATCATGCCCTGGCTCCGAGCCGCGCTTCCTTCCGGCTTGAAATGTAACGGTTCTCCTCAGCGCGCCTCCTTACCCGCCAAATTACAGTATATTCTACCCATTTCCCACACACTCACAAAATTAAAGATTTGATGGTGTGGGTGTGTGGGTGGGTGTGATGTCACTGTTGTTGTACTTTTAAATTGTTATTCGGTGTTATTTCCCCCTCTCAAACCAATGAGTGAAGGAAGATTGGTCTCAAGTCTCAACATCGTCGCAACCGCCACCGCCGCCACCACGACCAATCGTTCGGGAGTGACGGCTGCCTTTGTCAAAGCTTTCGTCGGGCTGCCGAAGGGAGTCTTTCGAATCACTGCCTAAATTGTTGGGACTCCTGCAGTCGTCCGAGGCGTTGGGAGATGCCATTGCCTCAGGGAGCCCTTGCGTTTCTGCACACCCCGTTGGTTCTCTCAGGGTCTGTCTGTTGCTTTCCCATCTGAGGTAGATTAAAATGTATTTAAAACGCGTTTGAAAGATTCGCATTGGGAATGGCCGAAAGCCAGGGCTTCTGGAAAGAACACTTGTTGCCCAAAGAAATCTTTTGTCTCTCTCTCTCGGTGTGTTTCTTTTTTAATGATGCAATGAGCGCGCGCAAAAAAAGAACAGCAGATGCGCAACTCCTACTACTGTAGTTCTATGTTGGCGGGGCAGGATGGCCTCCTTCGTTTCGAAACCTCCTAAAAACCCAATTGTTAGTCGCCTGCTGAGCAGCCCAAAGTGAGCCAGAGTTGAAACTGGACAAATGTTTTGCGGGGGGGGGGCGGCTTGGACAGAAGAAACAGTCCCCATTGGCAGCAAAGTAACTTGAAAAAGGACGCATCAGACGAAATCATTTCCCTCTCTTCTCCCCCACCCTCAATCTATCTCGACACTCCAGAAAAGTCTTGCTTTTCCCCCGAGACCGATTTCTGAATTAAGACGCCCTGGTTCTTCAGAAGAGGGTGTTCGAGGTGGGGCAATTTAGTAACTACAGCGCTTCGTGCATTTCACGTGCAAAAGATCAAGGGCGAAGTGGGGGGAGAGAGTTCGAGAAATGCATCCAAACGGCGTGAAGTCTTCTCGAAAGGCTGACTTGACCTCGACCGTTTCCATGCGAATCCTCTTTCAAGCCGGACATGCAAGCTGTTGTCTTTGCCCGTGTCAGAAGTGGTCTGTTGAAATGACTTTTAAAATAAAATGTGTGAACAAGTAGCAGTATGCAAGATATTATGGTGCTTTTAAATATACCCATGCATTTACATTCTATGTGGGCAACTGAAATGAGTGAAGATAAACAAGTCTTTCTCTTGCTTTCTCTCTTTCAAAGCTTCCAGAGCAGTTTCAAATGACTGCAGTCTTGAATAAATGTTGAAAACTATGGAATTGGTTTTGAGAAAAGTTATCTAGTATGTATGGCTGTTTCAGTACAAAGCAAAAGCAAAACAGAAATATTCAAATAAGAAGATTCTATTATCTATGTATTGTCTATTTTGTTAGCTCACTAATCCATATAGTCTTGTATCCTTAAGAAAGGGAGAAGGGAGAACCAGTGCACATATATAATGCTGAAGGGTGCAGGCAACTTGCATTTATGGGTGATCCTGATGGAAAAAAAGTGATGTTTATAACCCTTAAATAATGGTTAACTAAAAAGTTTCCTCCCCTGCATCTGAGCATAAACAAAGTCCAGTTGATATCGATGCATCTTATGAATACATGCTCTCCCAGAATAAGTTTTAAAGCCTCTGTTCACACTTCTCACAGAAACTCTGGACATTATTTTTTGGAATCGAAGGCAAACTCATGGTCCTTGCTCTCATTTCACTTCTTTCAGGAACCTATCCAGTCTTGAGTTACACAACCTACTACGGACATTCAGATCTTTAAAGTTCTTTCAGGGATACTAATTCTTGTAGCTTCTTATTTATTCCCTCATACAGGGACCAATGCAAGTAAAATGCACATCTGTCTTTTGAAGGCCACACATATGGTGCTAGAATAAAATCTGAGACTAACACAGACTTCAATTTGGTCCTCTAGTATCACAGAAAAGCCATTTTCCTGTCACTCATATGTAATGTATGAATGTCCAAGGCTGCAGTCTTGTACAAGTATCAGAATTCAGCAAAGTTTGCTTTAAAGTAAACATGCTCAGTATTACACTGTTTGCAGACTTCCCTGGAAGTTAACCCTATTAAACTCAGTGGAATTTACTTCTGGGTATGTATGCATAGGATTGTGCCATCAAGATATCTCTAATCCTCACTATAAGCCTTTTACAACCCTCAGATGCAGTATGTGGATAGTTTATCCTAAATTATGAGCAAACCTGTATATGCCACCATCATTGCAGTGGTACAGTAGAAAGTGAAGTTCAGTAGGTAACAATTTATAAAGAGGGAAAGGAGCAGAAACCATACCACCATGTTGTTTAACTAGGATTGTCACCTGGTGAAAATGTTTTTAAGTCAATGAGCTAACTTTTTGAAGATTAACCTAGTGCATGGATATATGCACCATTTCCTTGGTGAAACTGCCTCTCTGATCATTCTAAAAGTAAGGAGCAGTTTCTCTTAAGTGTAAGGCAACTTTTTTATTCAACAAAATAACAGAGCAAAGCCACTTCTTATTGCTAGAAGGAAAGGGCATGTTCCTATTCTTGTCTATAACATAAATATGGATCTCCCTTTTATGGCAACCCATATATCTTTAAAAAGGAAACAAATTCAAGCTTCCTCAGTATTATGGGGATTTGGAAAAGAAAACACCCCAACAATGATTCTAACTGATCACTATTTTCTGCTTTTGCCAAAGGCAAAGCTCCGTGTACATTGATGGCACTATAGAAATAAAAGATGATGATGGTGATGATGATGATGATGGCATCCTACTGATAGAATTAACAGCCAATTATGTTACCTTAAAAAGCAAAACATATGCTAGTTTGGGGTTAAAAAGGTAAGAAAACACTACCTTTAATTTTTTTTATTACATTTCAGTGCTATATTTTGGTAAATTTGAATAATGGTTAAACAATTAATTAAAAAGCATATGATAAAATATGATACATTGAATTGTTGATAGATCTAGAAGATGTTTTATCCTTTGTATCCCATCATTATTTGCAGGTACAGGAGAAAGAAAAGCGGAATGGGAGAAGGGGAGAGGTGGAATCTAGCAGCACCTTTAAGATTGATTTACTTCACCATGAGCTTTAGTACATTCCATCTCACTTCTTCAGATACACTAGTGGAGTGATGTTAAAGCCACAGATATTTAAGCATTGTTACATGGTTGAGGAGGTGGGATAGGATAGGATAGGATACAGAGAGATGCAAATTGTGAACCTGGCCATGAACCTGTAAAGAGTTATGTAAAATGTTAACAGGTTTGTCAAGTGGCTAGTACAGGAGGAATTTTGTAGAGGATCCAAATATCTTCACTCAAGTTTGTACTTCTCTTGCCAAGTTTGCACTTCTGGGACATTGTCTTTTCCCAGTTTTCCAAATATAATGTTATGTTTCTCCCAGAAGATCTCACATTAATTGCCAGCTATATGAATATAATTGTGTAAATGTCATAGCAAGATATTGGGCACACAACAGCAGCAAGATTTATGAACTGTACATCCTTGCCCAGCAAATATCTGAACTTTTTTTTTTTCCAGAATAAGTATAGGAATAGATGTAGCTAGCTAGAACTCTGCAGAGAGGACAGTGATTCAACACAGTGCACCACACAACTGCTTCTATACTTGGAAACCTGCTAAGACCCTCTACCGTATGATGAATTGCCACTTTTTGAAGAAGGACCTCCTACAAGTCCCTCAAATATCCTGGCCCTAAGGACATCACCAGCACTTTTATTTGTTCCCAGGAACATAAGATACTATAATGTTAAGATTTACCCTGGTCTGGTTAACTAAGATCACTTTAAGCATATTCATAGTAAACATCCTACACTAGGCATTTAAAACAGGAAAAAGAGTAATTGACGTATGGTTAGGAGGAGGAAACTCTGACAGGCTCCTTGATCTTCACATCCACAAGGAAGAGGGTGTTTTAATTTTAATGCATCAACAACGGGTTAATCAATATCTAAACAAAATGTAGGAGTGAGAGTTTAACTGGAATCTCTTTATCGCAGTTATAACCACAAATATTTGCATAGCTATCTAGAAGGAGAGCCATACCTTACTCAAGATGAAGGAATACATATTTTTATTGACTTAAAATATTTGTATCTTATGTTTCCTCAAAAGACCTCAAGATAGTTCACCACAAAATAAAACCACAGCTTAACAGTTTAAAACATGGATTCCAGTCTAATACTAAAACATTAACACATCAAAGCAAAAAACAAAACAAGAGAACATTAATAATACCACAGTAATAAAAGTAACTTAAAAGACATAAACAATAGAAACCATTCAGTAAAAGAACCACTTAAAAACCAAATGTGTTCCTAAAATGAGCGATGGTTAGTTGGTTTTTAAATGCTTAGCTTCCAGAAGGCTTTTTAAGAGGGGTGAAATCTGTTTCCCTTAGGCAGGTGTTCTAAAGTGCAAACACAATCACAGAAATGTCACTAGTCCCAGCCAAGGATATTTTAGAGGGAACTGAGGCCTTGTCTACACTGGCCAGAATATGTCAGCTTCCCGCCAGCATCATCTGCATGATATGGGATGGCTGGTCTCTGCAGCTGTCACTGCCACCATCTGCACTCCACTCTCCAAAGCAAGGAAAGGGACCCACAGAACTTGATTAAGCCCTCCTGCATGTGATCAGCCTTGGTCAAATGCTGCAAGCCTGCTTCCTGCCTTCAGAGAATGTGACCTGGACAGAAGCAGCAGCAGCTGCAGAGATGGGACAATGTGGTGGTACTGCAGACCTCAATCCATTCCCTCCTCCCCAAAAAGAAGTGGTTTTTCACAGGTATTTTGCTGAAATGTTTCAATGGGCTTTACCCCATCTCTGTCCCACACGCCTTGGCCTTGGGCATCATTTAGACTGCCTGAGGACAAAATGAGGCAAAAGCCCTGCATCATTTGGACTGCGGGGGCTCCAAGATGGGGACAGGGCCTGAGACAAGAAGGAAGGCTTCCAAAGGTCACCTGAACAGATGCTTCAGTTCATATGGATAAACTCTGTCTTTCAAATATTCTGATCTCAAAGCAGAAAGGGTCATCACCAGTACTTTGTTCCCTGAAACATATCAGAAGCAATGTTTCAGCTCTTTCAGTCACATATGTGGCTGCTGTTAACTTTGTTAGGGTCAAACTAGATGATGTACGTAGCATGTCTTTTGTAGAGGTTCTCCCTGAAATGGTGAAAATTGTCTGTTTGTCATGGCACATTATTTTTCTCACCTACATATCTAGCATTTATCATGCTTTGCTTTGTAATTAGACACTGGAAGGTAAATGTGAAGAATTTGCAAGTCTGATTGTTGAAACAAATATCTCTGAGGAATTCTTGCTATGGGAAGGAAGACAGGTAAATTGTAGGGAACATGTATTTCCTTTTGTTTCCATATACATTGGGTCTCCCAGAATTTTTCCTTTTTGACCAGGTGCTCTCTACTGTTTTGACTCTGATACTATATTCAATGTATTGTGTAAATACAAAGATCTACTAACCTAGTGCCCTACATTTATGACCAGGGGAATCACTACCCAGTGGGTTATTTCTCTTGCTTTAGCATCAGAATATGAATCATAGTCAAGATTGAACATGTTTTCCATTTAGGAAAGTTTAGAACTAGGATGCTATGGAAGTCACATTTTATGTCATAAGAATAAGCTCCACTAAACTGTTGTTCTTAGATAGCTGAATGGGAACCCACACCAGTACTGTTCCATCCTGGAGTCATGGTCCCTTCGTTAAGAGGGCTCCCCTTATAAAATGGCTGCAGTCTGGTTCAAACACCTGCAAGGAGACTGATAATAGCTAGTAACTCAAAATAACATTTACAGTTGCTATTCACTCACAGTCCCCAATAGTAGATGGAACATCAGTTGTGGGGCACTCACTGAGAACACCTCTCATTCTATCATCTAGCATTTTTCAGCTTTATAGGGCTGGAGTGGGGAACAACTATACTGCTGGCTGTCACAGCATCCCAAGTCAGAGCTTATCATGTCATTTGAGAAAGAGAACTTCTCCCTACAGCATCCTATTACAGCCCATGTTTTGAGATGCAGAGAGAAGGTTCTTCTCCCAGGATACTTGTTGGGGAAAATATGTGGCAAATAGGGAAATAATCTTTTATGTGATGGCACCTTGATTGTAGAACTTCCTCCCCATAGAAGCACAACTGGTAAACATTTAAATCAGTTTGTGCTCCAGGTCAACATTCTTCTGTTTACCCAAGCATATTCAGTGCTGGTCATCTGTTCCTCTATTTTAGCTTTCTCCCAACTGTTTTATTATGATAATTTTGTTTTACTGTTCCTTTGTGTATTTTAATTTTGTATGACTTCCTTTCTTTGGTCATATTCATTGTACACTGCCTTCAGGTTCGCAAGGATGTGCGAATGGATGAATGTATGGATGGACATATAGACTCAATGGGACTTGCACAGACACAAGGTGGGGATATATATTGTCATAAAATAATAAATGAAAAAAAAAGTAGCAATACTATGATCACTATGATTACTTAATGATGTTGCTTCTCCCTTGACTCTAAAGTTGAGGTGTTAAGGATTGGAATGGGAAAATATGATAGTTCAAAAAATTCATCCTTACTATGAATAAATTGGTGAATTGTGGCAAATTCTTCAAAACCAAATTGAAATAAATTCTTTTCCATGTGTGCTAACTGAATTTCAATCAAAACAGCCACTCCCAGCATGGAAGAGACCACAATGTGTTTGCCTGCCATCCCAGTGTTAATGATGAGGAGCCCCTGAGGGGGAAAAGAGAGAGAGGAAGCAATCTTAATTTAGCATTAACAGGGTTGAATATACAGGGATTCAAATCCAGACTGTTAAAACTTAATCTCTCAAAGCCCTGAGCCTGGATTGATTAGTTGGTCAGTCTGGTTTCTCCCATATAAGGGGTTTATATATTTATTTTATTTTTGATTTTTTTTAATGGAAGTTCTTTCCATCCTGGCTATGAAGAAATGTGTAAATTTTGGGAAATGTTTCTCAAAAGTAAACTGAAATGAAATTTTCACACATTTATAGTTAGGGTTTTCTTCAGCAGTATTTCTGTAATTCTACTGCTAATGCACTTGCAGTTCATGGTTCCTTTTCCAGGATACTTGGGTCAATAGAATTAGAGCCCTCATGCCTATTCAGAGTAAAGACAGCATTCAATGATAGTGTTTTATTGTATTTCAGAACAATTTGGTGTTCTAGCATTTGGTGTGTTCAGTAATCAGTAAAGCAGATCTCAACAAAATGCCAGTCATGCATTTGGGCCTACCTCTGTTTTTTGTGGTCTCAAGCAGATAGCAAAAACAGATTTCGCATTCCTAATGGGCCACCATCCATGGCCTGTGGGCTTCATTCAGTTTAGCAGGCCACAAGTTAAACAAGCCTGTGCTCAATGATCCATAGGCCCCTTCTCAGAATGGCTAATTAAGAAATAAACACTGCATGCGTATAATTAGGATTTATACTTCTGTAAATTTTCTATTCAGCCACAGCATCTATAAAATTTACCAAATGGCTGAATAAACAGTTTGAGCTCCTATCAACTAGCACGTGACTGCTGAAAGTGTACAATGTGGGGTGACAAGGAGCAACAGTTGAGGTGAGGGCAAGATTTGTTTAAAGAGATGGAAGGGATGCAGACCTAGGGGTCGTTTACACAGGCAAATATTCCTCTAAATATACCACTAAGATTGCTCATCGTTCCCACGGATCGCAGCACAGCATCGTCTCATTCAGAAGGGGGGAAGGTAAAACACCCAAATATAGCGTGCCAAGGGATGTCGCTACTTTTGCCGGCATATTTGCAATGTAGCGCTTTATTGGCAGTGTAAACTAAGGCCTGCATCAGATCTGCATTGTGATTGGTTGCTATGATGTAAGCGGCAGGCTTAAAAGAGAGGGACTGCGTTCAGTAGCATCAGGAAAATCCTCTCTGCTATTTTGCAGAAGGTCTGCCAAGAAAAAGGATTCAAAAGACCTTTCAGTCATAAAGTTCCCATCTGGTCAGCTCTGCTTGGGGGAGGGAGAGAGAGAGAGAGAGAGAGAGGGAGAGCATGAGCGAGAGAGAGGGGGAGGGAGGGGGAGGCTGGAAAAACTTGTGATAGGTTCACCTTAGGATTCACAGCATGGCAGCAAGGTCTTTTAGCAGAGAGATTACTGTCCCTCTGCTTCACGGAGTGAGTTCATTTACAGGCAGATTTACAGAGACAGAGCCAGTACTTTGATCTTCCCCCCTGCTATTTGGGCAGTCTGTGAGTCTTGGTCTATGCCCTTCCCCATACAGCCTTTGTCTGCTTGGGAGGCCATGCCCCCCACACTTATTCAAGTCTGAACGTAAAAGCAGCATAATTAGAAAAAAAAAACCTGACTGGCACAGATGCGGAAAAGAATTAAAACGCAAGTTGCCGCAATAAATCTGCTGTGTAAACCAGCCCCTAGTTTTACATTAGACAGAGTGAGGCAACTGCCTCAGACAACATATGCCTGGCAGGGGCACCTCTGTTCACTACAGTCCCTTGGTGGACAGAGCTATGTGCATCACATAACCTGTCATGAATTCCCAAACTACCTTCCTGCCCTTTGGTGTGGTAGAAGATGCTATCTTATTGTTAGGGTTAAGATGAGAATTGGTTGCAATGGCTTTCAGTTTTATATATCATAGAATCATACATAGAGTTGGAAGAGACTACAAGAGCCACCTAGTCCAACCCCCTGCCATGCAGGAATACACAATCAAAGCATTCCTGACAGATGGCAATCTTGCATCTGTTTAAAAACCTCCAAAGAAGGAGACTCCTCCACATGCTGAGGCAGTGTATTCCACTTCTAAATAGCTTTTACTGTCAAGAAGCTCTTCCTAATGTTCCTAATGTAGGTGGATTATCTTTTCCTGTAGTTTGAGTCCATTGCTCCATGTCCTAGTCTCTGGAGCAGCAGAAAACAAGCTTGCTCTGTCCTCAGTATGACATCCCTTCACATTTTTTAAACGTATCTATCATGTCATCTCTTAACCTTCTCTTCTCCAGGCTAAACATGCCCAGCTCCCTAAGCCACTCCTCATAGGGCATGGCTTTCAGACCTCCCACCATTTTGGTCGCCCTCCTCTGGACACGCTCCAGCTTGTCAATATCCTTCTTGAATTGTGGTGCGATTGAGGAGGGGTCACCATGTTGTCCTTTGCCCAAAGCAGAAAAATATTTGTTTATTTCATTTTATTTTATTAAAATTGTTATAGTTTGCCCTTTATTGTAGAATTTCAGGGTGACATATAAATAAAATAATGAACAATTTTAAACCAAATTAAAACAATAAAATAGCTTAAACAGGATAAAAACATGCTAAACAAGAAGTTAAAACAGCTTAAAAGGCTAGAGATTTTTTTTTAAAAAAAATTGTGAACATGTAAAGTAAATTAAGCCCCAAAGGTTTTAATAAATAGCCATGTCTTGACTTGCCATTGGAAAGAAACCAACATTGATGTCAACTGGACCTTCAAGAGGAGGGCATTCCATAACTGGGACAGAACAGCCTAGAAGGCCCTCTCCCATGTCTTCCAACGTTATATTGCACCCACTGAAACCACAAAGGATGGCCCCATCTGCAGACCTTAGTTCTCAGGCAGGGGTATATACAGCGTGTCACTTCTTCAGGTTTTGGGATCCATAGCCATTTAGGGCCTTAACTGAACTGTCATCACTAGCACCATGAATTTAGAGTGGCAGTGAGCTGACACCGAATGCAAGTCCTTTTAATGGTGTTACATATTTTCTACACTGGTCAACCTTGCTGCTGTTTTGTTTTGGGTTTTTTTTTTTGCTATAGCTTCCAACTCATCCTCAAGGGCAGTCCTGAACAGGGCACATCACAGTAGTCTAATTTGTGTCTAGTGTGCAGATGTTTCAAAATATCTTGTCTCTTGGTGGAAACAGGATACCTCAGTAGTAGAACTTTCTAACCAGATTGAGGAGGAATCATACATGCTGAAAAAATCTGCAAATGATCGCCCCACATGACTTTCACTAATTTTACGATGGATATAAACAACAGTCAACAATTAATGATACTATCATGAAAAATACACATGCAACATAGTCAGATCCTGGGCACCATTCTGGACTGCCATCCCTGGTTATATCTGGACTACCCCCCACACTCCCCATAGGCTTTACTCACTGTGGGTAAGAAAATGCCATGTGTAGGAAAACCTCCACTTCAGATAGCCTAGATAGCCTTGACAACACACTCCTGGGTTGAAAATACTGCTGCTTGGTACCAGGTTGAAAAGTGTTAGGATACGAACAGTCTGGGACTTGATCCTGAATTAGCATTCTAATTGGCCTGAATTGCAGAGATCTTGGTGGATGAATCTGGTGGCAAGTGTGAATGTCCCCCAACTCTGTCCAGCCAGCTTTTCTGTACAGCAGCAGGCAAACTTGGGGGTTGGTGGCCTGTTGTGATTTCATCACCTTCACTAGGTGCCCCATCCGTCAATCTACTGGGTTCACATGTATATTTGAAGGTGGGGTGCGGGAAAAGAATAGGAATTTTGCTAGTGTACCATTCATCCTGCTGCCCAAAATGCTTATACCTGAGCTGGCCAATCTTTTCTTGAAGGTGGTGATGGAATGGATAGGAGGAATACTGAATGCCACATTGCAGCAAGGCAGGGTTCCAGCCTTCTTACAAGGGGCTATGATGAGACCTTTACTAGAAAAGCACTCACTCCTTAAACTTCACCATACTGGATAAATACAGTAGGACCCCTGTATCTGCAGAACCAATATCAGCCATTTCAGTTATCCACAGGACATAAAATAGGGGACACATACCATAGAGTCATGCTGGAAAATGCCTGGAGAGGCATCCTCTCTAGGCAAAGTTTAGGTCCACTAATGGAACTCTATGGTATGCTTTTTACCAGAAGTCTTTTATTTTCATAAAGTTCAGTGTTATCCACAGTTTCTCATATCCATGGTAAGTCTGGGAGCCAAACCCCCGTGGATACAGGTGCTCGACTGTACTGGCTAGTCTTCAATACTGCTTTCTTGAGCAAGATTCTGGACTATGTGGTAGCCTCCCAGTTCCAGGTGTTCCTGGATGAGATGGATTATCTAGATATTTTTCAGTCTGGCTTCAGGCCTGGTTATGGGACAAAGGTGGTTTTGGTTGTCTTGGTGGTGACTTGCTCTAGGAACTGGAAAAGGTGTGTGAGTTCTTATCGGCTCTTCAGGACTTCTTAGTGGCTTTTGATACTATCAACTATGGTATCCTTCTGGGCTGCCTCTCTGAGATGGGATTTAGAGGCATTGTTCTACAGTAACTTTGGTCCTTCTTGGAAGGATATGTGCAGAAGATGGCACTATGAGATTCTTGTTTGAAACCCTGCTGTCATCCTCTTGTGCCCCTCAGGGCTCATTTTTGGCCCTCATTATGTTTAGCATTTACATGAAAACACTGAAAGAGTTCTGGAGTTCTGTGTCATCATCTCTCCTTTGCATTTAATTCCAAAGAAGTCATTTTGGTGTCAAACTAGTGTCTGCTGTCCGTAACGGACTGTAAGATAGTAAACAAATTGAAGATTAATCCAAACATGATAGAGGTGCCCCAGTCAGTCAAAAGACAGATCATGGAATAGGATCAGCCTGTGTTGGATGGGGTTACACCACCTGTAAGATCTCTGATGTGCAACCTGGGTGTACTCCTGGACATAGCCTTTTGCCTGGATGCCCAAGTTTTGTTTTGTTTTTAATTTTTAATTTTTAAAAAATGCTTTATTAAACAACAATATCAACAAACATCCATAAAATTACACAATAACAAGTGACACATCACACTAAACAAAACAAAAAAACCAGACAAAAGAAGACAAAATCAAATTCCTCTAAAATTCAATATAAATACTTACCAAATTAGTTACATTGAAGACTAAGGAGATTTTCACACCGGGGCTAAAAGCCCCAGTTCTGTCCCGCCACCTCCTCTCCCATTCCTGCAACGGAATGGAGGTAAATGTTCACACACTTACCTCCATTCCACTTCAGGAACGGTCCTCCTCCCTCCTTGACCGGCCAGCCATAAATGCAGACATCGTAAGGCTGCTTTTATGATCAGCCGGGGGAAATCGCGCTTGTTCTCATGAGAGAACGAGCGGGAGGGAAATTCAAATTTAACCCTCCCCAGCTGTCAAATAAAAAAATAAAAAGCAATTTTAAAAAATATAAGTAACCCAGGGAGTAGGGGGAAGGGTGACACTTACCTGGATGTCCTGATTGTGGCAGGTAGCACCTGCCACGGAGCTCCTCCCTCCTCCCTGTCATTCTAGAACAGGGGTGGGATCCAATTCGCACACCCACGTTCCATTACAGAAACGGAACCGGGTGCTTAAAAATGACTTCTCCCCATGAATAAAATATCATGGGGAGAAAACAGAAGAGCCACGATGTAGGAACAGAACAGGGTGGACGTTGTCCGAAAGGGAAAACCTTTCCCGATCCTGTTCTGTTCCTGCCATGGGATATATAGTCCATGTGAAAATCTCCTATGACTAAGACAAAACTAACTAATAAAAATTAAAAAAACCTTACTGTCTGTTCTCTTCCTGCTCTGAACTTTATTTTTACAGTTCACCTCCTATATGAAAGTTTATAATCTTTTTAAAATTCCATCTTAACAAAACTCAAAATAAGCAACATTGCTTTCATTTTTCCCTTTTCCGTATTCATTGCATATAATTCCTCTTCAGACACCATTATCTAATTGCTTTTAAAATCAATTCACTGGATGCCCAAGTTTTGGGCATGGCTGGGAGTATATTTGCACAGTGAAAATTAATGTGCCAGCTCTGTTGATTCCTGGATATGTCAGATCCAGCTATGGTGACACATGCTTTGATTACACCCCATGTGCATTACTGTAACACATTTTGCATGAGGCTCCTTTTAGAAACAGTTCAGAAACTTCAGTGGGTCCAAAATGTTACAGCTAGACTGCTGACTGGAGCTGGTTGCTGGGAAAACAAAACTCCCTTGCTGCAACAGCTGAACAGGCTATCAGCCTGTTTCTGGGCACAGTTCAAAGGAGATTATCACATCTGTCCCTGGAAACTGTTTCTGTACCACTACCCCCCACCCGCCCCCTCCCACCCCACTCCCATCCCTGTAGCAGAATGAAAAAAAAAATCAGACACTTACCTTGTTCCATTATAGGAACTGCTCCCCCTCCCCTCTGCTTCACTGCAGTAAAAGCAGCTGTCATAAAGCTGCTTTTACTGCAGTGAAGCCAAATTCCGCTTGTTCTCACGAGAGAATGATTGCGCAGGAAATTTGAAAATAAAAACAAAACAAAATGTCAAAACAGAAAAGCAAGCCCCAAAACAAACAGTACAAACACCAAGTAACCGGGGGGCGGGGGGAAGGGTGACACTTACCTGGCTGTCCAGATCGAACCTGGAATTCTTCAGCACGGACCTCCTGGTGACGTCACATGCCGCTGGCATCATGCCAGCACAACAGGGCACATTTTCAATTGCCTGTGATTCCGTTATGATAACGGAATGGGCTTCTTATTCATGGATTTTTCCATGAATAAGAGGAAGCGGGGGGTGGGGACAGGAGCAGGACAGGAGCATCCCAGGACAGGGATGACATCAGCTGAAAAGGGAGACGGATAGCGATCTCCCCTCGTCCCTGTCCTGGGATATTTTACCCTTCTGATAATCTCCAAAGTGTTGATTATGACTTCTATAGCTTGGGTCCAGACTATCTGAAAGATTTTATCTCCCTATATTAGCCAGCCTTAGTTTTAGGCTCCTTCAGAGAGGGATTTCTCTAGGTTTCATCACCATCACAGACATGATTGGTGAGGATACGTGAGAGGTCCCTTATGGTAGTTGCACGAAAGCTGTGGAATTTACTCTCTCGGGAGGTTAGTCTAGTTTCTATCTGCTCTTCTTCTGTCAGCAGGCAAACATTTTTAAAATTTAGGTTTGCCACTGGCCTATCATGAGTTGCTGTAGGAGGTTGCTTTAATTTTATTCTTGTTATGTTTTAAATGTTTTAAGCTGTTTTAAATTATAGCTATTCTTCATCGGATAGCTTATTTAATTGCTTTTAACTGTTCTAATAATAATGATTGGTTTTTAAGCTGTATTTTGTTTTAATTTAGATGAACTACCTTGAGTCCCATATTCAGAGAAAGGAAGGCTGTAAAATAAATAAAAAATAAAGTAAAATACCCTATAATATGAATAGTGTAGTGTTTTTACTGTAGTACATCAGGGTTAAGCATGATTAATTGTGCTCATTGGTGTTGCTTGTTTTTGTAAAGATAGTCCTGTTCTTTGGTTTGATTTGGTCTCTTGTATATGGCTTTGCAATGCACCTCTGTGGATATACTGTATGTGAATGTACTGGATCCTAGCACTAAACAAAAAGAATGAGTATTGGAATATATAGTTTGCAATCCAATAAGTGGAGATGTTTTACTACTAAAAGGTTAACTGATAGAAGGAAACAGGATATTTGATGTAACTTCCTACTGGATTTTAATTGGGCTTCTAGGGAAAGGGGAGTGTCCAAATGTTTTCTTTGTCCTAGAAGCTAGCTATGTGGCATACACTTTTCGCCATGACCATCTTTTGAGCAACAGGATGTGCTCTGCACTCCTGCACATATATTTTGTAACCATTAAGTATTTTTAGTCATTTTAAGTATTTTTTAGTCTACAGGAGGAGAAGGAGGCCTGGCAAATGAGTCAAGTCATTATTTATTCAATGCACACTATTCCCACATAGAAGCCACTATGGTCCAGGCAAACAATGAAACAAGTTTTATTAGAATGTTGTACAAATAATACCCCACTTCAAGGGGGAACAAGTCTCTTATTATCTTTTGAACATCTGTTTGCAAACAAGAGGAGTCCCCTGACAACACATAGAAAGGCAGAGGTTGAGGAGGAGGAACAGAGTTCAGTTTACCAGACAAAAGCATAGGGGTGACATTTATATGATGTCTGCATCAGCTTATGATTTCCTGGTCCCACAAACTGGAAAATATCCTAATCTGACTTTGAGACGGCTACCCATTTCACCGCCAATGCTTGGGCTACACAGGCTGGCCATAAAGAAGAGAACAAACAAATCTTGGTTATGACAAAAAGGTGGAGACCAATTTCAAAAAGCACTAGAGAAAAATGTTTTATTTGAGCAATGGATGCAAGATCTTAGAAGACTAGTAGTCAAGGTATGTGATAAGGTTTTTAAAAATCTATTTAATGTTACCTTTGCTCCGGGGGTCTTTCTCTCAGAATACATATTTAAATGTGCATCTCCCCTCAAATATTTATTTAGATAATACTTTGATACATGTAAAGTGCCAAGAACCATATTACAAGTGTGCAGTCTGGTGAATAATGACAGTTCGATCCACATATTAGTCCAAAAGGAACAGGCCACCTCACTTTGTATAGGAATTCTCAATAGTCAAAAGGCTCAAGCATGCCTAGGTTTCAGATAATTCAGCATCTTCCTCTCTCTTGGACAACTGTTTTCTATCTTTTATTGTCTGTTCTGTTGGAACACTGTGCCTTTAAATCAAAGTAAAAAAATAGTTTGGCTGGCTGTAAAAGGTGTGGAACACCAGGTGTTAGCTGAGCATAATCACCTCTGTATATCTGTCTGCTAAGACCCAGAGTTTGTGTGGGTTGTAGAAGGTGTGTTGTAGTAGTGGATTGTATATGTTTACAGAGGGTAGTTACTATTTACTGTTGGAGAATGTTGAAGGAGTGTTTGTATATCTTGTACATATCCTGCAACAACAAGATAAAGAGCCTCCAAGGACTTTGGAAGAAGCCAATAGTGTCTGTGCTTCATTTCAAGGTTGGTTAGTGCCAGATTGCCAAATACTACTAGAGGGTTCTGTGCTTCTACACTCTGCTGATTATTAGCTACTGTTGGGGACAAGCACTTCAGACAGTGCTGCTAGATGGCATCTCTGTGGGCCTAGTTATTGCTTTTGTCACTGTGTGTTTTACAGGATGCACCAGAGAGCCAACATGCTCTGCATTTATTACTGGGAACAAAATGGCAAGGGATGTTCTTTAGTGAACAACAGCATATTTTTCAGGAATCTGCCACTTGACACATAAGACAAATTCTTATATAACTCTGTACCCAGCCTGAGTAAAAGCAAAGGAGTACACTGAGTTCTGTAAACAATTACAACCTCCTGAAAAGTTTTTCCTGCCGTTAGGTTAATCTTTGGTCCATTCTCGAAAGGAAAGAAGTTTAGTTAAATAGGTATACTGCAGGTTTCCTTGACTCCCACACAAATATCCCATTAATTCTCCCCTTTAGATCTAATAAAACAGAAGCTTGGTGTCCCTTCCAGTCTCCTAAGGAGAATTTTCAAAGTGGTGCATGGGGATTTAGCTGTTTTACTAATGCATAAGTCAATGGGAGCTGCATGGCTGAGTCTCAGTGCAATGCTTTGAAATTTTTCCCCGTGAGTTTATGACAGCGTGGAACCACAGTTCTGAGCCCCTGGCTCCCTCTGCTTACATGTCAATGATGCTAATACTGCCTCTGCCTACCAATGTGACAAGGCAAGGATGTGCTTCTATTGGCATCTTTTCTTTGAAGTGAAGGGAAATCCTAAAGCTTTCATTCTGATAGTGAAAATCCTTGCTAACAGCTCTCCCCTCTCTGACCCCCACATAGGACTCTGTAATCCAGACTTGCTGCTTGGAGGTACCACAAGTTCTCTGTCTGTATAGACCCCCTGAGCAAAGTTAACATTGAATAGAAAGCAACTCCCAGCATTTAAAAAAAGAAATAGCACTGAAGTTGCTTCTTAGATCCAAATACAAAGATACATTCTCATGTTTTATTTGTCTATAATTTTTTATTCTTCTGTATGTATGGGTAAATCTGTCAGCTCCACTTTTTACTAAATCCCCAGTTCTTTCCATTACAAGTCATAAATGCAAATATGGTAAATTCTTCAAAAATAAATTGAAATGCACCATCCATCTGCAATAGGTACAGCTATTCTCAGTGTAGATAGGACCACACTACACCTGACTGCCATACAGGTATTAAAGATGAGATGTTTCTTGGGGTGGGGGGAGGTGGCAACCCAATTCAGGTCCACAAAAATAAGTCAGTAGAGAGGGGTTAGAAAGATCAAAAACACTTCAGGAATCAAGCACTGAAAGCCCTGCACCTTGAAGGACAAATCTCTTGAGTTTCTCCCACGGTCCTTCTATCTAGCTATCTAGTTACTTCCATCCTCCCAAATGAATTTTAAAAATGAACCCACCCCCCAAAATCTTCAGCCATCCTTAACTGCTGGAAGTCTTTTCTTAGTACAATCCCATACAAGCAACCAGTTGTGAAAAACTGGACCATGGTGCTCCCATAACTATGCTTAATAGCTATTTAGACTAATGTCACCTGAAGCCCTAGTGAACTGTGGGCTGCATGGCATATGATCCCATGAATAAGGAACACAGAAATATGGCCTAAGTATTGCTGGTGTTTATGTCCTGCTCTAGTACTTGCCAAATATGACACTGGATATTGTTCAAAAGTCTCACATCCACTTGTCCCAGACATGACAGATAATTGCCTGGATGATGTATGTCTGCTGGGATGCTGCAGTGTTTCAAGTAGTCAATAACCACACAAATCTCTTGTGGAGCAGAAGGAAAACTGTCCAGTACTGTCCAGAAGTCCTGAGTTTTCCATATTTTCTTGACTGCCACCAGATGCATGTGAGCTGCCAAGTCATGGATTTCCCTACTGTAATCAGGGACTGGGGAGATTATTGCTTAGCTGCCCTTGGGCCTAACAGAGATAGAAAGAAGCAGTCAGGCACCACTGCACTTATCAGGGCCCCTGTGCCTTTCTCTCCAACCTTCCTGGATGACACTCAGTGTGTTATCTCTGTCCATGACTCAGCCCTCCCCTCTAAAGAGAGAGAGAGGCATTGCTCAAGTGCCAGAAGAGAAAGCAGGTATGGCCTATAGTACTGTCCTATTTAACAGTTTCTGAAGCAGAAAGCAGGGAATGTCAATGCTGAAGCTTCAGGATGGAGAAGGAGAGTATAACGATGTTCTTTGTGTAATTTCATTCATGAGTGACGGGTTCAGTGCAAGTCCTTCTGATTTGTTGCTGTCATCACCACCATCATCATCTTAATAGTGACTAAGGACGGATGAGGCTGTCAAATTCAGGCTCACCATTTCTCATTTTTTCTAGTGTTATATTTGTTTGTTCCAAAGTTTTAGAATGTTTCCACTCCTCACTTCATCTCAAAGTTTGAGATTATTTTTAAAGTTTCCATGAAACTTGTATGCATATATTTCTCCCAGTACATGCATTTTGCCTACAAAATTAGATTTCTGCAAGCAAAATTTAAAGATAACGTGGAGGAGGGAGCACTTCCCTCTAAGGACTTTTTCGAACATCTCAAATACAATGCAAGCAGCCTCGTCACGTTGCGAGGCTGCTGAGCTGCAGGGCGTCCCTTTTGGATTACGCTCTCCCCTGCCGGTACTGTTGCGTTACCACGGGGACATTTGAGCATTATATTTTGCCGATTTTTACTCACGAAAGTTGATTGTGATTAAAAACCAGCGAAATATAATGCTCAAATGTCCCCGTGGTACCGCAACAGTACCGGCAGGGGAGAGCGTCATCCAAAAGCGATGCCCTGCAGCACAGCAGCCTCACAATGCGACGAGGCTGCTTGCATTGTATTTGAGACGTCCGAAAAAGTCCTATCATACACTGATTTGTGTATTGGTTCAAAAGTATGGAATTGATACACTGGCACTGAAATGTGAATCAAAGACCATGAGCCTGCCTAGGTTTTAAAGGCCCATCTCTCTCTCTCTCTCTCTCTCTCTCTCTCACACACACACACACACACACATGCACACACACTCACACGCACACACACTCACACGCACACACACAGAGTGCACAACTGGAGATACATTTGGTGGGAATGAGAGAAAGGGCCTATTTTTAAAAGAAAGACAGGGTAGAAAATTTATTCATTCATTAATTATCTCTCTCAAAACATGTAACAAAATTGAATGCACATTCTTTTATTGTTTAATATGCATTCAACTCAGTTGTATGTACTGGGAGGGTCATGAGGAAATTTGAACTATACACTTTTAGCATAGTGTAAATATGCAGCAGCATACTTAAGATATTGTAAAATGTGAGAGATAGTAGTAGAACTCTACCCTAAAGCAGAGTAATCAATTGGAAAGGCAGAAGCTGAACAACAACCAGTTCTATGCTCCCCATAGGGTCTACCAGGAAAAATAATCTTAGTCTTCTTTGTACAACATATAAAATCAACTTTACTTACAAATGCTTGTTCAAAATCAAACACACAGTCTAATGGAAGAGACAGAGGGAATAAGAAAATTGCTGCAGGTTAGAATGATGCAAATAGAGAGTAGATGTGGGAAAGCAAACAAACAGGAAGTTTGCAAACATGAAGACTGGCAGTTAGTGAATGCAAAGGCTGCTAATTGTAGCATAAGATAGATTCCATAGTTGTGCAAGCGGTTGTACAAGAATGCCATGGCTTTTATCTCACCCATTGTTTATTGGTCAGCTCTCTACTTACAAAGTCAGAAGTGTGAGAGGGGTCTGTGTGTGTTCTTGCAGAATGATTGGCTGCACTAGGGACCATCCTTATGCAACCTCTAAGAAAGTGCACATTACATGTGTTAAAACAACCATACTGGATTCCCATTTGTAGGCCCTCTTCAAAGTGCAGGGACCCTTTCACATGACACAATTATAGCTCTATTATTCCACTTTAACTGCCAAGGCAATACAAACTGGGGTTTGTAGTTTGGTGAGGTACTAGAGCTCTGTCTCAGAATTCTAAATACCTCCTCCCTAAACTGCAAATCCCAGGATTCCATAGGATAGACCTATGGTAGTTAAAGTGAAATCATATTGCTATTATTGTGTGGTATGAAAGGGCCCCTAATTATCCTCTTTAGAACCAATATGCCTGAAGGATTGCTTCTTCCCATACGAGGTCATCTTTAAACCCATAATTGGTTGGAAGAAAGAGTTGGTGAGCATCCTGGCTTTAGAACTCCCTGCATCGGGAAAGCTGGCTTGCTATTTTAAGATCATCCCATTTAAGAAGGCTCTGGGCCTCTACTACATGATGATCTAAATGATGAAAGAGAGTAGTTGTTGTCCTGCCAGATCCTGCCACAGCTTCTATATAATCCTATCTCTCTTATTTTTTTTATTAATTTCTTTTATTTCCTGTCTTGCTGTCTTGCTTTACCTTTTATATTCTGTGGTCTTATATTCTCCTTTATGATTTTTGTTGTTCACCATCTTGATTTGGGCCAAAGGGCTCTTTGGCAACCAATTCAGAATGTTTGTCATATTCGCAGTCTTTGCTGCCCTGTCACCAGCCAGTCATATCATTCAGATCATGTGGTATCCCTCCTTAAATAATACATTGACCTCCTATCTATTCTGAAATCCAGCATATGTGCCCCTTCCCAATATATTCTGTCTCCCACTTTCTCATCTCCAGCTCCACCACCCAGCCAGGCAGAAGTCCCTCTGCACTGTAATATCATCAAGAGAATCCCCAAATACTGAAATAGTCCAGCTGGTTAAGCATGGCCTACTATGGCCAGATTATCTTGATTTGGGAATGACCATAGCTGGTGGACCAACTGTACCTGACCTTAAGCACCATGCACCAATGAGGCCACATTGCCTTTCAGTGACAGTTGCAATCAAGAGGTACTCCCAAACAATTTACCTGCTCTGTCAGGAGGAGTACTGCTTCATCAAAAACAGGCCATCTACCTAATTTCCATACACTGGAAACACCTACCCAACAAATTTCCATTTAGCATAAATAGATAGTAAATATGAGCAGAAGGCCCAAAATTCAGTTTCTAGTCCCAACTATTATATTACGTAAACTGCTGAATAACAAGTCAGCACTTAGATAATTCCTATTGCTTCAATGGGTCTATAGTAGTTGGGACTTCTAACTTATTTTAGACCACAAGTGGGAATCAGGCAGCATTCCAGATACTTTTCCACTGAAACTCCCAGTTCTAATCAGCACAACCAATAATGAGGAATGTTCAAAGTTTCAGTCCAACAACATCTAGAAGACCACATGATTCCATCCCTGATTTATACCAGGGAGGAACTGATTGTAGGGCCAGCCAAGGACATTTTCCTGAGCATGATGAAAGTCAAGCTGGCACCTCCTCCCCACTTCCTGTACAGAAGCCAACTGGACAGGCAACCGAATCTTACTTTAACACTGGTGATGTCAGGTTGTTCATCACCATACTAAAGGCAGGAAGCTAATTTAGGAAGCCCAGGAAAAGCTCTGTGTCATAAACACTGGAGAGCTACGAGTTCAGGAGAAATAGCTGAGGGAGAGGTGCCTGCTGAAGGAAAAGAGACAACATTATACTGCTTTGCATGTCCAAGGCCAGGCCACAACACAAATAACCACAGACACCAATTTACAGTGGAAAATAACTGGCAACAACTTTATTGATTACAACTGTAGATGGGTTGGCACACACATGGGTCCATATCTAGGCATCGAACCACCTACTTGTTGGCCAGTGAGCCCGCCTCCAGCCCGCTGCCAGAACTAAGGAAGCAAGGAGGGGTTCCTACCAGGCCAGTACCTGTAGAGATCCCCTGGCTCCACTAGGGGTGCCATGAAGGCATATGACCACCAGAGTGGCACACCCTTCCTGGCCAGCACCCCCAAGTCCTGTAAGGGGACCCTCTACATGATTTTACATGCCCTGCTACATGATTGATAATTTATCCTTAATAACCCTTTCTGCCAATTTACCTGGAATAGACATTATGCTAACTGTCCTAGAGTTTCCAGGATCTCCCTTGGATCCCTTTTTAAAATTGGTCTTACATTGGCTTCTCACTGGTCCTTTGATAAAGGAGCTGATCTTAGGAGCTTTACATATTTTAGTTAGAAGATCATCTATATTAATTGTGAATTCCTTAAGAATTAGTGTGGTCATAGGTTATAGCCTGGCTGTGGCTGACTTGCAGCAGTGAATGGAGCACTACTTCAACCATCCCGATCAGATACTAGTGCTGTTTCTAAGTTCCTCTTGAGATCAGCTCCCAGAGACAAGTTTTATTGTATAATTTGGCTATGGACTTAGAATTCTTATTCAAGCTCCTGAGTTTGTAGGTCAAAAAGACAACTGAATAGCTTACTATTCAGTTATTAGCCTAGTTGCACGGGAGATGAAGGTGTAGAAAAGTCCCTCTGATCTCACATCTTCTAGCCTGAGAACTCCTCTAAAGAAGAAGCTGTCTTACGATACATTTCATCAGAGAACTTTTGCAGTTGACTGTCACATGGTGATTTCTTCTACATGTTGTCATAGAAAGAGGTAGTCATGTGATCATGTACTTAGTTCAGTATTATACATAATTAAACTCAGTACTTGCTTCTGTGTAGATATGTGCAGAATTGCACTGTTAGTCTGGTGAATAAACACTTTTTACCACAAGAAAGAAAGGAAAAACTTGCTCATAAAAAAAGAATTCAAAATAAACCACAAATCAAGCCTGCCACAAATGCTGTTAACTTTCATTTGTATTTCTATCTGTTTAGCATTTTAGCCAGTTTTCCTCTGGCTTTTTTTGCAGGCTTTTTTAATACTGTGTATTGTTCATGCTTTATTTTCTCTCTTTATTTATGTCCTTCTAATGCCAACTTTCTTTCATCTCTCTAAGACCTCTTCTCCCCTTCTTCTGATTCTGACTCTTTCTTTAGCTTCTTATGTTTCCCTTTAAGTACTCTTTTGCTTATTTGGCATTGTAGCAAATCATTGTAGGACTTCATGGTTGTCACTCTGCTGTATACATACCATGACTTTCTCAAAGAAAGCAACCACAACAAGAGAATGTGTTTTGGGGTTTTGTTTTGTTTTGTTTTTTGCTCTTAAAGCCAAGGCCAGACCCTTTGATCAACCAGAATTTCTCCACTACTGCTTCCTGACCAGATATACGTAATGGCCTAGATCAACTTGCTGGCCCCAAGTAGGATAGACCCCTTGAACCAATGGGATTTGTAGAAGTGTTGACTTATCATTCAGCAGATGATTCAATAGGTCTTTTCTAGCTGGCACTAACAATTGGTTTTAGGCCAAACAGTTTTGATTCTACCCACCAAGGAGCAGTGGTTCAGTCACACAGTGGTCAGTTCAGCATAAGTATTGTTTTATATCTTTTATATTTTTTTATACCCAACTTATTTCTACCCTTGTAATGGTCCATCAGTTTTATTTTATTGCTACATTCCATGTAACCACAGTGTGAGAAATGGGAGATATAAAATGGGCATACGTTTATGTTAAAATAAACTAACTTGTGCAGATACAAAGTCCATATTGAGGTAATACCTTTGTTAGGCCAACAAGGAAGGCTCTAAGTTTTTGAAAGCAGGTGTTGCTTCATCAGGTGCACACACACACACGCACACGCACACACTCTTAAGCATTCAGGAGAAGTAAGTGAAGTTTTAGAGCAGGATTTGGGAAAGCATGGCCCAGGGATTGCATGTGACCCCACGGCCATTTTGGGCCCCCAGGGAGCTGTAGTTTACAAAATATTACAAGGGTGAGTGTGAGAATGGTGAAGCTCTCTTCATAATTGGAAATACTAAACACTTCAAAGGGGTCAAGTAGACTGGGGTGACCCAAAAAGAGGTCAGGTGGAGGTCACAAAGACATGGGAAGTGGTCTTAGAAATATTTTGGCAAGCAAGCCCAAATTGGGATTGTGCAGAAGCCCCTGGTAAACAAAGCCATTAAGGAGATATGTTCTAATTCCTCCTTGGGCACCTCAGCAATGAGTCACCCAACCTAAACAATCAAGTGACCTTTCCAACCCCAATCCCAAATAAATCTCTCCTCAGAAACCCACTCCTGTCCTGCATTGTGAGGTTGTTATAAACCCATCAATCCCAGTCTCCTAGATGTTAACAGCAATCAGTTAAGTTTCAGCTTCCTTTGTTTACCCAGTGGGAAATCCATCTAGGCTTTGTCATAGCACCCCTTCAGGATATGAAGCCGGGTATAAATATTAGTCCCCCAATAACAGAAAGGTGTGCCACTGTGGATGAGACCAGCCACTCTCTTTCTCTGAGCACCCCTGGATTGGAACTTCCAGTGGTACCCTCAGACTTCTGTGTAAGTACTTTAAAACTCCGCTCTTCAAGACTGGTAACTATCACCCTATTTCCCTAATCTATCCCTCTAGCCAACCTTTCTGCCTTACTCTTCGATAGTCTTGTGTAGTTCTCAGGAACGTGTGTTGTGTGTGTGAATGCTTTTGTGTTATTTCCAGTCAAAACATTTTATTTCATTTTAACCTGGAGTTCTCTGCAGTTAGTACTGGTATACATTGGTGGAAAAGTCTCAACAGTTACCCTTCTCTCACAGGCCTACTGTTTGAGCTAATAATCCCCCCATCTAGAGTTTGACATCATGGGTGGGTCTCAAAGCACCCCCCACCTCTTAGGATAAAGCCTCTTTTAGAGCCACTCAGTGATGGCTGGTGGCTTCCATGTCAGGAGTGTAGTAACTCTTCTCTGCCCGCCCACATGTAAAGGAACTCTCCAAGGTCCTGAAGCCATTTGGGGGATTGTTCAGGTTCTTCAGCCTGTTTCGGCGCATGAGGCAGAAGATCCCACAAATGCTTCATTCCTTTCTTAGTTGTAAAAATGCAAACATAACAAATCAAGTCTAATGTCTGAAGCAGCTGCCTCACACTGTGTAATGGTAGGCCTGGCCCTGCTTGGATCTCTTCCTGGCTGTCCTTGGCTCTACTTAGATTTAGCTATGAATATTTTCAAAAGCGCTACACCCAATACTTCCATCTGGGAGGCATCGCATGGATTACTTTCCTTCATTATAAACATTGTCAGATTATTTCTAGTTTAGTTTCCTCACTTTTAACTAATTACAAGTCCATAAAAGTAGGTGGCAAGAAGATAAAGGGATCCTATTCTAGCAGCATTTTTGGGAAAGGATTTAATTCTAAACAATAGCAATGGTATAATTTTCCCTTATTCTAGGAAGCATCTATAGGAAACTCCTTGCCTTCCTCCCCCTGTGAACATTGTGAAATCTTTGTCATTCCCTAAGTTCCTCTAAACCAATTTATTCTGGCATCTCCTTCTAAATTTCTTATACTGCACTGTAGCCTCTTGTTTGAGTAGCAGCTATAGACATTCTAGTCCGCATAAGAAACTGTATTATTTCTTTTACTATAGCATTTGATTTTTTGTGCATCTCAGAAACAGTGTTGATATACAAAGTACGCAAAACATTTTAAGAGTACATTCCTGTTTAGGATATGGTATGCCTATGAACTCATTGGATTTAATTAGGTTAGGCCATAGGACTGGGATGCACATTGTGATTATGTAGCATTTCTGGTAATAGGTTTTCTGTGGTTTTTTTCCAGGCTGTGAGGCTGTGTTCTAGAAGAGTTTACTCCTGATGTTTCACCTGTGTCTGTGGCTGGCATCTTCAGAGAATGGTTAGGTACATGTGTGTGTGTGGGGGGGTTATATACTGTGAGCCCCTGTTGGAGAGGATATGTAAATGTGTGTATTTGAATGGATAGTTCCTGGGTGGAGATATGCAAGGAGGATTAGTTTCTGTTTGGCTAATGGCCCAGTATCTGTTGGAAATCTCCCTCTCCCTGGCTGGAGTTCATTTGCATGTGTTGAGCATTGATTTTGATGTTTTTCAAGACTGATAGCTAAACTTTGTTTACTTTAAGGGTTTCTTCTTTCCTGTTGAAGTTGTCCAGGTGTTTGTCGATTTCAATAGGTTCTCTGTGCATTCTGACATTATAGTTGTTGGCCTGGTCCAGAATTGTGGTGTTTTTAAATAACATTTTGTGTCCATGTTGGTTTATAACGTGTTCTGCTACTGCTGATTTTTTCTGGGTGGCCCAGTCTGCAGTGTCTCTCATGTTCCTTGATTCATGTTTGCACACTGTGTTTAGTAGTCCCTATGTAAACTTGTCCACAGCTGCATGATATGAGGTAAACTCCTGCAGCTGTGATAGGGTCTCTTTTGTCCTTTGCTGAGCATAGCTTTTCTTGGATTTTCTTGGTTGGTTTGTAGATTTTTTGGAGGTTGTGTTTCCTCATCAGTTTCCCTATTCTGTCTGTGACTCCTTTGATTTTTGAACCACCTAAACAGCATCCACCCAAATATCCAATTCACAATGGAAAAAGAAAAGGAAGGAACATTCTTGGATGTCCTAGTCATCCGCAAACCAAACCAACGGTTGGGCCATAAGGTATATAGTAACGATACACACAGAGACAGATACCTACACAAGAACTCCAATCACTACCTAGGACAAAAAAAGAAGTACAATAAAAACATTGGTAGACCACGCAAAAAGGATCTGTGAACCCCGCTATCTGGAAGACGAACTGAAGCACCTAACTGGGCTCTACAAGCTAATGGTTACTCCAGATCAGACATCACAAGAGCAGCCAGACCAGAAAAAAACCACAGGAATGAAGAAAAACAGCCACCCAAAGGGAAGGTATTTTTTACCATACATTAATGGAGTCACAGACAGAATAGGGAAACTGATGAGGAAACACAACCTCCAAACAATCTACAAACCATCCAAGAAAATCCAAGAAATGCTACGCTCAGTGAAGGACAAAAGAGGCCCCCTCACAGCTGCAGGAGTTTACCACATACCATGCAGCTGTAGACAAGTTTACAGAAACTACCCATTCAAATACACAAATTTACATATCCTCTGCAACAGGAGCTCACAGTATATAAACCCCACACACTCTCCTACCTAACCATTCTCTGAAGATGCCAGACACAGGTGCAGGTGAAACGTCAGGAATAAACTCTTCCAGAACACAGCCTCACAGCCCGGAAAAAAACCACAGAAAACCTATGGATGTCGGCCATGAAAGCCTTCGACTTCACATTTGTGGTAATGTTGCACAGTAGGCAGATTAGGTCTAGAATACATATCCGAACTCTCGCTGCATTCATCCATCAGGAGGAACACAAACTTCCTAGGCTCAAATGAAGTTGTCAATTATATCTTTACAACTGCAGTGTTTCCCAGTTAAGGCTCTTCAGTAAATTTGCAGAAGGATTAAGACTGAATAAAAGGTTCCCTTGTGGCAACAAGAGGAAGAGAATTTGCAATTCCCCAGGTCAGAGATATCATAGCTATGTAAGCTCCAGCAGACAGCAGCAAACAGGCGCAATGGCAATATTTACTTTGTGTCAAGATGGGATGCACACATGTGATGAGATGCCTAGTTTCCAGCCACTAGATGACTCTCTGAACTGCATCTACTTTAAAACAACCTGCGCCTGTGGTGAACACAAGGAAAACATGGGTGGAGGGAGAGCTGAGTGTAAATCTTTCTCTATATTTTAGAATATGCTACAGTGAAGTGTTTTATGAGAATTTATTCATGGGATCCTCTTTAAAAAGTTGAAGCACAACTCATCATATGAGCGGTAAGTGTAGAAATCTGAAGCAAAACAGTTCTCCAGTGGTTTCACCATATGATGAGATGGCATATAAGTTGCCACTTCTCAATGCATGGTTAGACGAGAAAATGAATTTCAAATCTGTCTGCAGTGCATTAAAATTAAAATTTTAGATTTTTTTCCATTTAAATTGTGTGTTTTTGATTATCTTCCTCTCCAGTTCTTTGTCATGAATTGCAATACCTGATGCTTATATTTCAGTAAGAAGTTCCGGGTTTCCATTCAAAATGGGTGGAACCAGAAGGCTATTTCAACTCTCAGTTGTCTCTGGGGCTCTGGTGAAATGACAATTCAGTTTGTTGGTACTGGGAAGCTTTCTCCTTTTGAGAACATTAGAACCCGAGCAGAGCTGTTAATGATATGATTACTTGGAGGTATCTCATCCATGTGGTTGCTGTAAGTCAGTCAGTTTGACAACAGTTAACAACTACAACAACGTATATCAAGAGATCACAGAGCAGCTTGCAAATACCATTAAAGCAAGTTAAACAGGTTAAAAACTGTATGATAATTTAAATAAGCTAAAAGCATATTAAACAATGTTTAAACAGTTTAATTTAAAGTTTTTAATTTAAAAGTTTTTATACCTCCATATAACAGTCATTGGGTTGAATTAATTTAAAAGTAATTAAAACATTACTCATTACACCAATAAAATAATGTCATTCCCACTCATTACATTACTTTTGAAATGTAATTTTGCTTCATCCTCATTACCCAAAAGGTAACTAAATACAGGTAACTGTATTAGTTGTTGTTGTTTGCCTTCAAGTCATTTCCTGCTTACAGAGACCTTAATATGAACTTATCATGAGGTTTTCTTGGCAAGATTTTTTTAGAGGGAGTTTGCCCTTGCCTTTCTCTGAGGCTGAGTGAGTGTGACTTGCCCAAAGTCATCCAGTGGGTTTCCATGGTTGAGCCAGGATTAAAACCCTGTTCTCCTGAATCATAGTCCCATGATCAAACCACTACACCGCTCTTTATTAATACTAAAACATATTCAGGGGTTTCCGTGTTGGCTATGCAGAAAAATACAACAAAATTCAATATCCACAAGCAACTATACCTTTATCGGGCCAACTCCAAAGCATAAAATACATTATGCAAGCTTTTGAAGCTTCACTGGCTTCTTCATCAGGCAAAGATGTTAAAACTCATACAGGATTTTGAATTTTGTTGCATTAGTATTAAGCTCAGATCTACCCCACTGCTGATTTAAGGCCATTACTATGCTACATTCATCTCTTGTGATACAAGTTCTCATGGCCCAAAGATAATTTCATCAGAAAGTTAGAATGCTTTCCTTGTGTTGATTCCAAGAAATGAGAGAATGAGGTAACGAATTGAATGGAAACTGCATGAGAAAACCACTGTACCATTAGGTATTCATTTCCCATTCATTTCTATGAGTATGAAGGATTATGCCAAATGGTGGCAGTGATGGTGGCTGTAACTGACTTTTTAAAAAAAGCATGCCATTTCTGACTGTACTGTGCTGTTCTTTTAAAGGACATGATGATGCATGCATATTATTCCTGTTCTGTTTAAGAGTGCTCAAGAAAATCTAGAACCACCAGGACATCTAATAATAACCCAAACAAAGATCTTGAACAAAATGTACAATGGCATACTAAACTTTTAATACTTTGTTCTGTAGCTCTGCTTTCTTTTCCTGTCCCAACAACTGAATTGCTTAATGGTTGGATGTAGGAGCCAAACAAAATGGCTGGGGGAAAAAATACAGAAATGGAAGTGTGCATTGATTGATAACTGACATATTTCCAAGTCATGCAATGTCATACTTTATGACAGAGGATAAAGAAAGTTATATAGTACTAGGATATTCTATGTACATTTGGATGGAATAAAAGCCAACACAGAAGGCATCATTTATTTTATCTTTATTTCTTTTGGAATTATAAATGACATTATTGGAAAGCAACATTATATATGAGGTTCAAATTAACATTCACAAGGTAATTGTTATTCTATACATCTATTCAGAAATCAGTTCCACTAAGTTTAATTGGAACTTTGACTGCAGCATCAAGCTCTGTGCCATGGGGTAGGATCTCAACCTAGATGAGGAGGCTGAAGAGGAGGCTGAAGAAGAGACTCAGGCAGCTCTCCCAGGTGAAGAGCACCTTGAAGAGCACCCTCATTCAGATCTCCTTGTCATGGCCCCCACAGCTTGAAGTGGGCCTGCAGGCCAGGATCTTTGGCAGACCCCCTACCTACTGCTAAAATTAAGGGCAGCAGGATTTAGGATACAAATTAAAATTAGTATAAGGTATTAAAATAAGTATAAGGTGTTGGTTATTACCTTTAAAGCCCTAAATGGCTTGGGTCCAACTTATCTTCAGAACTGCTTCCTCCCATACAATCCTCCCTGCACACTCCGGTCCTCTGAGAGGAATTTGCTTCAGCCACAAAAATCTAGGCTGTCTGCAACCTCCCAGAGGGCCTTTTCAGTAATCGCCCCCAAATTATGGAATGGCCTGCTGAACGAGATCCATCAGATGATGAACTTAAGTAGCTTTTAAAAAGCACTAAAGATGGATCTCTTTCAGCAGGCCTTTCCTGATTAGATCCCGGCCTCAGGAGCTGCGTCTCCTGGCCTCTTTTAGTCCTTTACCCTGACTCGCTGGCTGTTGATTTTTGTATTTGTTTATTTATGTGATTTTATGTTTAGGTGGATTTTAATTTGATACTAGTTTAATATCTTTTTATGGGGGAGGGTGGGGCTTAGGGATTTTAGTGTGTATTGTTGTATTTTAACTGTTGTAAGCCGCCCCAATTGTTTTTAACAGAGGGGCGGGGTAAAAATAAATTTTATTATTATTTATTATTATTATTTAAATGTTGACACCCAAGTTATAGTCAAGTAGGAGTATAGTGCCTAGATCAAGGGATGTAATAGTGTGACTCTATTCTGCCTTGGTCAGACCTCACCTGGAATACTGGGTCCAGTTTTGGGCACCACAATTCAAGACAGATGTTGACAAGCTGGAGTGTGTCCAGAGGAGGGTGACCAAAATGGTAAATGGCCTGGAAGCCGTCCATGCCCTATGAGGAACAGCTTAGAGAGCCGGATATGTTTAGCATGGGGAAGAGAAGGTTAAGAGGTGACATGATAGCCATGTTTAAATATTTGAAGAGATGTCATACTGAGGAT
Source organism: Gambelia wislizenii (assembly GCA_030847615.1). Taxonomy (NCBI): domain Eukaryota; kingdom Metazoa; phylum Chordata; class Lepidosauria; order Squamata; family Crotaphytidae; genus Gambelia; species Gambelia wislizenii. The sequence goes on from JAUMIR010000003.1 coordinate 66,980,644, forward strand.
GGAGCAAGCTTGTTTTCTGCTGCTCCAGAGACAAGGACATGGGACAATGGACTCAAGCTACAGGAAAAGAGATTCCATCTAAACATTAGGAAGAAATTCCTGACAGTAAGAGCTGTTTGGCAGTGGAATGTGCTGCCTTGGAGTGTGGTGGAGTCTCCTTCTTTGGGGTTTTTAAACAGAGGCTGGATGGCCATCTGTTGGGAATGCTTTCATTGTGTATTCCTGCATGGCAGGGTGTTGGACTAGATGGCCCTTGTGGTCTCTTCCAACTCTATGATTCTATGAATATTTATATTATTTTTTAAAAAAACTAAATGGATTTACACAATGAAAACTGACAATAATATCACGCTGGGCCCCCCTCCTAATCCCAGGCCCCTGGGACCCCAGCCTAAAGCCCTGTCAGCCCCCCCCGACTTGTGGGGACCATGCTCCCCATTGAAGAGCAGCCTAAACCAGAGGAGGCATAAAGGCAGGACTCACCTGCAGCTGATTTGGCAGAGGACACAGCTGGGGAGGCAGCATGGCCTCTAAGACCGCAGACTCGGTGCATGGAGCAGAAAGCAGAACAGTGATGCTGCATCAGACTACTTGCCAAGCTGCAAAGGAGAGGCTTTGATTAGAGCCAGCTAGTGCCAGCCCACTGAAGAGCTGAGTCTGCCTAGGGTGAGTGCTGGAAGCAACTTGTTTTCCATGTGTCCGGTATTCCTGTCTCCGGGCTCCTGCATCTCGGGCCTCAGACTTCCTTATGACTTCCTGGATTCTTTGACCTCCCCCTCCCTTCTTTTGACCACACTGCTTGTTTGTTTTTCTGAACCTGGACTGGCTTTGATTAACATGGTTCTCTAAACTGACTCCCACAGGTAAGGACACTCTCTGATTGCTGCTGATGTATTGCCATTGCCTGAACTATCTCAAACTCTCAGCTAATGGTTTCTGCCTCTGCCTCGCCTGCATGTATGTGTTAGCTGTCAGGACACCCTGTTTCCAAAATTAACAAAGGAAATCAATTTTGTAGAGAACATATCCAACATACTGTCATTTTCTCTGTCCTTACTACATCTGAGAACATAGGTTCATTCAATCATTAACTACATGATAATTTTTCCTAATATATTTGCTTCTCTGTTAGGAATGGAGAACCCAAAATATCTACACGTGAAAGTCAGGTCTTCCAACCTTGACATCATAGCCCATCCACAGCCTAGTTTCACAATAGCAGGTAACCCCTTCTGTGCCTTACATGTATGTGTAAGCTCACAGGGTCCACACAACTGAGGCAGCTACCATTATTAGACCTTTCACACTTCACAATTATAGCACTATATTCCCCTTTAATTACAATGGCAATATTTTATGGAATCTTTGCATTTGCAGTTTAGGGAGGGGTATTTCCAATTCTCATCCAGAGAGCTCTACTGCCTCACCAAACTGCCACTCTCAGGACTCCATAGGATGCAGCCATGGCAGTCAAAGTAGAATCATAGTGCTATAATTATGTACTGTAGTGTGAAATGGCCCCTGGATGTTCAGCCCATAACACATTTTCATTTGTAATGTGGACTCAGAAGCTCTTTCTAATATTAGAAAGCAGCACTGAGAGAAGGGGCTTGGCTGTGAAGAAGGAAAAGTGGAAGAAAGTACCTAACTATTCCACCAGCAACCTTTTACTTGAGAAATTTCCTCAGCTGCTTTGGCACCACCAAGAGTTTCTAGACCTGTGTCTGCAACATGAAAACAGGTTTGAAACACTTGTAACAGGGAAGCAAAGGTGTATGTTTCAGGGGAAAATGCTTGGCAAAGGAAAGGTTAAGTACCTCATGATTTCATTTAGACCTGCACACATACCTTGTTAATGTTTAAATTGTTCGCTTGTTCAATATACTTCTACACTGTTCAAATTATTTCTAACCCCCTTCCTACAATACCATAAGAAAGTGGGTAAGGGAAAGGAAAATGAGAAGCAGCTGTTTCAGTCTTGGAAGAAATTTGAATTACTATGGGAAGTCAGCCCTGAGCTATGATTTATAACAGCTGCCAAGGCTCCATTTTCACCATCTCCCCAGGTCTTGGCAGGTGACATCCACCCCTTTTCCTAAAAGTGGAAGTGACTGGAAGGCCACTTCCAGTTCTGGGGGTATTATTTGAACTATTTGGGGGGTACCTAATACAAGGCAGGGGTAAAACTAGTCTTTAGGTGGCCAATTACATTATATATGAGGCCCTGGGTATACAAACCTGAATTTCTGGGGAGTTCTAGGGAAGTGTTAAGATGGCACCAGGGACACCCTGGAAGCTGCACTGGGATCTTTTTGGTCTGCATGTTTCTTGTGGGTTAAACAATTACCAACCCAGTTTTAAGGTATGTGTCGGGAACCTTTGTTTCTCCAGATGGTTTGGCCTACATCAGCACCACCCAGCATGATCAGTGATGAGGAACTGTGGGAATAGTGAGTCCAAGTATCTGGAGCCCCAAATAAACCAAATCCTGCTAATATGGCTAGGAAAAGAACATAAATTTGTATTAAATATCAACTACAAAAATAAGCTGAAATAGTAAGACAGCTGATGGAAGAAAGGTGTGAATGCAACCACTTGTATACCATTTCCTTTCTCAGTTTTAATGAAACACATAAGCCTCAGAAGCAGTCTCTGTGTTAGCTAGCCTGAACAAACCATGGCATAAGGCTACCAAATATGATTCACAGCCATCTGGTGACGTAAACCTTGGTTTCCACATCCTGAAATTATCCTAGGCATTGCACAGCACTCCAAAAACTATCATAAAATTAAACTATAACCCATTTCCCATGTACATCGGTCTGGATTCTGTTGGTATTCTCAGTTAAAGTGCACCCACTGAATTCATTGATGAATAGTGAATCAATACTTTGGTAAATCCCATTGACTCAATAGTCTGCTCTAATTAGAACTAAAAATGGGATTCTGGCCATTAAATTCATGCAACTGTTTTGGTCAGTGATGGCTACAATTTGCAGCCAGCCTCTAAAAACTTCAAATTACACTACTGGGGCCTAACCAGGGCTCTACTTACCAGCACCATGGACAGAACAACTGGATTAGCTTCTGGCACCCAATACATGTTGAGTTCAGCCAATGATATCAGCCATACATTATAGGCTTGCTTCTGGATGTACAACTGGAATTAATTACTAGCTGATGTAAAATCATGGCTGCCACTGTCACAAACGATCATATTATAATTTATCATTATTCATCTTATTTACACCCTGCCTTTCCCCACCAAACTGGGTCTCAAGGTAGCTTATAATTTTAAACAAGTACAATATGATTCAAAACATACAAAGGTCAGTATTAAAAACAGAATGCAACTATTCACAATGATTCACAACTATTTAAAAATTTAAAACATACACTTAAAAAGGATAAAAAGCAGTTTAAAACAATTCAGTAAAATACAACAAAGCCTTTTTGTTATGTGAATAAGATCCAATTTTGTGCTGCTAATTGTTCAAGTTCATTTCTTCAGGTTTATACAATTTTTAGTAACAGGTGCTAAAAGATAGGTGGATTTCTCATTTGTCCAGCTGTAAGTTCAATTTAGTCTGTCTTTGCTAATGTTTGTGAATAAAGCAAGATTCATCAAAGTCCAACTCCCCAAAAATCTGTACATCTGTTTGTATGCATTATCTTTAAATCATATGATTTAAATCCAGAGAAGGGCGACTAAAATGGTGAAAGGTCTGGAAACCATGCCTTATGAGGAGAGACTTAGGGAGCTGGGTATGTTTAGCCTGGGAAAAAGACGGTTAAGAGGCGAAATGATAGCCCTGTTTAAGTAATTGAAGGGGTGTCACGTTGAGGATGGAGCAAGCTTGTTTTCTACTGCTCCAGAGACTGGAACACGGAGCAATGGATGCAAGCTCCAGGAACAGAGATTCCACCTCAACATTAGGAGGAACTTTTTGACAGTAAGAGCTGTTCGGCAGTGGAACACACTCCCTCGGAGCGTGGTGGGGTCTCCTTCCTTGGAGGTCTTTAAACAGAGGCTGGATGGCCATATGTCGGGGATGCTTTGATCATGATTTCCTGCGTGGCAGGGGGTTGGACTGGATGGCCCTCATGGTCTCTTCCAACTCTGCAATTCTATGATTCTATGATTCTATATGTATTTCTTTACTGTTTACAAGCAATTACCCCAATATAATATTTTGTTGTACACACATGTATTTTGTATGCACACTTGTCTCTAAAACTCACATTTTTATATAACTCCCCTGAGTTATGAATGAGACTACAGAATTCTGAAAATCTGGGGTTTCTCTGAACAAATGCATTCTGGTTCACATATAGGTTCGGCAGATTCAAATGTACTAAATCCATACAACATTTGGGCATAGCAAATTTTCCCAACTTCACTATGGGTAAATGCCTAATAGCAGCTTCAGGAGGAAAATTTCTCCTGGGGAAACAGTGCAAGGATAAGGGGAACTCCAGCCCTAGTACTTAGGCTTTGATCCAACCCCTTGGGGCTGCATTTAGGCAAAGAAAAAAAAATGCCAGGAAACCCTAACATGGGTATCGATCAACCCTCAGAACCAGGGCTGGTTTAAGGAATTTTGCCCCCCCCCCGCAATGCTTTATTTGTGGGGGGGCATATGTTTATCTCAGGTCAATGTAACCTAACCTAACCTATTCACAGTACAGGATATTCAGATTATTACTAATAATGTTTTTGCAGGAGGAGGGCTACAACAGCCCCCCCACAATGATAGGCCCCCTCGGCTGCAGGTGCTGCAGGGCCCTTAAACTGGCTTTGCTCCGAACCCCTGGCACAAACCATGGCTATTCTTAAACATTTTCTTGTACCAATTGCCTGGCAGCTATCCTCAGTGCCACTGTAGAGGTGAGAGAAAGGTGGAATTAGGGTAAATCACATGTCAACGGAAGTGCAAATGCTGGAGGGGCTCAGATACTTTGCTAGAGGCCTATGTTTTTAGAAGGGGCTTGTGAGAGGAGAAGAGGGTGGAGGAATCTATTGCATACATACAGAGCAGCATGGCTGGAATTAAAGGGGTCAAATATCTGGGGCTGAAAGGAGAACCACCTCTAGTCCTCCCTCTTTTTCTGGCCTATATTGGAATTGTTCTGATAGAAAACCTTCTGTTTGTGAAAAAGCTCCCAGGCTTCAGGACAGAAGCCAAAATCAAAGCACAGTCTTTTATTTGGAGGTTTATCAGTGGCTATTGTCCTTATCAAACAAAGCCCTTTCATCAGGGCTTCTTTAACACACTTTATTTCTCTTTTATTTTGCCTTGAAATAAGCTGGGCAACAATTAATTTCAGAGAGAGAGTGTGTGAGAGAGAGAAAGAGAATTCAACAAGGATCTATTACTACTCTCGGCTTCTATTGCTGTAATGAAAATCTATTTCCTTTCCCTTTTGTGTCCCATATAATTTAATGCCCATTTTATTAATGGTCTGAAATAATTACGGAACCTTTTGTGATTCTCAAGTATGTTTCATTTAATTGTGCAATAAACGCCTAATCTCTTCCTCCATCTGAAGCTATTATGGCATTAAAATTAACAATTATGCAGCAGCGCGCCCGGGTCCATAGAAATCACTCCAGATAACTAGACATATATAAATCATTCATGAGAACAATTTCTGAAAAGAGATGAAGGGAGGGGAAAAATGGTGTAGAGAATGACATTGGGAAGCCAAGGGCCTGCTCTGTAAGAAGATAGCAACACCTTACAAAAAAAAAATTCCCCTCCCACTTCCCCCCTTTTTTTGTTATTATTATTTTACTAATTGTGTTATGTGGCACGTGCTTTCCTCCCTCCCCTTCTATTAGCCTGACAGATATTTTCAGAATTAATTAACCGTTAGCTCAGAGGATAAATTTTCATTATCAATTTTCTCCCGTTCTTCTTTCTCTTTCCTTTTATAGTTTCTCTTCCTCTTTCACACCAGCAATTACACTCTCTGCCTTTCACTGGCAGGTCCTGTTCTGTAGGAGGTAATCCAAATTGGGGGTGGGGGGGAAGTGCTTTTTCTTCTTTTGGACCCATTCACTTCCCTTCTTTCTACCTTTTGTGGGATTTAATAACCATGGCTGATAGGCACACCATGGACAGAGAGGTTAAGTTTGTTGTCTCAGCACTTTGCTGACAGGAGAAAGCACAGAAATCCAGAAACATGTGGGCAAGCCTCTCAGGGTGAAAGTGCTTCCAAGTTCCCATAGTCAGACTGTGCACACTTAGGATAGGAAATCTTTGCTTATTTTGTGCTGTGTTGTAAGAATGAAACATTTTAAAAGTTTTGTCTTTACTGGATGAGATAATATGAGAGGTTTTACACATTTTTAATGAAGTGGTGTGGTTTATTCTCGTGCATTTCAGGACTACTTATGAAAATTTCATTTCTGCAAAAACATTGATTTGTGCAGAAAACAGTGAGTTTTTGCACCAAGTACAAGGCTTTTGTGCAAAGCCAGTTACAAGGGAAGAAATGCTGATCTTTTTGTACTTACCAAAGGATTTTTAAAAATCTGACAGAGTTTGACAATCTCAAGTGACTGTTTGAAGTGTCTAGCCACGCCCTTCTTATTGTGAATAAGAAAATGTGCAAATGTTCTTTACTCCCCCCCCCCACCAACATAACACTATTTGTGTCTAGGACTGTGTCTTGTTCTCAGAAAAATATTTTTATCAACTTCAGGGTTAAGTGTGCATAGCAAAAACAACACTGGCTCAGTGCTGGCATATTCTGCTCATGGATCTGGCCAGTTGCTCCCCTGTTACCTGCAAGGAATGGGATGGATGCCAGACTGGCACACTAGCCAGTCTCTGCAGCCCCCGACATCTGCATCTCACTATCTGCAGCCAGGAAGCTGGTCTGCAGCACCGTGACCAAGGACAGGATTAGTCATGTTGTGGGCCTGCTTCCTGGCTACAGAAGAGTGAGGCAGCCAGCAGCTGCAGGCGTAGGCTGGCATGCCAGAATGGGTTCCTGTGGTCACATGGGGCTTGATCCCCTTTTTTGCCAGTGGGAGCAGATTTAAGCAGTTTTTTTTTTAATGGCGTAACTGGCACTACCACATCTTCCCCCGTCTTGGCCCTGTCTTTGCCCCGGGGGCTGTGAGGGCTGCCTGTGCAAAATGGGGCAAAACCCTGTATTGTTAGGACATTGGGGGCAAGACAGGGTAAATTGCCCATCTAGACAAGCCCTAGGTTCATGTTACCTCCCAGCTATGGTTTATTAGTACACACTGTTAAAATTGCCATCAATATTTGAACCATTCACCTTTCAGTCCCCCCACACCCTCTTCTCACTCATGTATGTATATAAATATCTGTCAACTGAGGCAACACTCCATCCATCTAATGAATTGGGTCCCAGTCCATGGAAGTTTTTGCAAAATAAAACTGTTAATATTTGTCACAAGACTGTTCTTTTGGATCCATCTACGTCTGTAGATACCTCAGCTTCTATATGACCTTCTCATTGAGTTTTACAGGCACTCTATACAGTTTCCCATTTTCCCCTTGTAGCTGATGCAATGGCATAGGAAGGGTGAGGAATCCAATTTCAGCCCAAGGTTTGACAGGTTTTCTCATTCTACTTTTTCCAGGCTGTCCATAGGCTGCACACAGTTTGCAGTCTGAAATCCTCACATTGACAAATAGCTGTAGACAGATCTCCCCCAATTGTGCACATTTAAAAAGTATACATTGTAAAATGTGTAAATATGTGCAGAACAGCATTTAAACACAATGGAGGGATACGTTCAAGCAATGAAGCCAATGTAAAATATGCACAAATGTTCACATTTGGGGGGAAAATAAGCAAACAAATGATAGATTCCATTTCATTAAAAAAATATGGAATTGGGTAGGAGTTAGATTTGGAAGAAGGGTGTCTGTCGATGTAGAATTTACAGATGTGCACAGTCCTTGAGCCAATTGCAGCATCTGATGGAAAACTGACCATTATCGGATTGTGACTTACTAAGCTTATATGTACAGTTGTCCCTCCACATTCGCGAACTTGACATTCGCGGTTTCGGTTATTCGCGGTTTTGGGAGGGCCCCCCCGGGCCCCCCCAAAACCGCGACACGGGGCCTCCAGAGGCCCCGTGAAAGACATAGAGGGAGCGGGGAGGCCCAGGGAGGCGTCCACGGGGCCCCCGGAGGCGCTCCGGAGGCCCCATGAAGGCCTGGGGAGGCGATCCTGGGGCCTCCGGAGACGCTCCGGAGGCCTCAGGAAGGCTTGGGGACGGGGTGGGGAGGGCTGGGGAGGCGATCCTGGGGCCTCCGGAGACGCTCCGGAGGCCCCAGGAAGGCCTGGGGACGGGGTGGGGAGGGCTGGGGAGGCGATCCTGGGGCCTCCGGAGACGCTCCGGAGGCCCCAGGAAGGCCTGGGGACGGGGTGGGGAGGGCTGGGGAGGCGATCCTGGGGCCTCCGGAGACGCTCCGGAGGCCCCAGGAAGGCCTGGGGACGGGGTGGGGAGGGCTGGGGAGGCGATCCTGGGGCCTCCGGAGACGCTCCGGAGGCCCCAGGAAGGCCTGGGGATGGGGTGGGGAGGGCTGGGGAGGCGATCCTGGGGCCTCCGGAGACGCTCCGGAGGCCCCAGGAAGGCCTGGGGAGGGCGGGAGGGAGGGCCGGGGAGACCTCCGCGGGGCCTAGCAAGGCCCCGCAAAGGCCTGGGGAGGGAGGGAGGGAGGGCCGGGGAGACCTTCGCGGGGCCTAAGAAGGCCCCGCGAAGGCCTGGGGAGGGAGGGGGGAGGGGTGTCGTTATTCGCGGTTTTTTCACATTCGCGGGGGTCCGCGGAACGGAACCCCCGCGAATGTGAAGGGACGACTGTACTGTATTGTTCTAAATTCTAATTGTACTTTTACTGAACTTTAAAAAAAAACACATCACCTACACTTAATTCCCCCCCCCCTTTAAAAGGCTCTCTTCACACAAGAAAGATGTGCCTTATTTTGAATTTGGGATCAGCTGTGACACAATGTAACCTACCCACCCCCTTCTCACTAATATATTCAGGCACTGGGTGTTAGCAGGGTACTGGATAAAAAGTAATGTTTAAAAATTCTTACAGGGTTTGAGGAACTGCTTTTTTTTTTTCAAAAAAGAAAGGGTTTTTAATAGTGACAAGTACTTTTTTAAACTGGTGTTTATCTTTTTCAAAAATTTTAATGGATGTTTTAAATTGTTGTTAATATTAGAGATAGTATGATTACATTTTTAATACTGTGTGTGTTTATGCCTTCATAGGCCTGTTGACCTATGGTGACCCCATGAATTTCTATTATTATTATTATTATTATTATTATTTCAATTTATTTCAACAAAATAAAATCATAGACTTCATTTACATTGTTGTCTGAATTTGATACTCTTTCTAACATTGGCTTTCTATCCATTTCCTTTTCAAATGTATTTATACCCCTAAGTCATAGAAACAGGAATCCCTTTTCCACTTTATACATTATCTATACACCATTCCTCCTGTATTTCTTCCAACAGAGAGTTTACATATCTCTCTCTGGCTTTTCTTCGCAAACGAAGATTCAGGAAGGACTCATCCCGCGCCTTCTGCAAGCGCGCTGATGACTAAAAAGGCCAATCCGAGATAAACAAGTCCGGTTGCAAAAAGTGCAGCAGAAGGTCTCCTTGGGTGATGTTTTTGGGTTGTGATTCTTTCTGCGTTGTCGTTTCTCTTCAAGACTTGTTCGTCGTGAGTTCTCAAATAAGGCTGCAGCATTGTGGATAGTGCGTCTCCATGCCTCCCGATGTGACGCCAGGGCGGACCACCGTTGGTGATCAATCTGGCCAAGCCTGAGATGTTGTTTCAGGGAGTCCTTGTATCGCTTTTTTGGAGCGCCCCTCCCACGCTGACCCGTGGTGAGTTCACCGTAGAGTAGTATTTTTAGGAGGCGATGGTCCTCCATCCTAGAAACGTGCCCTGCCCAGCGCAGCTGTGTTCTCAATATCATGGCCTCAATGCTGGTGATCCCTGCTTGTTCAAGGACAGCAACATTCGTCACATAGTCAGTCCAGTGTATATTTAGGATTGTGCGTAGACAGCGCTGATGAAAGCGCTCGAGGAGTCGTAGGTGGTGGCGATAGGTAACCCATGTTTCAGATCCATAAAGGAGGATAGACAGTACGATGGCTCTATACACACTGATTTTTGTGCTTTGCCTCAGGTGTTTATTGCTCCAGACTCTTTTGTGAAGTCTTCCAAATGCACTATATGCCTTTGCTAATCTGTGATCGATCTCTTTGTCAATCTTGGCATCTGAGGAGATGATGCTTCCCAGGTAGGTGAACTGCTGAACGGACTTGAGCACTGATTTGCCGACGGCAATGTGGGGATGGTGGTGTTCGTCCTGTGGTGCAGGCTGGTAAAGAACTTCTGTTTTCTTCAGGTTGACTTCTAGCCCAAACAGCTCTGCAGCTGTTGCAAAGCAGGACGTTAGGCGCTGCAGAGCTGCTTCTGTGTGGGCAACAAGGGCAGCATCATCGGCGAAGAGCAGCTCACGGACTAGATAGTTTAGAGTCTTAGTGTGAGCCCTCAGACGGCTTAAGTTAAACAAGCTACCATCAGTACGGTAGCGTATATAGATGCCGTCGTCTTCTTCAAGCTCTGCCATAGCCCTTTGGAGCATCGTGCTAAAGAAGATTGTAAATAAAGTTGGTGCAAGAACACAACCTTGCTTCACTCCATTAGTTATTAGAAAGGGCTCTGAAAGAGCATCGCCATATCTGACTTGACCACGCTGGCCCTCGTGTAGCAAGATAATCATTTTAAGGAATTTGGGGGGACATCCTAGTTTTTCCAGGATCTGCCACAGACCTTTTCTACTTACAGTGTCAAAGGCTTTGGTGAGGTCGACAAATGTTACATAGAGACCCTTGTTCTGCTCCCTACATTTTTCTTGCAGTTGCCTAAGGGCAAATACCATGTCTGTAGTACTCCTATTGGCTCTGAAGCCACATTGGCTTTCAGGGAGAAGTTCTTCTGCAATAGCAGGAACTAATCTGTTCAGGAGTATCCTTGCAAGGATTTTTCCAGCAATAGAGAGCAGTGTTATGCCTCGATAGTTTGAGCAGTCGGATTTTGCTCCTTTTTTCTTGTACAGGGTGATGATGACTGCATCTCGGAGGTCTGATGGCAGTTCCCCTTTTTCCCAGCAATTCACAAGGAATTCGTGGAATTTTTCGTGGAGTGCATGACCTCCGTGTTTCCAAACTTCAGGTGGGATTCCATCAATCCCAGCTGCCTTGCCGTTTTTCATCTGCTGTATGGCCATAAGGGTCTCTTCCAAAGTGGGAGCTATGTCCAATTCATTTTTCATTGGTTTTTGTATCATATATTGGATAGCTGAGGCTTGGACTACTCGGTTGGCACTAAAGAGACTTTGAAAATGTTCAGCCCAACGATTTAGGATGGAGGCTTTATCAGTAATTAATGTTTGACCATCTGTACTGTATAAGGAGCTTTGGACCTGATAAGTAGGTCCAAACACTGCTTTAAGAGCTTCATAAAATCCTCTATGATCACCCAGATCTGCACAGCGTTGTGTCTTTTCTGCTAAATTGATCCACCACTTGTTCTGCATGTCTCGGAGTTTTTGTTGTAGTTTGCTACATGTGAGGCGGAAAGCTGCTTTTCTTACATGACAGGTTGGCTGGGCGAGGTATGCCTGGTGAGCAGCTCTCTTCCTTGCCAAAAGCTCCTGGATCTTTTGGTTGTTTTCATCAAACCAGTCTTGATTTTTCTTGTGGGAGAACCCGAGGGATTCTTCTGCAGACTGGAGGATACTGTTTTTGATATGTTGCCAAAGCACTGTAGGAGAAGGATCTGTAGGATGGTCTTCAAATTTCGTTTGTAGGTTTGCCTGGAAGTTGTCTCTCATGGTAGCTTGTTGAAGATTGTTGACTTGGAGCCTCTTCTTTAAGATGCCACCCCTCTTAGGTTTGAACTTAAGATGAAGATTTAGTTTACATCTGACGAGGCGATGATCTGTTTGGCATTCTGCACTGGGCATCACTCGGGTATGACGGACATCACGAATGTCTCTCTGACGGACTAGAACGTAGTCAATGAGGTGCCAATGTTTGGATCGGGGATGCATCCAGGTTGTCTTCAAGCTATCTTTCTGCTGAAAGATTGTGTTTGTAATAGTCAGCTGTTGTTCTGCACAGAACTCTAGCAGGAGGCGTCCGTTATCATTGCAATTTCCAACACCATGCTTGCCTAAGACACCTTTCCAGGCTTCGGAATTCTTTCCTACTCTGGCATTGAAGTCACCAAGTATAATAATTTTATCTTCTACAGGGACTTTTTGTATGAGTTGGCGTAGGTCTGTGTAGAATTTGTCTTTCTCTACAGGGTCGGCTTGCATAGTTGGGGCATATACACTAAAGAGAACAACATGTGGGAGGCGTAAGGAAATAATGCGATCAGAGTGTCCTGTTGGCAAGGTTTCGAGTTTGGAGGCAATGGAGTTTTTAATCATGAAGCCTACTCCTGAAAGATGTTTTTCGGTTTTGGGTTTGCCAGACCAGTAAAGTGTGTAGCCGGCGCCATGTTCTTTAAGGCTGCCTTCCTCATGGAAGCGAACTTCACTAAGAGCAGCGATGTCAATATTAAGCCGTGATAGTTCAAGGGCTATTAGGGCAGAACGACGCTCAGGCCATCCACTATCTTTAGAGTCTTGCATGGTTCTGATGTTCCAGCATGCAAGTGTCAGTTTATTTACACCTTTGGAGGCCGGTGTGTGCCTATGTTTCTTTGCCTTGGTTTGACCGCATCAGAAGATTCCCGTTGGCCGCGGCTAGCCAACCAGGTAGTTGGGGATGAGCTTTCTTTAGGCCACCTTTTCTAGGCCCCTCTCCATATGGAGCAAGCAGTGCTCTCCTTAAAAAAGGCTGCTTGGTCGTTCAGGATGCTGCCGAACAAGACTGTCATCTCCCGGGTCAGGCTTGAGCGACCAATGTCCTGAACCGCCTGCATGCAGGGTTGGGGCTGCGGCTTCCAGTGCATCTTTACACCTGCCGGTTTCGTCCCTCGCCAGTCGCTACAGGGCTTTTTTGGAAATGGATTTGTCCTTCGAGCCTGTGCAATGGATTTTTCTGGTGGAGCGCAGCGTGCACAGAACTGGCCTCACCCTTTAAACCAGAGATTCATCTGCCGTGGCCTTGCAAGCATGGACGTGGCAGCGAGGTCCTCGGGCCGTAGGTTTGATTAGAGTTTCCTTCTCTTAGATGGTTGACCTTACAGGGTTGGACGAGCACCATCTGCCCGGGTTTGGGATTAGAGTTTTCCTTCTCCTAGGACGGTTGCCATAAGGCTAGAGAGCCTATCCTGCCCTTTGACGCTCTTTGTCAGACCCTTCGGTTTTGACCTGTCTGGCATGGGAGACCCTACCGGTGGCTATTATGGCACCGCCAGCATAGCTCAAAACGTCATTAGGGTACGCAAGCCTCTCTCCCACGACAAGGGGGCGTCAATGGAGAGGACAAGGGGGCAGTTTACATATATATATATATAATATATATATATATATATATATATATATATATATATCAGATACTACAGATTTAACTACAGATTTCATTAATCCGTAAACCAAGTTGCTCTTATACCATTACTCTTAGCTTTCCAATATTCAATTAGGCTTCCCCATTCTTTTCTAAACTCACTTATAGATTGATGATTAATCTAGCAAGTAAATTGCTCCATTTGAGCTACTTCCCATAGTTTTCTCATCCATTCATCACAGTTTGGAGTTGATGTTGATTTCCAATACCTCGCGTATACAATTCGTGCTGTGGTGACCATGCAAAGCATCATACTCTTAAATTCTTTTGGAAAATCCCTATCAAACATGTTTAATAGGTATAATTCTGGTTTTAATCTAAAATTTGTTTTTATTATCTTTCTTATCAGATTATGTATGTTTATCCAAAATTCCTTTGCGACTTTGCATGACCACCACATATGATAAAATGTACCCTCTTTATCTTCACATTTCCAACATTAATTTACCCTTGCTTTATACATTTTTGCTAACTTTGAGGGTGTCATATACCAACGGTATTGCATTTTATAGCAATTTTCCTTTAATTCACTATTTAATGAAAATTTCATGTTTTTTCCCCCATAAAACCTCCCAATCTTCTATTGGAATATTATTTCTTACATCTCTCGACCACCTGGTCATAAATTCTTTTACTGTCTCGGATTCCAGATCGAATTTTAACAGCAATTTATATATCTTTGATACTCTCAAAGCTTTCTTATCCATAATCAGTTCATCTAACTCTGTTTTTAACTCTTCTATTCCTATCAACTTTTTGTCCATGTTGTATCTCTCTGTAATTTGCCTATATTGAAACCAATTACACTTTATTTGCTCTTGATCTACTCTTCTCTTGTTCTCAACCTGTTGCTTCCTTTTTGAACCTGTATCAAGGCCCTATAAGTCCACCATGTTTCTAAATGTGCCATCTCAGTTTGCCTGAAAGCTTCCTGGGGGGGGGACCCATAGTGGTAGTTTAATATAGATCTTCTTCTTCACTTCTTTCCAGGCTTTTAACAAAGCTTTCCTGACAAAATGGTTATTAAAATTTTTATCTATTTGCTCCTTTTGATACCACAAATAAGCGTGGAATCCAAATCTTAAGCCAATTCCCTCTAAAGTTATAATCTTATCATCTTTCAATAGAAACCATTCTGATTGCCATACCAGTGCACATGCTTGATGATATAATTTCAAATTTGGAAGGCTTAAACCCCCCTTTGCCTTCTCTTCCTGCAATAGTTTCCACTTAATTCTTGGTTTTCTGTTTTCCCATATAAATCTAGATAAATCTCTATCCCATTCTTTAAATAACTTATCATTGATCAATATCAGCAGATTTTGAAGAATATACAACATCTTTGGGAGTATTATCATCTTTACAGCAGCTATTCTGACCCAATATAGATAAATTCAGCTGTTTCCAATTTTCTAAATCTTTTCTGATCTCCTTCCATTTTATCTTATAGTTATTTTCCACCAAATCCATATTATTTTTAGTGATTATTATACCCAGGTATCTAATTTTCTTCTCTATTTGAAAACCAGATATTTCTTTCAATTTTTCTTCCTCCATTTTCTCTATACTTTTAGTCAGCATTACCATCTTTTCTCTATTTATCCTTATTCTGGAAATCCCCCCAAATCTTTCTAAGACTCTCTGTAAATTTTGAATAGACTGTAATGGGTCTTCCAATGTTATTGCCAGGTCGTCCATGAAAGCTGACATCTTGTAAGTGTGTTTCTTAATTTGGACTCCCTGTATATCCTCAGTTGCTCTTATTTCCCTACATAGGACTTCTAGAACTGTTATAAATAGCAAGGGGGAAAGGGGACAGCCTTGGCATACCCCCTTCTCAATTGTTATTTTATCTGTCCGTTGACCATTTATTATAATTTGAGCAGTTTGCTCTTTATATATTGCCTTAATTCCATTCAAGAAGTTTTGTCCTATACCCAGTTCTTTCAAGATTTCCAGCATACAGATCCAATTTACGCTATCAAAAGCTTTTTCTGTGTCTAAGCTTATTAATGTGAATTTCTTTCCAGGATGTTTATCAAAATCCCATTCGGATCTTTTAGAACCTCTTTCGCTGTCCATTTCTTATTTATATATATAGCTATTCCTTTTTTCTTTTCTTGTCCTGAGTTTATAAATTCCTGCCCCAGTCTTCTGTTTTTCAACAATCTTTGATCTTTCTCTTTTATATGGGTTTCTTGTATGCATGTAATATCAGCTTTCATCTTTTCCAGTCTATGAAATATTTGACTTCTTTTGTTTGGGGAGTTTAACCCCTTAGCATTCCAAGATATAATTCTTATTTTCATTTTTGTTATCTTATTTAAATCCTTATTGCTTATATTTCTTATATCAACAAGCTGTTTATATACTTTTTAACTGTCTTCTCTTTCTTCCTCTTGATCTCCTTCTTCCTCTTCTTCACTTTCCAATTCTCCCCCTTCTACCTCTTCTTCAATTTCCTCTGTCTCAAGTTCCTCTTCTTCACTCTCTTCTTTTCCTCCTAGCTCCCTTGTACTGTCTTCTTTACTACCTCTCATGTTTTCAATCTTCTCTATTTGTTTTCTCCTCTCTTTATCTATTCCCTTTTTTGAGGTTTTTGATTTTCCACTGTCGCACTCATCTTTTGTAGTTTTCTCTATATCACCAAACTCCTTGAATTTCACTAAAAAATCCTTTGTTTTCCTCACCGTATTTAATCTGTATTTTCTCTGATTATGTGACTGTTATACCTTCTATTTTTCCCCATCTATACTGAATATTTTTTCTCCACAGCTTAGAAATGATAAATTGATAGTATTTTCTTTTCTTTAAGATTTGAGGAGGGATATCTTTATATATCTCAATTTCACTATCTTCTATCACCAATTCAGTTTCAAAATTTTCTTGCAATATTTGATCTCTGATCATTCCTCTAGTAAAATATATAACGATATCTCGAGGGAGCATCCTTTGCCTATCAATCTTCGAATTAATTCTGAAAATTCTATCAACCTCAAATTCAATCCTTTCTTGGGGGATTCTAATGTATTCTGCTAGACCCAGTAGTAGCCTTTCATATAAATCTTCATTTTCCATCTCCACCAAACCCCTTAATTTCAAGCAATTTTCTCTTAATTTCAATTGTAGTTCTAGGTTTTTTTTCCTGAATTTGCACTTGCTCTACAGTCATTTCATCAGTTGTTTTTTCCAATTTTTTGGATTTTACTTGGAGCTCCTCCACCTTTTCATTTAACTTCTCTACATCAGTTGTTATTTTACTCAGTTTTTTCCCCAAACTCATCTAATTCTTTTTTTACATCTTTTCTCATCTCTTTCATTTCTAATATCATTTCCTCTCTACGTTTCTTGAATTCTTGTAGTAACGTTTGCTGAATTTCTGGCATTTCCCCTGATTGACGTCTCATCATTAAAGTGTGGATTTGTGTCTGTGTATGTTTTTTAACAGGCATTTTATCCTTTTTCTTCCCCCCTTTTTTATATTATAACCACACACAATATCAATTATATATAAAGTTTATCATGTACAATATCAATATATATATGTTTTAGTGGATGGTAATATGTATATATCTATGTCTATATAGATTGTCTGTACTCTAAATATAAGTATATTTTATAATGTAAATCTGTTATACACTATAGTATGTGCTGCAATATATAATATATGTGTGTAGTATATATTCTTTTTAAAGCACTGCAAATCAATTTATATGTATCCTATAATATACAATGTATGTATATATATTATAATGCTTACTCGATTGTAAGGCAGTACAATGCTTACTCTATTTTAAGGCAGTGCAAATCAATATTTAAAGCAACACAGAAGAATTTTATAGTTGGATCAACAATATCAATATTTGGTACTTAATACATCAACCTTTATACCTCATCCAGAGAAATAAATTTACCAATTAAGATTATATCCCAGTCTAATGAGGACCACAAGTTAAACGGAAAGGGCAGCACAGTCGAAAAGGGAAGGAAAGGAAAGGAAAGGGAACAATAGCAGAAAACAAATAGCACTCAGCTAGCAGCCCAAAAACAGACCTCAAATCTGCCTATGTGTTTACAGCTCCTTCTCCCCTTCCAAACCACTTTCTTTTCACCAAAGTTCTTCTCTGTTTCCAATCATGAATAATGTTATTGTTTAATTCTTAATTATTCTGTTATGCCTTACTCTTGGGGAACTACACCCTTAAATCAAAACTCCAACTCTGTGTTCTACAGTTTATTCTAGCTTTACACTCCCTCCAAACTTCCTCTATCCTGTCTGATTGTTGTTGGCCAACTCTTCCCAGTAACACTTGCTCCGTTTCTCTTCAAAAACCTCCCCAGCTGTCCTTTACAGCCCAATGTTTCCATCAATCTCCTGTATTCTTTTAAGACCCCCTTTTATGGGTACCCAAAGCCAGGCTATCTCAGTTTGTGCACTCCACTCCGAAACTCCACTCCTCGCAATACCGCTCCAGTCGTTCCGCTCCGTTCCATTCCACTCCTTCTCTCTCTCTCTCTCTCTCTCTCCTCAGTTTCTTCTTTTTTTCTCCTCTCCAATGATTGCTTTCTCCCGAGTGGACCCCAATCCTCTTTCCTCTTTAGACAACCTTCATTCCAAGACTCTTTTAAGATTTAAAACTTTCTCCTCTTTCTAATCTTGTTGCTCCTCTCTTCTCTTCTCATTTGAAATCTCACACGATTTCATCGCATGGGAAACAAAAACAAAAATAAAGCATTTCCAATATGAGCATTTCCAAAACTGATATGTCAATCAGTTTTAGACTGTCCAAGGTTTCTTATAGGAATTCTGCCTGTTGTTCCTACCTACTCTCCTCTTTATCTGGCCTGCTGCTGCAGATTTAAAGAAACAGTGTGTCTGTCATATCAGGGACAGCAGCCTTACAGTCATAAATGTACAGGCCTTGGCTTTCTGCCACTGTGAAAATACACAGGAATACATGTGATGGGATCTGGCTCTGTGATGCCATTGACATGACAGTTGCTTTGGCAGAATACTGCAGGGACAGAGAACCAACAGAGAGTGACAATTCCCAAGGCTGAAGTGGAATGGCACAGCCACTGGCACTATTCTCAGAAAGAAGAGAAGAACGACCACTGCTCAGAGAGGACTCTCTCTTTAACATTGATTTCTTTTGTCCAAGTATTAGATTTTCCAGTGGCTGATTATCATATTGTGGATTTAGAAGGAAAACTAGAGTTGCTAAGGCCATTTGAAGTTTTTTCTTCATTCAACTCTTTGGTTCATGCTTATATTTATTAGTAAACATGTGAAATTTTAACAGCAAGGAGTGTGGTATATAGGAAATCAGAGGGACAACATAGATAATGTTCTGACAGATGAAGTATTTGGGGGCATTATGTGCCAGTGACTCAGTATACCTGATCCCAACAAACCATGTTTTGGCTCTATATTTCCCTTTTCGTCAATGGCAAACAGCAAGGCCAAGGTGAAGATATTTCCCTACTTGTGGCAACAGATAAGAGGAAACATTCTCACCATTCCATGGGTGGGTGGGGGAGAAGCTGACTAGAGTGGTTCTAGAGTGGTTATTTCATGAAAGTATATTCCACTGATTCCAGGAAAAGCATGCAAAACTCTGCCTTCCAGAAGAGGGAGATGAATGGGGCCCAGGAGAACAACTGGAGAGCAGGGAGCTATTGCCACTGTCTTCCAGCATCTTTTGTCTGAAGCAGTTACCTCAGTCTGCTTAAGGGTAGTGCCAATCCTGGCAGACAGGTGTTAGTAGGTCCCAAACTTATGGCATAGTCCAAATGATAAATTGCCCAGATAAAGTAGCAAAAGTAACACTGTAATTTCTGCCATTGTTGTTGTGGTGGTTTATATCCTGACTTTTTCCCACTTCAGGACTCAAGGTGGCTTATTGCAGTTTATTACAACTAAAATAAACATTACAGCTAAGTCACAACATACAAAAAGTAAAAGGCAATTACTCTGTCAAAAAATTAAAACCTGTTAAAAATGTAAGCCATTAAAAGGAAAACTGCAAATAGAAAACCCAGCACATTATGCAAGGCCCTTTCTCCTTAACAATCAATTTTCTAAGGCCTGCCAAAACAACAACAAATATTTACCAGCTTATGAAAAAATAGCAAAGAGTGTACCGATCTAACCTAAGATTTTGAACCAGGAACTCAGATATAGAGAAAAATGCTTAAAATTAAGGGGGCTGTCAGAAAAGGTGAAAGAGAATCTTTATATAAGAGTGATCCCATCATTAGCTAACTTTGCAGATCTTTCTGAGGAGTATTTAGAAGAAGAGACAGAAAAGTAGTTTAGAGTTAATTCTAGACTGGCAAAAGAGAGGAAACTCCCAAGAGACATAGTAATTACATTTAACAAAGGGAGAATAAGAGAAAAAAATCTTACAACAAAGTTATAATGATATTTTGGAAATAGAAGATGAAGAAATAAAAATATTTAAAGCTATCCCACCTATGATATTGAAAAAAAGACAGGATTATAAGGCAATCACACAACTATTGACAAAAAATAGAATAAACTATAAGTCAGAGAGGATAGAAGGGATCGCTTTCACTTATAAACAAAGAAGATATAAAATAGTTTCAATTGATAAGGCAAGATAATTTTGTAAAAAATAGGAAAAGAGAAAATATCAGAAAGAAGAAGAGACCAGAACAGATCAGGATAAGAAAGAAGAAGATAGAGAAGAGATACCAAGGTCTAAAAAGAAAGGAATAGAGAAATCAATAAACAAAAAAGGGGAACAAAGTGACTCGGAAAAAGAAGGGCAAGGAGAGGGAGACGAAGAACAAGATAAGAGAACAGAAGGTCTAGATGAAGAAGGAGATAAAGGAAAAGAAAAGGCAGAGGAAGGAACTGAAGGAGATAATATAGAAAAAAAAATTCTTGGAATGTCAAGGGATTGAACTCAGTATATAAGAGGAAACATATTTCATTACCTAGGGAAATTGAAAAGAGATATAGTATGTCTTCAGGAAACGAAGATAAAACAAGATTTGAAATTTTTGAAAAATAGGAAACTCAGTCAATTATTCTACTCTGCAAATGATAAAAAGAAAAAAAAAGAGGGATAGCACTCTATATAAATCAAAAATTTAATGCAAAAGAATTATTTAAAGATCAAGAGGGGCAGATTATAGGAACCGAGGTAAATTTACAAGATTTAAAAATAATAATAGTAGGAACCTATGCTCCCAACTTAAAACAGGAGAAGTTCTACAAAAAATTATATATATATATATATATATATATATGGCTTTTCTTCACAAACGAAGATTCAGGAAGGACTCATCCTGCGCTTTCTGCAAGCACACTGATGACTAAAAAGGCCAATCCGAGATAAACAAGTCCGGTTGCAGAAAGCACAGCAGAAGGTCTCCTTGGGTGATCTTTCCGGGTTGTGATTCTTTCTGCATTGTCGTTTCTCTTCAAGACTTGTTTGGCGTGAGTTCTCAAATAAGGCTGCAGCATTGTGGATAGTGCGTCTCCATGACTCCCGATGTGAAGCCTGGGTGGACCATTGTTGGTGATCAATTTGGCCGAGCCTGAGATGTTGTTTCAGGGAGTCCTTGTAACACTTTTTGGAGTGCCCCTCTTACGCTGACCCATGGCAAGTTCACCGTAGAGTACTATTTTTGGGAGGCGATGGTCCTCTATCCTAGATATGTGCCCTGCCCAGTGCAGCTGTGTTCTCAATATCATGGCCTCAATGCTGGCGATCCCTGCTTGCTCAGGACAGCAATATTCTTATATAAATATGTAGAAAAGTACGAAAAGGAGAACTTAATTTTAATGGGCAGCTTCAATGGAATGCTTAACCCATCCAAAGACAGATCTACAAAGAGGAAAGTAAATTCACAGGGGAAATTACCAAAAAGTCTTTTTAACATAATGGAAGAATTCTCTCTAGAAGATGTCTGGTCAATTAAACATGGGGAAGAAAAAGGATACACTTTCCCCCCCGAAAGCTATAAAACCATGTCAAGAATAGATATGTGCTTAATCTCCAAAAATTTGATATCGCAAATTCAAGATATGTAAATCCTCACCAGAATAACATCCAATCACTTTCCAATTAAGATCTCTTTGAAAACAATGGGGGGGGGGAATTAAAACTGGAAATTAAATTAAAATCTACTAAAAGATTAGACATTTTTAAAATTCCTCAAGAAAGAGGTTAAGCAATAATTTTTGGAAAATGACACGACAGATTGTCAAATGAAGACCATCTGGGATGCCGGGAAGGTGGTATTCAGAGAACTGTTAATAAAAAGAGGAGCAGAAGTGAAAAAACATAGCTCAGATAGATTTAACTTTTTAACACAAGAATTAAGAAAAAGAAAGGAAGAGTTAAAAACTAATCCATCTAATGAAAATACAGTAAGACAAATAAAAATGATTCAAAAACAATTAAATTGGGAAAGAGTTTCAATTATAGAAAGGAAATTAAAGAGTCTATGACAGACAAATTTTGAATACGCGAATCAATCCGGTAAATGGCTGACATATAAGCTGAGAAAGGAAAAGGGAAAAAAATTGATCAGTGGGATAAGAAACAAAGACAAAATAGTAACTAGTCAAGAAGAAATAATAAGATCATTTGGTGAATTTTACACTAAACTATTTGGACAAAAAGAAAGGAAAGAATACATAGGAAAAATGAAAGAATATTTAGATAAATAAATAACGGCAACGATGGCAAGGGGGTGGGTAGCAATCAGTCCACTCGAACCGGGAAGTTATTCCGGGAAGGCCTGCCGGAAGAGATCCGTCTTTAGCACTTTCTTGAACACCCAGCTCCATAACTCCGGATAATCTTACTCAGTGGCTTCATATAGATGTTAAATAACATCGGGAACATAATAGCACCCTGTGGTACTCCACAGATAAGCTCCCTTTTACTGGAGCTACTGTCCCCGAGCAGCACTCTCTGGGTCCTGCTCGAGAGGAAGGACTGGAACCACTGCAAAATAGTGCCTCTGATGCCAAACTTCCTCAGGCGATCCAGAAGAATGCTGTGATCTATCATATCAAAAGCCTCTGAGAGGTCTAGGAGCACCAACAGGGTCACACTACCCCTGTCGATGCTCAGACGCAGATCGTTGGTCAAAGCAACCATGGCAGTCTCAACCCCAAAGCCTGTCCTAAAGCCAGTTTGAAATGGGTCTAGGTAATCGGCTTCATCCAACGCAGCTTGGAGTTGAAGAGCAACCGCCCTCTCGATCACCTTGCCCAAAAATGGTAATAAAGAGACTGGCCTATAATTATTCATAGCCAGGGGGTCCAGGGAAGGTTTTTTCCAAATAGACTTAACAGCCACCTCCTTTAGACATGATGGAATATATCCTTCCCTGAAGGATGCATTGATGATGCTCACAAGGAACTTCCACAATGCGTCCCCTCCCTGGATGGCCAGCCAAGATGGGCAAGGGTCGAGAGGGCAGGTTGTCTTCCTCACACTACCAAGGAGCTTGTCCACGTCATCGGTACTCACAGATTGAAGCTGATCCGGTATAATTACATCGGCAGAGTCGCTGGACACCTCGTCCATTGTTTCTGTTACAATAGTGGCATCTAAGTCGGCTCTTATCTGAGAGATTTTATCTGCAAAGAAGTTATTAAATGTGTCACAGCAGGCAGTCGTCAGGTTAAGCAGGGGATTTGGCACAGGGGACACCTGCGTCAGCTCCCTCACCACCCTAAACAGCTTTGCTGGATGGGACTCTGCAGACACAATACGTGCAGAGGAGAAGGATCTCTGCGCTGCACGCATTGCCTCCTGATAGGACCAAAGAAAGTTCCTATGGCGAGTTCTGTCAGATAAGAGTCGAGTCTTCTGCCACCTGCGCTCTAGTTGTTGTCCAAACCGCTTCATTTCCCTAAGCTAAGGCGTATACCATGGCCTATGGTTAGAAGCGGATTGGCAAGGACGCTATTTAATAGGCTTAACATGAAACAGGAAAACTGAGAATTCAAAACAGAATGTGACTCATGATACGATAAAGGAAGTCTTTTGGGAAAACTGTTTTGTGTATATAAGAACTGTAAATAAGTGTTATGTTTGTATCACTGTAATGGCTTTAAACGCTATAAAATAAAAATCTATATATTAAAAAAAAAACTATTTATTTATTTATTTGATATACTACCTTTCTCCCAGAATGGGACCCAGGGTGGCTCACAAAAACATATTACAACATATAATTAAAAACAATTAAAATAACCACTTTTTAAAATTATATAAAACATATAAAAGTTAAAAAATAAAAACACACCCCAAGTGAGGGCTAAACTCCCAGGATAGCCTCAAGGAAAACCCTGGGTCTCATGATTTAAAGACGCAATTCCTGAGACCTCTCCTTCAACAAATGGGTGCCATAGTTGTTCACCGAACTCCTATTTTCTTTCCTCACTACCTTCCACAGATAAGGGGGGGTGTATGCTTAGACCCTGCCCCCCACCAGGCTGGCAAAAGTCCCCCTTTTATTTCAGATTTCCCAAGAATAACAGGTTGCCCACTTCATGGAACAAAAGGGCATCATATTTGGAGAAACAGATGCCCCCACAGAGCCCTCCCAAACCCTTGAGAATAGCTGGGGAAATTGGCTTCCTGTCATCCACCGCCCTCCCTCCCTCCTGAGACCATCCTTCCAAAGCCTTGCAAATACGGAAGTCACCTGTGGTATCTGGAAAACCCTGCACTTTAAGGCAAAAGGCCAGAGCTCACAGTCAGGCCCTGTCAGACTGCAGAGATAGCCTTCTACCACTAGGGGAAGCACAACATTGTAGCAAGTGAAGAACAGGCACAGGCCGCTCATCTCCCAGTTGTTCTTGCCTTCTAAAATCCTCAAATTACCCTACAGTTCTAACATAACTCTCCTTATTACTAGGCACTAGGGACAAGCTAATGGCCCTGACTGCCTCACCCTTCCAAGCCTCCACAGGTCTGCTAGCATTGGGTCCGGCATGGTGACTGCATCCTGTGCCAGCTGTCTGAAACGTCCCTCTGCATGTGGGAGAGAGCAATGGCTAAGCTGTTGTCCACCCCTGCCACACTGAGCACCTTTTAAAGAATGCTGAAATGTTTACAATGAAGGGTAAATTCCCTGACCAGCCTCATGACCCTAGCAGACATGAATGACAAGGAGTTTATGACCTGCACAGTGAGCATATTATCACACCAGAAATGCACGAGTTAGCCAACACCTCTGCCCATATTTTAACCAAAATTGAAAGAAGAAAAAAACCCTCCAAAAATGTAACGTCTAATGTAATGCCAGCCTTAGTCCAATCAGTGAGCCAAACATGTGTGCACCAGCATCCCTGAAGCCCATGGACCCAGCTGTGTCTGAAGAGACCCATACTGTGTCCTTAAGCTTCAGTTCCTCCCACCAAAAAGAGATCCTGTTAAAGTTAACAAGAAATTCCTGCCATGCCTGAAAGTCCTCCCTGACCCCTTGTGTAATCCTGATCCTGTGGTGTGGCTTATTCACCTCACATATAGCATCACAAAAATGCCTGAAGAAGGACCTACACAGTGAAAAAATCTAGCATGCAAAATTTAGATGCCCAATAAGTTCCTGAAATTCCATGAGTGTAGCCCTCCTACGTATAAAAAAAATCAGCCACTCTTCCTCATATCCCGGAACTTCTCCATGGGTAACCCGCAAAGCTGATTGATAGTATCAGTTTCAATGCCAAAGAATACCAACTGGTTGGAAGGACCCTTGGTCTTCTCTTGGGTCAGTAGAACTCCTAGCTCCTGTGCCAAGGTACAAAACTCAGACAGAAAGAAAGCACATTGCACAGTCCCAAACACTCCAATGAACAGGAAACCATTTAAATAATTAATCTCCCCTCTTAACTCCATTCTTAACATAATCGCCCACTCCAAGAATGTACTGAACTTCTCAAATGCTGCACATGACACTGAGAACCCCATAGGAAGGGTCTGATCAATGTAAAACATGCCATCAAATGAAAAGTCCAGAAACTTGAAATCAGCTGGGTGAACCGCCAAGAGACAAAATGCAGATTTGATGTCACATTTCACCAATTCCACTCCAACTCCCTGCCTATGGACAACCCTAACCACTGCATGAAAAGAAGTGTACCAAACAGTACACACTTCTGAGGGAATGGCATTGTTAACTGACTTACCCTTAGGATAGAACAGATGGCGAATAATCTTGTATTCATCTGGAGCTTTCTTTGACACTTTGTCTAACAAAGAAACCCTTAAGTTGGGAACAAGAGGTGAAGGGTAGGGTCCAACCACTCTCCCTTCCGTGACATCCTTCTGGATCTTCTCCCCAACTCTGCATTCCAGACCTATTACTGATTTCAAATTCTTGGCCATATAAGGGCAACAGCTCCCTTGGAATGGAATCCTGAAATCCACTTTGAACCCCTCCCTCAAATAATGCCCTGCTACCTGATCTGGGTATGATCACAGCAAAATCAATTGAACTGGGCCCCTTTTGAAGGTGGGGAGGCATTACTTGACCCATGCTTACCTCCTTGTTGATCATGGTTGCCTCCTGACAGACCCTTCCCTTTGGGGCAGTTCTGAAAGGAGTGGGGGTCTCCACAAATGGAGCACTCATTTTATACTTATAGTGGCAGTGTGTGATTGCACACTGAATCTTGAATTACAACAAAGCAGCTTCTGCTGCTGTTCTTGGGTACCTTTATTTAAATATACTCTTTCCTCCAGTTCCCCACAGGACAAGGGAAGCAGGTACATCCTTGAGGTTGAATAGTTTCAGCAAGGTCCTTCACAAGCCTGATATCCATAATCTTTGAGTGTTGCTAGGTGAAGCACTTATTCTGCAGTTATTGTCATAATAATTCAAATGCCTTATTGATGTAATTTTACACAGGACTGAAACAATCATTCAATTCCTGGCACTGTTAAACAGTATCTTTGACTGGTAGCAGTAGGAGCCACCTGTCTAGAAGCACTCTTTGCTATTTAAATCCACCTATGAATTTAAGAGGCATATTTTAAATTAAACCTTTACCTGAGTCTCTTTCATACTATGCACCTGTAGCACCGCTTTCAGTTTAACTGCTGTGGCTCCATCTTATGGTATCCTGGAATTTGTTCTTTCATGAAGTATTTAGAATTCTCTTCCAGACAGCTGTAATAGATTGCCAACTGCAAATCCCAAGATTCTATGGGATTCAGCCTTGGCAAAGCAATATCAAAGTCCTAGAACGGTACAGAATGGAAGTGATGGTTTCTTACACCAATCAGTAGATCAAAGCTGATACACCTGATTCTTATCTTTAAGAAAAAAAAACACCAGCACAGATTAACTGCTCTAAATTCTTGCAAGATTAAACTAAAGATAATACAGGTCACCCCCATACCCATGGGAGAGACATTCCTGGCATATCACAGATATGCAAAATTGTATATAATATTGAACCACGATAGAATACCATGGAATCAGTCTGGAGGACCTAGAAAATGCCTACAGAGGACAGCTCTCTAGGCATCTGGTATGACTCTATGGACAACCTTCAGCAAAAGTTGACCTTAGAGTCATGCCTAGAGACTCCTTATGCCTAGAGAGACCACCTCCAGCATGACTGTATGGTCTTCCAGATGCCTAGAGAGACCTTTTCCCCCTGATCATGGGTAGGTGAAACTATGGGTACCAATCCCATGTACATTGGGGGGGGGCACCTGTACGATTAAAGACTGCATAATATTTGTATTAACAAGAGTCTTATATGCCATCTTTATTATTGGTTCCAACTGACATATTCACTGGTGTTTTTAAGTTTAGTTTATCTGTCATTTGAAGAAATAAAGCAGAACAATCCCCATGCACAATGATTACACTGAATATCCTCCAGTGTTGGTATTCCAAATTTTCCCATTTTAAATGCTAAAATAGCCATTTTACAATGTTTTCCCGCCTTTCCTTGTTTGAATGTTCATCTTTTACAACATTTTCATTGCCACTGTTTCCTCTTGCTCCCACCCAACCCCACCCCCACATCACAAACTACAATTCTTTATCCTGGATTAATCACATGAATAGTTACTTCCATTGGAGTCATATACTAAATAGAATGACATCGCAATGGTAAAAAACCAATCAGATTTTGTTATGGGTTAGCATCACTAAGTCAATTGAGAATGAAGGCATTGCTTCCTGGACTGGTCTTGCCTTCTAAAATCCTCAAATTTAGCCAGTTGGGGGAATCACAAAATTGAATTGAACTACATATAGTGAATCAGACTAGAATTATGCAACAACATAAATAAAGGCAAATACATTAGACTGAGAAAGAAAGAGCAGGAGAAGGCAATGTAAACAAACAGTTGACATTTTTTCTAGCAGTGTCAAAAGTAATAAAAAAGGAAGATTGGGAATTTGTTTGGACTCAGCTTTATTTTTGACACATCCCCCACTCCACAACATCCCCCACTCCACAACAATGGTTTCTTTCAACTGCTCAGTATAAATCAAATATTCCCTCACATGGCTAATGTTGATAAGCACCAAGACTGTAAGAGATGTAAGATAATAAATTTTATTCTGCATATAAAGAGTTAAGGATGGATAGCAAGATACAAATCTGACCAAAGACTTCAATTAGTCTTCTTCAGTAATGCCACATCAGAAATAAAAATATCATCTAGGAGAAATATATAATTAGCAGAGACCAGGAGAGCCTTCATCAAACATCACAATGAGCATAGTTCAAAAGCTGAATATTCAAATTAAAATCCAGATTCATTCAGTGACCTCCCTCTTTACAGATCAATGAGAAGAGAGACACGCTTCTCCTTTGATACATCTGTGCCGTGTAAAGTGTCCTTTAACTAAACAGGGTCAAAAACCATAAATGATTACTGGAAGTGATTTGACAACTGCACAGCTACATTAATTTTAAATAGGCATTAATCCACTGAATAGAGCTGAGAGAGAAAGACAGTTTGGATCACTGTAGATAGAAAAAGGAAGGAGATACTCTGGCACTTGCTGCTAAAATTGAAGCACCTTGCCATGTTACTGGGATCCTGTGAAGATTTACAATCTCTTTCCATACTCTAGCACCTAGCGTGTTAGTATGCTCTACTACCCCTTCCCACCGGTATCTCATAACTGGAAATATTGGTCACTCTTGGGGGTCAGGTTGGTTGAGGCAAACCAGAGGTTTGTTGGATGTCACAATGACCTGAGATGTGTCTAGAAATATAATGATAAGAAAGCCCAAGTTAGGATTATGGGGAAAGCCCTAGCCATTAAGGAGGTATGTGCTTATCCTTTCTTCCAGCCCTGGGCATTTCAGCAATGATTCATTCAAGAAATTAAGTGACCATTCTTTAACCTATTCCTATGGAAATCTCTCCTATACCCCCCTCTTGTCCATTCTTGTGAGGTTATACCAAAAGAGGGTATAAAAGACCTGGAACCCACCTCTGGAATTACTCACTAAACACTAATGAGCTAAGACTAAAAAAAGGCTACTGTTATATAAGTGTGTATGGTACAAAGTTATAGGAACACAGCAGTTGATCACATCTAGATGTAACCTGAAATTAAACAATAGAAAATGTTGTTATGACAATAGAACAAAGTGTAATGTATTGTCTAATAAACAAGGAACTGTAATTATTTCTTATGAAAATGTTTTTTTACAGAAATATCAGTGGTTTGAAAAACAAGGAACTATAATTATTTCAGTTTCTATCCCATGGAAAGGAAACTGAAACTCAACTGAAATTCAACTGATTGCTTTAATTGCCAGGAGATAGAAACTGTGCCTTCTGACATGATAGTTGTTGGTCTGGTCCAGAACTTCTGTGTTTTTAAATAACATTTTGTGTCCAGGTTGGTTTATAACATGTTCCGCTACTGCTGATTTTTCTGGCTGGCAGAGTGCAAACACGAATCAAGGAACATGAGAGACACTGCAGACTGGGCCAGCCAGAAAAATCAGCAGTAGCAGAACATGTTATAAACCAACCTGGACAGAAAATGTTATTTAAAAACACAGAAATTCTGGACCAGGCCAACAACTATCATGTCATTTGTTATTGAAATCCACAAACACCTGGACAACTTGAACAGGAAATAAGAAACCCTAAAAGTAAACAAAATCTGGCTTCTAGTTTTGAAAAACAATAGAATCAAAACTCAACACTTACAAAGGAATTCCACCCAGGGACAGGGGGATCTCCAGCAGATAATGGGCCGTCGACCAATCATTAGCCAAACAGACACTAATCATCCTTGCATTTCTATACACAGAAAATAACCATTCAGTTACACAAATTTACATATATTCCCCAACAGGGGTTCACAACATATAAACTCCACACACACTCCTACCCAACCATTCTCTGAAGATGCCAGCCACAGATGCAGGTGAAACATCAGAAAGAACCTATTCCAGAACATGGCCTCACAGCCTGGAAAAAAACAATGAAAATCTATGGATGCCGGCCATGAAAGCCTTCAACTTCACAATTCCAGTTAAGGTGAAATAATGTATTTTTATTGAAAATAACACAATATGAACTCATGCACAACACACATGCTTAAGAACCACACAGGGCTATAGCAGAGTAAGAAAGAAAGATTAGATAGAGGGAGAGATTTGGTAATATAGGGTGATAGGTACTAGTCTTGGAGAGAAGAACTTCACCAAAAAGTTAAGCAGCTGAAAGGTTCATTATTAGGCACAAATTAGGTTGAAGCAAGGAACTGAAGTGCTGATTTAGCTTCTGTTACTTTCCATAATAAATGCAGTATGTCGACAAAGGAGATCTATGGCACAGTGCATTTTGTGTCAAAGGTTCCTTCCTTTCCACCCCCACTCCTAAAGTCAAAGTGAAGAATTGCAGGCTTGTAATATTTCAATTTATTTACAAATGTAGAAGTTGAACTTAGCTGGAGGCACAGTTTAAACCCATCAGTAGACCTTCAGAATCTCCTGCGTCTCCATTAGATTTTCTAGGAAGGCAACCCACGCCCCAAGAGCCCAAGCTTGCTGTCTTCCTCAATTTCTCTCAAAACTCAAACTGAGGGTTGGAATTCCTTTTGAATACAAACACCTAGGTCACTAGATTTGTAATTGCAAGGGCTTGCTTTGGCCTTCTTTCAGGTATATTTTAGCCCTTTGGGAAATTTGTGGAAATGGTCTAACAGTTATTTCTCATGCTACAGTGCCAGTCATACACTCTAACATTTCACAGCTGAAAACCAGGACATACATGGCCAAGCAATATCCATGTGTGGTAAAGATGGCAGAAGTTATTAATGAAGAACAGACAAGCTAGGAGAGGCCACAGTAGTTTGCTTTTTGCCTGAGCCTATTGAGAAGGGCAAAATTCTGCCCCCTCTTCTCTTCCCCCTGATGAGTTAATCGAAGGCAAGCTACTTTTGCACTTTGAATTCAGTTTGCCATAATCAAAGTAAGTTGAGGACAAAGGGGGAGGAGGAGAGAGAAACTAGGACATTTTAAAAATACTGTATCTCAAAAAGAGTAGCAACAGAGGATTAATCGAGACTTGTTCCTGCCAAATTGGGGCAGTTGGGGGATACAAGCTGTGACACCTTTGTGAAGTCCAATGTTCTTGTATGGTATTTGCTTAGGACAGGCAACACTGACAACTCGACCCACCAAAATCTGCTAGGAGACCCATAAACATATATTTATAGAAAACATGTCTGAGAAACTGGCAAGGAAGACATTTCAGAGAAAAAGAGGAATGTTTCGTGCCAGCTGTGTTAAGATTGTAATTTATTTCCCCCTTTCCTCCCACCTTAGCCCCATGTTCCCCACACAATTTGTCCTCCTCCTGATAATTATTGTTAAAAATCAAAACAATGTTCTACAAACAATTAATTCAAAAGACTAATTAAAGAAAGAAGAATCCTATGTCAGAGTTATGAATGTTTACCCAATTATGAGCAATTTTGTGCATATGCATTGTGACTGTCTCTTTATCTTCATGTGTTAACTTAAAAGCTTTTATGGATGTGACACGGGTGATGGAGATAGGGGGTGTAGCATTATACCTAAAAATAAAATGTGCATTTTGGATGCTAACAGCTTCTTTACTGGAGATTATCAGATGCTTGGAAAAAGCCCCAAAGGAGCTCATAAGAACAATGTCACTGCACCGGGAATGGGTCCCAGTTCTGCATGTGTCATCATCCTGGCGTGCTTGCTCCATCCTTCCTCTGTGCTGACACAACAAAAAAGGTGTCACTTTTCATTAGTGGGAGTTTCTACTAATGAAAAGCAGCACTTTTTTTCATCACGTCAGCAGAGAGGGAGGATGGAGCAAGCATGGGAGGAGAACGACGTCATACGAAACCAGGACCTATTCCTGGTACAGTGACATCATTCTTGCGAGCTCCTTTGGGGCTTTTTCAAGTGTCTGATAATCTCTGCTATCATTTGAAGCAAGTTCAGTCCCAACTGTTGTACCCTGACCTTGTTTCTATGGAGTGATTTCTTCCATACCATAGGCCTAAATCCTTCTAACACTCCCTGCTGGAGTAGATGCATTGAGTCAATTACTCAATGAGGCAACATTGTTATAAATCCCACTGATTCAAGGGGCATACTCTAATTAGGAATAAAAATAGAATTTGGCCCATAGAATATTGTTATTAAAAAAGGATTTGTAAGCTGTCTAGACCAAATCACATGATCCCAATTGTTTGTTTAGGTCAAACTGGAACATGTGGCATTAAATGCATAGATATAATAAACGTGCACTTTTAAAAATATAAATAGCTGTCATGGAGAAACTTGAGAACTACTGGGATGGGAGTGAGGAGGGGAAGCATAACATTTTCTCTCAATGACACAGTCAGGCCTTAAAAAAAAAACAAAAAAGAAATCCCTTATTGGAAGGTACTATTTCCATTTCAAAGTAAGTTCCCACAGGAAACAAAGGAAGCTTCCCTCAAAATGCATTTTGTCAATGAGATTGAATTTCATGGTCCCTGGGAAGGTACCCCAGGTAGCATGGGATTTTATGTACTTCCATATAGGCAACAGCTCCCATCTGATCTTGGAAACTAAGCAGGGTCAGACCTGGTTAGCACTTGGATGGGAGACAACCAACAGATACCAGATATTATAGGCTACATTTCAGAGGCAGGAACTAGCAAAACCACCTCTGAGTATTCCTTGACTAAGAAAACCATATAAAATTCATGGGGTCACCACAAGTTGACAGGTGACTTGAAGGCACATATACTTTCTGCAAGTAGAATAGCACTGCCAGAACTCAGGTCACTGGCTGAAAACTCAGGGCATTGCTGTGCTGCCCCATACCTCCAGGGACAGAGGCAAATATTGTGACAAGTAGTGCAAGAGGAGAAGATAGTTGGATTTTTAAATGTTGTGTGGTTTGAAAGCCTAGGCACACATCTTCATCCAATCCAAGCTAATACAACAGCTCACTAACTCAGTGTGAACATGCTTGTATGTCACAGAGTTGGAAGAGACCATGACGTCCATACAGTCCAACCCCCTGCCATCCAGGAATACACAATCAAATCATTCCCGACAGATAGCCATCCAGCCTCTGTTTAAAAACCTCCAAAGAAAGAGACTCCACCACACTACGAGGCAGTGTATTCCACTTCCTAACAGCTCTTACTGCCAGGAAGTTCTTCCTAATGTTTAGGTGGAATCTCTTTTCCTGTAGTTTGAACCCATTGATCTGTGTCCTAGTCTCTGGAGCAGTAGAAAACAAGCTTGCCTCATCCTCAGTATGACATCCCTTCAAATATTTAAGCATGGCTATCATGTCACCTCTTAACCTTATCTTCTCCAGACTAAACATACCCACCTCACTAAGTTGCTCCTCATAGGGCATGGCTTCGAGACCTCCCATTATCCTGGTCACCCTCCTCTCCTCTGGACAAGTTCCAGCTTCTCAGTATCCTTCCTGAATTGTGCTGCCCAGAACTGGACACAGTATTCCAGGCGAGGTCTGACCAAAGCAGAATAGAGTGGCACTATTACTTCCCTTGATCTAGACACTATACTCCTATTAATGCATCCTAGAATCGCATTGGCTTTTTTAGCTGCTGCATCACACTGCTGACTCATGTTCAGCTTGTGGTCCACTAAGACTTCTAGATCCTGTTCACATGTACTGCCATCAAGCCAGGTGTCACCCATCCTGTATCTGTGCATTTAATTTTATTGGCCAAGTGTAGTATCCTACATTTCTCCCTGTTGAAATTCATTTTGTTAGTTTTGGCCCAGCTTTCTAATCTGTTCAGATCATTTTGGTTTCTGATCCTGTCCTCTGGGGTATTAGCTACCCTCCTAATTTGGTGTCATCTTCAAACTTGATAAGCATACCCTCTATTCCCCCATCCAAGTCATTGATAAAGATGATGAATAGCACTAGGCCCACGACAGAACCCTGTGGCACCCCACTAGTCACTTCTCAACAGGATGAAGAAGAGCTATTGTTGACTACCCTTTGGGTTTGGTGAATCAATCAGTTACAAATCCACCTAACAGTTGCATTGTCTAGCCCACAGGTTACTATCTTTTTTGCAAGAATATCATGGGTGACCTTGTCAAAAGCCTTACTGAAATCAAGATACACTACATCCACAGCATTCCCTTCATCTATCAAGTTTGTAACTCTATCAAAAAGAGAGAGATAAGGTTAGTCTGGCATGACTTGTTTTTGAGAAATCTATGTTGACTTTTTGTGATCATGGCATTCCTTTCTAAGTACTTACAGACTGTCTGTTTAATGAACTGCTCTAGAATCTTTCTTAGCATTGATGTCAGGCTGACTGGGCAGTAATTATTTGGGTCTTCTCCCCCCTTTTTTTAAAGATGGGGATAACATTTGCCCTCTTCCTGTCTGCTGGGACCTCGCCTGTTCTCCAGGAATTTTCAAAGATCATTGACAGGGGTTCTGAGATTATTTCTGCCAGTTCTTTTAATAGCCTTGGATGAAGTTCATCTGGCCCTGGAGACTTGAACTAATTTATACTGGCCAGGTATTCCTGAACTACCTCTTTACCAATTCTGTGCTGTATTTCTGCTGTATCATCTGCTTCATTTTCCCCAAGTTGAGCACTGTTCCCCCTTTGGGAGTAGACTGAAGCAAAGAAGGTGTTAAGTAGTTCTGCCTTTTCTTTGTCCCCTGTTAGCCTTTCGCAATCTTCTCCATGCAGTGGCCCTACCATTTCCTTGTTCTTCATTTTGCTATGGACATAACCAAAAAGCCCTTTTTATTGTTTTTAACCCCTGTAGCAAGCCTGAGCTCCACCTGTGCTTTAGCTTTTCTGATTTCCCCCCTAGATGAGCTGGCTATTTATTCAAATTCTTCTTTGGTGATTTCTCCCTTTTTCCATTTCTTGTACATGTCCTTTTTAAGTTTTAGCTCAGTTGAGAGTTCTTTCAACATCCATCCTAGTTTCTTTAGACACCTGCCATTTTTCCTCCTCATTGGAATTGTTTGAAATTGTGCCTTCAATATCTCACTTTTAAGAAACTCCCATCCCTCATGAACTCCCTTCTCTTTTAGTATTCCTGACCAGGGGATCACCCCCAGTAATTCCCTAAGTTTTCTGAAATCAGCTTTCTTAAAATTTAGAATGCATGTCTGACTATGCTTCACTTCCCCTTTCATCTGTATAAGAAAATCCAGGAGAACATGATCACTCCCCTCTAAGGATCCCTTCACTGCTACTCCATGAACCAGGTCATCTCCATTGGTTAGAATCAGATCTAAAATAGCTGATCTCCTTGTTGCCTCTTCCACATTCTGGACAATGAAGCTGTTTGCAAGGCAAGTGAGGAATTTGTTGGACCTTAAATTCTTGGCAGAGTTGGACTTCTAACAAATATCAGGATAGTTGAAATCCCCCATTACTACTACATCTCTCCTTTCTGAATGTGCAGTCATCTGTTCCATGAAGACATCACCCAAGTCCTAGGTTTCGCTTGGAGGTCTATAGTAGACCCCCACAATGACATCCCTGCTGTTTCTCTCCCCCTTAATTTTTACCCAGATGCTCTTAACCTGGCTCCCAGGATTTAAGTCATGGATCTGTTCACAGGTGTACACCTCCTTAACATATAATGCTACTCCACCACCCTTCCTGTTTGGTCTATTTTTCTGAAATAAGTTATACCCCTCTGTTAGTACATTCCAATCATGAGACTCATCCCACCAGGTTTCAGTGATGCCTATTATGTCATATTTGTTTTGCTGTGCTAAGAGTTCAAGTTCGTCTTGTATTTCCCATGCTCTGTGCATTAGTATAAAGACATCTAAGACCACAGACCATTTCCCCTATCTGCCTTTTAAAAAGGTTTACCGTATATTCCGGCGTATAAGACGACTGGGCGCATAAGACGACCCCCCAATTTTAAAGTTAAAATATAGAGTTTGCCCCCCCAGCCAGCCAGCCAGCCAGCCAGCTGGCTGGAAAGCCTGTTCCCCACCAGCCAGCCAGCTCAGTGGCGGTAGATGATGGAATAGTCTGTGAAATTAAAGGACTGAGAACAGCTAAAAAAGCATGGGATACTTTGAAAAATCTCTGTGGTGTTCAATCTTTGGAAAGTAAGGTTGCATTAATACTGTAAGTTGGTTAATATGAAGCTATCAAATCCCAAATTTTTGAATGAGCACATTAATGAATGAGCACATTAATGGTTTTAGAGCCACATTGGCAGACAAGAGAATTTCACCATAGACAAAACTTGATGCAAAATGAGAAGTTGAATCCAGAAATTCTAATTTTAGGCTAACTTGTCCTGAAAAGAAACATCATTTTGACTGTCCTGAGCTAAATAGAGGGCCATTTAACTCTTCAAATGCAAAGCAGTCATTCTCACAGCAGGAGGAAGGATCTGCTGGGAAAACTGCCCAGGCCATTTTACATTTCAATCATTCTCACAGCAGGGGAACAGGTCTACTGGGGTATAAGACCCCCCCCCACTTTTGAGGAGATTTTCAAGTGTTAAAAAGTAGTCTTGTATGCAAGAATATACGGTATTTCTCCCATTGTTGGGCTGTTCTGTTCTCTGTATAACATTTGGGCTATTATCTCTAGCACTCAATGAACTCCTGCCTTCAGGAGTACTATCTCCCTCCCCCATACAACTCAGTTTAAAGCCCTTCTGATAAGATCTTTTAGACTCTTAGCAAAAACCTTCCTGCCAACTGCTGTGAGGTGTAATCCATAACTTGCCAGAAGCCCACCTCCCTGAAACTGCACCCCATGGTCCAGGAAGCCAAATTGTTCCCAGCGGCACCATCTGCATAGTCAGTTGTTCACCTCCACAATTCTTCTCTCCCTTCCTGGGCCATGCCCTTCCATTGGAAGGACAGATGAAATGACTATCTGTGCATCCAGGTTCTTCAGCATCCTACCCAAAGCTTCATAATCCCTTGTGATCTTCTGGAGGCTATGCCTTGCAGTATCATTGATTCCCATGTGGACCAAAATGAAAGGATAATGGTCAGAAGGATGGGTAAGTCTTGTCAGCCTCTTGCATAACATTGGCACACCAAAAAGCCCAGAGTTAGAGAAGCAGACTGGGAGAGATCCAGCATCACTGCATCATGCCATCTGGAGCAAGAATGGCATCACAAGGACCTAGCCCCAGGACCATAAAATCTCAGGGAGTGGGGATGCTGTTGACCTGGCAACCTTAAATGAGGGGAGGTCTGGCAAGAGAGCAGGAGATCTACTGCTGGAAGCTGGAAGTTTCCTCATTACAGTGGTAGAAACCACTGCTGCCATCCTCCTGCCATTTTCCATGCTCTAATAGGAATAGGGAGGAAATGGGATGACTATGGGGTAGATTGAAACAGGCTTTGTTTCAATCCATAGGACACAAAACCTCTTTGTTTCCCAGGCATGGTCCTATATCAGGACAGAACTTCCAAAAGCCATGGAACTGGTGCAGTGAACATCTGCCACCAGAAGCTTGGCAGAGGTTGGATGGTCTCCATGGGGTTACTCTGCCAGACAGGGTTACTTACCAAAACCAAAACAGGGAGAGAAAGGGTTAAATTTCCCCTCTCTAGTCCTCACAATCCCTTAACATCATGTCTAGATTGACGTGTAGGAATCCTTACAAATGAAACAGGAGACAGATGATTAGCTAGACACTAAACCTTTGATATCAATACCACCGACAGCTGATGGCTCCTACATCAATAGGGTGGTGAATCCACTCTGAGTTTTAGACTGATTAAACAGTCTTGTTACCTTGGATAGCTCCTTCAAAGTTCACACTAAAACTCTGAGCAGATTCACTGCCTCACTGCCATGACAGCCATTGGTTGCCACTACACTGCACATCCTTACAGTGTATGGGGTCCATTTTATGTCTGTTTAATTTTGTTTTTAAAACATGTTACTGTACTTGTAAGATAGATGATACATGAGCCTCACCCAGAGTACCAATCATCCATAGACTACATGGTCAAAGTAGGGTGTGATCACCATTCTGAGCATTGCTAGTTCTAAAAGAGTAGGAAGGTTAGTGTGGAGAACACTGCCATTGTGCCAAAGCAGAGAGAGTTTCTCTAACCTCTTTGAAAATGTGCTTCCAAATGCACCTCCCAAGTCACTTTTCAGAAAAATATAGTGTAGGAAATTCCCAACAGAGTGTCAGGATCTGATGGAGACTACTAGCAAGGAAAAACCAGAACTTGGAACCTTATTGAAAATGTGTAACATATTATTCATTAGTCATTTAAAAATGACTACTTGTTACTTGTTACTTATTACTCATGCATAACAAGTAAAACCATGTTACTTTGTATGAACAATAGTACTAAGAGGCTTTAAACAGGTTAAGTGCACCTTCCAGTAAATTACCACTTCCCAGAGTCTTCTCAGATCCCTATTAGATTTCAGAGAAGGCATGTATGTCCTGTAATGCTTGTATTTCTATATAAAGCAAAGAAAAAAGTTTTAATTTTCTCTCCTGTTGATGTGGCAGACACAATGGCTTCAGCAGTGGTGGTGGGGAGTGGGCAGTAGATAGGCACAGCGTAGCTCCTGTTATGTTTATTTGTTTGTTTGTTTGTTTATTGGAGGGGTGAAGAAATTGGCCAACTCTGATTTTTTTAAAAAACTATCAAAGATGACCCACAATCCCCCCCAAAATACTAAAAATAGAATATTTTTGATAATTCTCATTCTCTCTCTCTCTCTGGCTTTTCTTCGTAAACGAAGATTCAGGAAGGACTCATCCCGCGCTTTCTGCAAGCGCGCTGATGACTAAAAAGGCCAATTGAGATAAACAAGTCTGGTTGCAGAAAGCACAGCAGAAGGTCTCCTTGGGTGATGTTTCTGGGTTGTGATTCTTTCTGAGTTGTCATTTCTCTTCAAGACTTGTTCGGTGTGAGTTCTCAAATAAGGCTGCAGCATTGTGGATAGTGTGTCTCCATGCCTCCCGATGTGAGGCCAGGGTGGACCATTGTTGGTGATCAATTTGGCCGAGCCTGACATGTTGTTTCAGGGAGTCCTTGTATTGCTTTTTTTGGAGCGCCCATTAAAAATATAACAAAATTGTCACTTGTTACCTCAAAAGTAACACACTGTAAGTAATGTTGTTAGTTTGAATGGGTTACTTCCAACTCTGGGGGGTGTCCACCACTATACAAGCTTATTGATTCCCTCACTATAAAAGTCCTTCCTAATGTTCAGCCAAAATCTTCTCTTAATATTCAGCCAAAATCTACTCTCTAAGCTGATCTTATTAAGTTCTGATCTTGTCTCAGGACCACAGCGTATCAGTCCTTGTCCTACATGATGGTTCATCAGGACACCATGATCCTCTTTAGCTTTCTCTTTTCCAGGGATACCCATGTCCTTCAGATTTTCCTCATAGTAATTGTTTTTCCATATGCATATAAGTGTCCAAATGTCTCTTTATTGTTCCCATCCATGTCTTTCCTGTCACGGTGGTGTAACATAGGTAGCCAGCCTGCAAATGATGGTGAATTTAGATTGAATTCATTATTTCCTAATATGTCCAAGTAAAAATGGTGTATCTGAACTGGGTCATTCAGCTTCTTTACCAAATCCCATTTCACTCAACTGCTGATCATCCTGTCTCTGATGAGTATTTATTTACTTTCTCCTGCATATTGGAACTTGTGAAAAATGACCTAACCTCACAATGGAGACTGCCCAGTATGTAAGACTATTAAGATAAAGTCCTGCATAAGTGGCCTTAATAAAAGGAATTTATCACCAGACATGGAAAGGAGGCTGTCTTTTATTCATAAAGTAAATAGCACCAAGGATTGTCATTCCAGATTTTCAGAGCCAGAAATTATTATCATCCATTTTCTAAATTACTGGCTGCACAAAAATTACTAAATGGGGCGTTATCATCACTCCTGCTCAGTGTGTGAATATCTTTGTCATATGTTCAGTTTGATTACAAATGGCTACCCACGTGATTATCATCAATAAATCAGAGATATCAAGCCACTAGCCACACAAAGCACTGTCTGGGGAAGGAAAAGTGTGAAGTACTCAGGAAGCCAAAGTCCTTCTACACCATGGTACTTAGCCCTTCCAAGCTGCCTTTACATTCTTCTCACTGCACCCCAACCTCCAATCATGGGTCCAAAGGACCAAAACATAAATCCATATCAGATTGCTGCTACACCTTAATCCTTCTGGTGCCAAGACACCAGCA
This sequence comes from Gambelia wislizenii, assembly GCA_030847615.1. Lineage (NCBI taxonomy): Eukaryota > Metazoa > Chordata > Lepidosauria > Squamata > Crotaphytidae > Gambelia > Gambelia wislizenii. The sequence continues at coordinate 67,020,975 of JAUMIR010000003.1, forward strand.
GGAAACCTGGAAGAAAAAGGAAACAAGAATGGCAAGAAAGGGAGGTATAATTCTCACCTCCAGGTCAGGAAGCAAAGTTGTCTTTTGGTCCAGCTAGGCTGGCAAGAGCCTCTGATTAATTATGGCTCTCTTTGCTCCACTGAAGAGATAATATCTGTGTCATAGGCATTCCCCGAAGGCACTCAATGGGTTGGGTCCAGACACTGTCAGAGATTCTATTTAACACTGGTAGGGCGAAAGAAGTGTCCTCATATGAGTGTCTAAGTGTTACCCTAAGAAGTGGGCGGGGGGACATTGGAGTCTTACCTGCAATTCCAGCATCTCCTTTGAAATCTGGGGGAATTATTAGCTCAAAAGGAGGCCTGTGAAAGGAGGATAACTTTGGGGCTCTTTTCACCTACATATGCCAAAACTAACTGTAGGAGCACTCCAGTTAAAGTAAAAGAAAGTATTTTATTGGAATTAACACAGGGGATATACTAACAAACAAGAATATACACTCTTAAGAACCATACAAAGCTATTGGAAAGTAAGGAGTGAAGGGTTGGATAGAGAAAAGTCAGGGGTAGAAGGGTAATACTTACTGGTCTTGGAGAAAGATGTCCATGCAGTAGAGGGACTCAGAAAGCAACTGGGGGTGGCACAGAGGAGTCCAGCAGAATGGAGGGATCTGTCAGTCTGTGGCAGTCTTAGCTGGGGTCTAGGCTGGGATATTTATACCATAGTTCATATCCTGAAAGGGTACACTGGTTATGACAAAGCCTGGATGGCTTTCCCACCGGATAGACAAAGGGAACAATTGTTCTGGTCCCGGCAAGACAAAACATTGATGGTTATGCAGCAGTCTCTTAATGCTTGGTCAGGTAGGGGGTATAGGAGAGGTATGGGTTTGCATGATTGAATTATTGCTTGAAATGTCCAAGGCTGAAAGAATGGATTAGCACATACCTCCTTAACAACTGTGTTTACTAAGGTGGTTTCCACATAATTCTAACTTGGGTTTTCTTACCATTATATTTCTCAACACATCCCAGGTCATTGTGACCTTTCATTGACCTCCAGTCTAACCTCCCAGCCAAAGTGACCCCAAAAAGTGTCTAATATTTCCAGTTATGGAATATTGTGGGGAGGGGGTAGTAGAGCATGATAACATAAGATGGTTATGGCTATGTGCTGGGCAACAGGGCAACACATTTCACCTCCCCACAGTTATTTGGCTTCGAGGGTGGAGCTGCACCAAGACACCATCTGGCAGCAATTGTATAATCTTTGGAAACCTATTGTACAAGGAGATATTGACTATCTCTTTGTGCAATGATGAAAAAGTATTTGTACTAGTTTAACACCTGGTTATGTCATTAAGAGGATTCCAGCCTAAGTTAGTCATGCTTTAGTCCAGGGCTGGGCAGCATGCAGGGGCCTTGTCCATTTTTTCAGCTCTTGGAGCCCCAGATGCCACCCAGTATAATTTTTAAAAAATTCAAAAGGAAAATCAAGAATCTTTGACTAAAAAGAAGGATTGGGTTTCTGGTTCTTGTTTCAGGGGGGTGATGTAGCCCATGGAGTGTTACAGAGAGACTGGTCTGGTTTCTTTACCTGCTATCTCCTCCCTTTCCATCCACCCCACTTTGGTCACATTGAAATGAACAAGGCAATTGTTGTTGTTGTTGTTGTTGTTCTCCTTCTTCTTCTTCTTCTTCTTCTTCTTCTTCTTCTTCTTCTTCCTCCATGATCTAAGTCCTATTGATTACAGATTAAGTGTATGTGCAAGAAGAGGTGGCAGTCTTGCTGGGTAGGTTTTGACTTCTGGTAACAGGTAGATGGCTAGAAGAACCCAGGTTGATTGGGTAGAACCTGAAATCCCTGGGGGCCATTCAACCATGTAGCGAGGGGCATTTAGAATTCTCAGCCAGAGAACTGTAGGTACTCACCAAAGGGTTGGACTTCTGTGTGTGTAAAAACTCAGCTCTACCTTCTAAATGTTCACAATAGAATGTCAACATTGCCATCTTCATGTTCATTTTTGATCTCCTTTCCTTATTGCTTTCCTTTCGATTTTCAAAAGAGAGTAGCTGCATTATAGACACCTGCAGGAGACCTTGATTGTGAATTGACCGAGATTGTCACCTGAATGTCCTCTCAATCAAGGCACAGCATGTTTGGAAAGGACTAGTTCATTATTACATTTGCTATCCACACTTCCAGATTTTCTTGATAACATATTGCATAATCATAAAGGTATTAATTTGGATTTTATTAATTGCAAGTACAGATATACCACAGCTGAGGAAGAAGCTGTGTTCCTGGGCATTACTTCTTTAACAGAACATTTGGTACCTGAGGTAGAAATAACATGAAAAAAATATACCACTGGAAAGGGCAGTTCAACATGTTTCAGCAAACCCTTTAGTCAAAACTAACAATATGCATGCATGAAGTGAAACCACCAGGTCAGATAAAGCTTGTAAAAGTTAATAAAAACATTTTGAATCTTCTAGAGACCAATTGAAAGCTCCTTCCAAAATGCATCCAAGGATGATTTGATTCCTTTCACTAGGCTCCTTGTTTTGTGATTTCCAATGTGGTCTATAAATCTGTGTTTTGTTTTTTACATGCTGGGGGAAGTTGGTGACACAGGTTTATCCACCTTCCATTTTTCTCTTTGTTTTGCTATTCATGCATGCTCAGTAAGGGATTCTGGAGGCAGCTGCTGTTTACCTTGCCTGTTGTAGGCAAGCACATATAACTACAGTAGGAATGGCTAGATGAGAATCACATCATTTCCCAGCTGAAGCTGGGACTGTCCCTGCCAAACACTGCTACAATGTGACACCAAACATCTGTGGACTTTATCAGATGCGTGAAAAGATGCATCATAAGGATGCAACGAGAACACAAACAGGCAAAATTATCAGATGACATCATTGTTCAGCCATTCTGGGGATGTAGCACAGACGTGAATAAGGCATCACTTTTTATTGATGGCTTAGCTTGTTAATAAAAAAAATGATGCCTCATCTGTGCCAGTGCTATGCCCTGGGAATGGCTGAGGACGTGGGTGTCTGATAATGTAGCCCTTTGTGTTCTCATCCTATCCATATGATGCAATTTGGGATGAGGTCTTGTGCCACTTTCCCCATGTCTGATAAAGTCCTGTTTCTCCAAACCCTCTTCACCATTCTCTCAATTTATATGTTGATAGACAGAGGACGGAAAAGGGGAAGCTGAGCTGTCATTAAAAAAAAAACTTTGTAAAAGGAAGGTTCTTTGTTAGAGGCTTTGTTCACTGAGGTGTGCCTGTAAATAGAGAGCCCCTGTAGAGCCAACAAGGTGTCATTCCATAAGACAAAGTGAGGCAAAATCTTCAAGTGGCAGATGCTGGGGCACAGCAATAGCAATCCCCCTAAAGTTCCTCCCAAGTCCCCCAATTGTTTCCACTTGCTGGGGGACAGAGCTGTGTTACCATATCACATCTCCTGATCTCCTAAACTAGCCAGCCTCCCTGAAGTGTGATGAAATAGATTGTCCCTTTGCCAGTATTGAAGTAATATTTCACTGTGGGGGAGTTCTGTCAGGTTTTCCATGTGTAATGGGGAAGAGGATGCCATCTTGTCCTCTGCCTCAGACAGCCAACTCATGGTCAACTCTGGAAATTAAGATTAAAATTAATATTAAAATGGCACATAGAAGGAACAGTATTGTGCATTCTATAAGACTGTGACTAAGGATATTGTTGTTTGTTATGATATTTAATGTCATGGTGAAACATATTTATCTCATGTTAGGCTTAGGAAGAATTTTGTTGCAGCTAGTTAATTTAATCAATTAATAGTACATTTTCTGTTTGCTAATGGTTAAAAAAGGTCATGTTTCATGTTTCTTTATTTGTCCTGACTATGGAATTGAGAGCTATATATGTTGTTCCTCCCAAACTTCTCTTTTGTTATGGCTTATAGTTAAGCAATATAATTACTAGTAGTAGTACATCATGCATGAGAAAGCTAATTCAAGTGTGAAGCCTAATTTAGATTGGTTGCCTGTATTTTCAGTGAACAGGTGTGGTGAGTATGCGTGTTTCTGAAAACCACATCCCCTTGACTGCCTGTAGTTTTGTTACTCAAAGTGACAAATGCATACACCTAAGCAAAGTGCAAGCATGTTTTAGTAAACCATGCTACCAGCTCTATAAGGCTTCTGACTCATCTCCTTTCCAGTCATGTGTCCTCACCTTAACAATTCTAGAATTTATCATAAAACAAGTGTGTATTCTGAAATTTCCTTCTGTCCCACGGATGCTATGTGTGCATTTATGGCGCCTGGGGAAGAAGAGAAAGCTTGTGGTTATGTGAAAGGGACACAGCAGGGAGATTAAGATCTCTATCAGAGCTTTTGGCTGTGGTGATTAGAGTGCATTAGGTCTCTCTTGGTGTTGACAAACACTGCCCCAATTAGGAATTAGTTCAGCATGGCATCTGATAGCTCTGCCACTGTTGACCTGCTTAGCAGGCTGGTCTTTTTCTCCCTTCATTTGCCTTTCTCTCTGTGGCAGAGAACAAAAGCTCTGGAAAAGTCACCTGCCCTCCCACACACGCATACATGCACAAAACCTCTTTCATAAGGAGCCCTGGGAATGGCATATATCATGTGAAAATAAAGAATTACAATTGGAGCTAATTTTGTCAGAGAAAAATATTCATGGAATCAATTTTTTTTAAAAAGAGAAAAGAAAAAGAAAAAGAAACACAGATAGCCCAGAAGTTGGTGTCAGCTTGTTCACCTGTGTGTGCACCTTCCCTATTCACCAGTGATAGAAACAAAGACATCTGGTTTTTTCCCTTACTGGGCAAGAAAGGATGCGATATACCTGTAGTTTCCTTTCCTAGACAGTTCAAATGCAATAACCCAGTTAGTAGTACTTTCTTTCCCACTTCTGCTTATTTAGCTAGGCTATTTATAGATTTATCAACTGCTTTCCCACATGGCAAACATTGAAAATCCAGGCAATAAGAGCAGGCTATTGAAATATGGGCACATGCACAATCTAGAAGAAAGTTTCTGCCTGTCTCCAAAAGCTAAAAATCTGAGAGTGACTTTGGACCCTCAACTGAGGGTAGGTGTAAAAATGGAAAAAGCTCTCATTTGTACACCCATGATCAGCCTATATGGAAACGGTTGCAGGGAATACAGGGGACTCTGGGAAAACACAATTGCAGCAGAAACCATGGTACTGTAGAGACTAAGTTGTTGTTTGAAACCTTGGCTATTCCCAGAGCTTGGGAAAAATGCTTCCCATTTCCCCCAGTATGGATGCATGGACACTGTAGTCTAAAAAAGGAATGTTTCTGGCTATTCTATAGTGCACTCAGCTACCCTGGGAACAAAAGAAGTTGCTTTATGAACCTTTGTTCTATTTAGCCCAATGTTGTCAACTGTGATTTTCCCCCCCTCCTAGACCTAGCAGGAGATCCTTTGTTTTCCATCCTGGTCATCTCCCATCCAAGTACTAACCAAGCCTTGAACCTATTTCCCACACCAGCTGAGATCAGGTATGCTCAAGGTAGTATGGCAAGCACCAATGAGCTAAACAAAATTTATTTCCAAGCAGACATGTGGTGCCATTGATATCAAATAACTTCTGATAATGAAGACCAGCTGCATTTCTCTTGATAAAGTCCTCAGTGACCATGACCATTCTCATAAAGCACATCATGTCCGTAATATCAGACATTCCAGCATTATATGCACTTATGGTGAATCTTTTTCTATGTAAATAGGATATGAAACAGTCAATACTTTATTAAAGGAGAAACTTCTTGTTCTTGAGGCTTGGTGAAAGCTTTACTTGACATGTTCATCTTCCTGGACTGTCTGTCCTAACTATGATTGGCATGGGGATCACCTCCCTTTAGTGTGTAGATTGTGGTAGTATCAGACACAACAAAATGTGACACTAGAGAAGTACTGGGATTGTGAAAGCATGAATGCCTTCTTCTCTGCCACTCCCCAAAAGCAGAAGGGTCTCAGCAGGCATTTATTCTCAACCTTCTATACTTGTATACATTGCTATTAGACTGAAGAAATTGGCTTGGGGGAGGGAATGGTGACCATGCACCCAGCTTGGTGCATCTTTCTGAGCCAGTGGCAATTGATAAGGTTCCTCTGCATACAAAAGGTTGAATTGAGAGGCTGTAGGGTAAAAGGGGTCATATACCCAGATGGATTTTATTAATTCCGAGAGGAAAATAATGCCACACTCTCAAGTGATAACTGAGCCTTTCTTTCTAATTCGAACCAAAATATGATTCCTCTCCATTTGTGTAACGAAGGAGAAGCAAATTATACAGAACTGAATTCTGCAGAATAATAAGGTTTCATACTGCATAAAGCCCCCATAAGCCAGTGTAATTACTGAAGAGCAGGAAATACAGTTTCAGTGTATATCTAATCACAATGCTATTTTGAGTACAATAAAAGAGGATCTTGGAAGCCAGCAGGCACCTGGGATGCAAGATGGCCTTTGCTGCCAGATTCTCTTCTCAACAGGACTGCATCCATTCACAAAGGAAGCCGCTGGTGGTGCTTTACCACAGTGGCTTTTAAGGTAGATCTAGAAATCAACCCAAAAGGATCAGCCTGTCTTTTCAGGATCAAACTGCATGTCAAATAACTCTTATTCTTGTCCTGTGTTCTCACCAGAAGACCTTTAAGTGATTGATATAGAGTACTGACATTATTACTCTCTTGCAAATGAAATTCTGGCTTCACTTCACCAGAACAAATACTGTAAACTCATTTTAACAGAGCTGGTGTATATAAATAGGGAAAAGAGAATGGACAAAATTAATCTAAGTGTTAGAGGGGAAATACAGGTTGATCCCCATATCTATGGGAGATATGTTCCAAGACACACATACCCCGTGAATACCTGAAACCACGGATAATAGATAAGCCTATTATTTTCAATGAGACCAACGTGAGAAGTTGACCATAGCATCACATTGGAAGACCTATAAATGCCTAGAGGGAACATTTTTTTTGGTTATGGATAAGTGAAACCATTGATACTGAATCAGTGGAGACTGGGGTTGACCTGTATGTATGTCAAGAAACCTAATTGGCATCTTATGGACCATAGGCTAAAGTTCAAAATGCATTTGTGCTGACCTCTCTGGAAAGAAGTTCCTTGGCATCATGATTATGCCATTAAGGAGTCCTCTTGCCATCTCAGGAAGAAATCACATGTTCCCAAAAGCATACAGAGCCAGCCCTACCATTAAGCAGCTAATGCTAGGTATTGTGGAATGGCAGAAAATGGTAAGTTCTTCTTTGTGGTCTCTGTGAACTACACAAGTCCTGCCTGCACAGTACATCATTCGGAACCTTCTAGAGCTATTACATAAGAATTTTGGTGGTGGCCCCACCCACTCTCTGCTGCTGCTACTGATACTTTATTTATTGGATTTATATACCACCTTTCTCCCAAGATGGGAGTTGTTTACATTGACTGGGGGATAGGGACACCAATTCTTGCTCCATGTCAGGCAGCGAAAATACCTTGACCTGATCCTACGAATTAGTTAGAGAGCAAGAGAATTACTGTGAGTTACATCCTCTGTGAGAGTCAGCGTGGTGTAGTGGTTTGAACATTGGACTACAGCTCTGGAGACCAGGGTTCAAATCCCCACTCAGCCATGGAAATCCACTGGGTGACCTTGGGCAACCTTAGCCTCAGACAAAGGCAAAGGCAAAGGCAAACCGCCTCTGAACAAATCTTGCAAAGAACACCCCATGATAGGTTCACCTTAGGATCTCTATAATGACTTGAAGACACAAACAACAACCTCCTCTCTAAATATGTATAGAATGTATAGAAAGGGTGCTGTGAATCTAGGTTAGGTTGGCTGAATTTATAACAAATGACATATCTGTATCACAGTCTTTTCTGCTAATGTCCACTGAATGTTGTCATCATTGCCCCGCTTAGCTACTTGCTTTGTGACCATGCCTGTTCCTATAGTGGCATGGAAACTGGTTTTTGACTGGCATTCAGAAGTCCCCTTTTCCCTAATACGTTCTGAGATACACCTTTGGTGTTTAACTCCTTGCCAGATGGGCATGTTCTATAGAGTCAGGGGTGGGCTAAATGCAGGAATTGTCCTCCCATATAAGAATTTTACCCCCACCAATAAAATTTTCCATCAGTCCCCAAATTATTAGCATTGCAGAGAGTGAAACACTGAAAATCCTTTACACCTAGAACTCATATCTGCTGTTTGCATTCCCTTGGTAACTTTGCTTACCCCTTTTCTTTGGATGCTCAAATTATATTTCTGAATACTCAACTGACGTTTTAAGCTACTTCAATTATAGACATTTGGGAAGGAAAATTTAGGGGGGGGGGAGGATAGAATTCTTATAGGAGTAGCAACACCATTACGTTGTCTCTAACCTACCCCTGCATAAAATTCCTCTCTTCTGGCTAGAAGCTTCTTCTGTATGTCCCCTAAAACCTCAACTTGTCTTTGTATCCTTCAGATTAAGTGCTAGAATCTATTTTATATTTTTGCATGTTATAATAATTTAATAGGGCTCAACTGCTTTTAGCAAATCCAGAACTATAATTAAGAATGTTGTACTGATGGATGTCATACTTAAAACCAAAGCTTTGAATGTTATTTTTAAAAAGTAGTTAATCCCTGTTACTCTATACAGTGTTTGAAAAGGTATTTCAGTGTTCTTACTTATTACAGTGTTGTTGTTTTTAAGCATAATTTGTTATGTTACTGGTTATGCTGTTTGTTACTTACCTGTTACTTTTCATTACTTTTATTTTAAAAAAAGAAACTTTAGGATTGCTAAGAGAATGGTATAAAATCTGAAAAATTACCATCAGCAAAGTAACTTTTAAAAGTAGCTACAAATCATTACACCTTACTCCAATAAAAGGACTTCATTCCTATTAGTAACATTTTTTTTAAAAAAAATAACCTCATTCTTCCCCTGTTTACCAACAAGAAAACCTTATTGCAGGTAATTATGAATTATGATAGTTGTGATGTATTACTTCCAAATTCTGATTAAAACCAGTGGTCCTTTCTCACACGGCACAGTTATATCACTATGATGCCACTTTAACTCCCATAGCAACGTCCTATGGATTCCTGGGATTGATGAGGTGCTAGAGCTCTCTGGCTGAGAATTCTGAGCAGCCTTCCCTAAAACTGCAGACCCAAGAATTCCATAGGATGTTGCTATGGCAGCTAAAGTGGAATCATAACTATAATCAAATTGTAAGAAAAGAGATGTCACCTAATCATTAGGAAGAGCTTCTTTACTGTAAGAGCTGTTTAAATAGCGGAATGGACTATCCTGGCAGGTGGTGGAGGTATTTAAACAGTGGTTGAATGGGCATATTTCAGGAATTCTTTAGTCTTGTATTCCTGCATGGCTTGGACTTGTCCCTTCTAGCTCCAAGGACTTTATTAGACATGTGAAAAAATATAAACAATATTTATATTGTTTTTTACAACAAAAATATGAAAAAGGAAGCCCTTTTTAACTATAACAGCAGTAGCCAACAGTGAAAATCCATTTCTAGAAAATTAGTGCTGGGATGATTTTGTTTCTACATGGAAATGTTCAAATGACAAAAATATTAAGCAGGTTTTCTTAAAATTAACAGACTTCTTTTTGTACTCTAGTGAACGTTGGTTGACTTCAGCATGCACCTAGTGTGTGGTGGACAAATGATTCTATTTCTATGTGGGTTTCAGGTGTGTTTACCCACCAAGTCTATCTGCCAAATTTCCACAGCTATCTGTGACTAAGGGGAAAAAAATCTGTATGAACACTCACATGAACACCTTAGTATTTTTATATGCAACTTTCCCTGATAAACAGATGCTTTTACACATTTGCTATACTCCTTTGCTGTAATCGTCATAAAACCTTGAGAAATGAGAAATCTGAAGGCTAGTTGTGTTCTGATCAGCATGTGTTCTGATCAGTCTGGAAAGTATGAATTAGGTCAGATTGCCTAGAAATGTGAATCAAGCAAAACTCTCCCCCACTGATCTTTCTCATTTAAAAACAAAAACAAAAACAGGATTATGGACTTTTGTGTTCTTACTGGATCAAAAAAATTTATTCAGCACAGCACCAGCAAAATTATTCCTAATACAATGTTAGAATTATAATGTTTCCAACTTCTATAATGGAAAAAGTAAGACAGAGCCAGAAAATGTATGTTCCTCCAGATCTTAGTGGATTCCAGTTCTCATCAGGGCCAGCTCTAGTGCCTGTTTACAGCAAATCCTAACTACCTTACCAGCCTACAAATCCCAGGATTCCATGGGATGAAGTCATCAGAGTTAAAGTGATATGCAACTGCTATAATTGTGTAGGACAGATATACTCTTTAGATCTACTGAAACAAAATTTGGGTGAAACAAATTAGGAGTAGAAAGCTCCGTATTAGGATGGAGATATTAAAAGAAATGACTTTTTAAATCGGCTGTATATTAAAAGTATATGTAAAATCACTCTTTGGAAGATATATATAATATTAGAACTGTGTCCTAACCACAGAATTTGACTCAGTCCCAATCTCGTCAGTTCAGTAATTCAGTTAAAGATTAATTCATCTCAGACCAATCTGCATATGCCTGAATAAACTTGAATCCAAAATCCAGAGCAATATTTGGAAATTCAAACTTTTGTGCCTCCCATTGACTATGATAGGAAATTCACAAAAAGCTTTAGCTTTTTGGCTGTTTAATAGAATAGACTGAAATTTTCAGTTTAGTAGGCACTGATGAGGGAATGTAATTTACAATATTTGTGACAAGATTGTGCATGGTTTTTTGTGCACATATCTTTATTTTTAGAACTTTTAAAGAAAGGAACTGCCCTTCCCTCCCTCCCTCCTATTTTATGCAGAATTGTAAGAAATTTGTAGGCAAAGTGTACAGGTACTTTTCTGAGACGTCAGAGCTGTCAAACTTCAGGAGATTAGGTTAAGGGTTTGTTTGTTTATTGTGCAAAATTAGCCTTTAAATTTTAAGGGTATTTTTAAAAGAAAGCATCAATCCTCCTGTATTCCTTTTGAACCATTATTTTAAAAATAACATACAGCATAAAGATGAACTCAAATAAGAAACCTGCAACACTTTCGAAGAATAGGTACAGTAGTTTCTATGGAAGGGAGTCCTTAGATTTGCCCTGGTAGGTTGCTTCTGTTTGCTTCCCTCATGTCCTTTTGTGACAGGAACTAATATGAAAAAGATGACATACATCAGAGATTGTCCCTAGATGAGAAAGGTACAAAATATCAGAAGAAGGTGATGCAGAGGCTATGGAGTAATAATGACCAATGATCAATGTATAACTTTTTAAAGAGTGAAGCATGTTGTCCTTAGACAAATGGCCATCTCATAGTCCCAATCAGAAGCAATAGTTTTATTAGATTCACAGTCCCTATCCCAAAGCACTGTGATTGGTGAGACTCAGTAAAACATGCCTTTTTAAAGAAAATAGACCTGTCGGTCATTCAGTCTGAATCTCTCCCATTCTCCTATATCTATATCCTAGGTATTTTTTTACTGGGGGCGGAAATAAAAGGCACTGTACTTTTGTAGACAGACTGCCTGCCTTTCCAAAGCCTGGATTACTCATGAAGCATTGTGCAGGTCCAGATTCAGTGTGGAGAGAAACCTGCTTTGCCTCAAGAAGCCTCAGTACAGGTTGAGTACCCCTTATCCAAAGTGCTTGGGACCAGAAGTGTTTTGGATTTCAGATTTTTTTCCCCAGGTTTTGAAATATTTGCATACCCATAATGAGTTATCTTGGAGATGAGACCCAAGTCTAAAAACAAAATTAATTTATGTTTCATATACACCTTATACACATCGCCTAAAGGTCATTTTATACACAATATTTTTAATAATGTTGTGCTTGAAACAAAGTTTGTGTACACTGAACCATCAGAAAACAAAAGTGTCACTATTTCAATTACCCATGTAGACAATTTTGGATTTTGAAGCATTTTGGATTTCCAGATAAGGAATACTCTACTGGTCTGAGGTAGCCTTTTAAGGCTTGGGATTAAGAATTCAACCAAAACTGCTGCAAATTACTATAAAGCACATAATCGGACTCTGTTTTCTTGCAAATATTCATATTATTGATTTGATTAGGAAAAGTAGCACTGTGAGAAGGAACATAAACTAACATTAACGTATAACATACTTGTGCTAAATATGCCAGTACTGTGTGAACATAAGATAGTCCAACCCTATACATTTACAACAAAAAAGTAGAAAGCACAATAGTTTTCTGAGAAATAAATATCAGCTCAGAAACATCAGCATTTGTTGCCATAGAATTCCTGATCCATCCACCAATTACAGCTATACTTGCTGATAATGCTTCCTCATGGCATGGGAGACTCTGAATAATATACAGTAATGACCACAATGTCTTAGGTGGCACCATGCAACACAATACTTTTGCATAAAATACAAAGGGGACTGTAGAAACAACTGACATTCAGTGAGCTGGAAAGCAGTAACTTATATTTGCAGACTCTAGTTCTAGGGCAGGGGTTCAAACCATAGTGATTCAAGCACAGCCTACAGCATCCTGAAAACAAGGCTTTTGCTATGATAGAGTGGTGGTAGAGTGGTAGACTTAATGCTTGTCTACTCAGAGACACGCCCCATTGATTTCAAATCAATTCATTTCTAAATAAGTGACAAGCACTTTATGAACATGAGGCTACCTTTCCCACATGGGAACAACAACTAAAGAGACGATGGGCCCAGGATATTAAATACAACACTGTCCCTAAACAGATCTCTTCATATAGTTCTGCTTAAGAGCACAATTCACAAACTAGTTCCTCTGCAAACTGCCTCTTTACAAAAATAACCCTACAGTTTCTGAGCCCACAAATCTCTGTAACCTCACCCCTTCCTTGGGAACCATCTTTCAGTTTCCATCTTAAAGGATACTTAGTGCTCACCAGATTATGCATGCACCCACTGGCTTTTAAAAAACCTGTAAACTCAATTAACCCTCCTAGTCACCCACCCAGATACCAATGATGACTGCCAACTGTTTCTGCTGGGTATGGAAAAAGCGTTCTGCAGGTTTAAAACTTGTTACTTCTGTGCTGATGTTAAAAGGGAACTTTAATTTAAACAAGAATTCTGATTGAAATGCTCCTGCTGGGCCTTTATGGTCACATGCTTCACGATAATGTGCAATTAACAAGCTACCAAGGGAGCTATTCTCAATTTGGTTATACTTGCTCCTGCTTGGAAGGAGGCAAAATGTTCACACCAAGATGAGCGAGGATGCCTCTTCTCTGTTTTACATGCAAATAAATGAATATGTAATTAGTGAAATGAGAAACATTTGGGAAGCATGTGTCTTTTGTGACAGGAAATTCCAATGGCTCTGGTTTCTGGGCCATCCAGAGAGCCACATTTGCTTTTGTTAAATCCTCCACTTGTGTTTGGTTTGCCTCTAGCTCTTATCCACTTTAAACTGAAGTGCAACTGTTTTGTACTAAGCAGTTAGCTGAGGGGATTCAGCCCGCCCAATCAGCACAACTAAAGCATGAAATGAGGACACAGAATGACAGAGGGAAATGTGACAGCACTCCTCCCTGCTACCCGAAAGCCTCTGCATTAATGTGTGCTCAGTTAGGTCCACAAACACTACATTTGTATCTATCTCCACAACTCTCTCCACCCTTCTTCCCCTCCTCTTCCTCCTCCTCCAGACAAAGTTCTTGAATCAGCAGATTGTGAGCTCAGGAGAAGTAAAGAGCTATTGAGGGACAGACTCTGATAGCATTACAGCCATACATGGAGCCATTTTCTGTGGCGAATCGCTGAGTTCTACCTGGTTATCTCCTGCCTTGCACATCACTTCCAAATGACATGCTCTCAGTCTGGGCAAAAATGAGACTTTTTAAAAAGAGCTGGGATTTCAATAATATGTGACGAAAGGATGAGATTACTTTCTGAGGTGGAAGAAGGAGGGAGGGAGGGAGGGAAGTAGGGAGGGAGGGAGGGAAAAAGGAAGAGATGAAGAGTAAGTTCTCTGTCCTTTATGGAGTTTCCTAAGCAAGGATTCTGTTATGGATAGTTTCTTCTAGAAAACAGAGAGAAAGTTGAGTTGTTTTCAAGTGTTCTTTTACACATACTGAGTAAAACAAGTGAAGAGGCCTGTTCTTTGTGAATTACTCCCAAAGAGGTGCAAACAGCCAGGGCTTTTTCTCTTTTCCTGATTGAACCAGTATCACCTAGTCACTAATACCAACCTACTACAATGTTTTCCTTCTTTTCTGACTATAGGTACACCAGTGTAGCTAAGCAAGATGGAAGTCTCATTTTCTATTTCATCTCTTTCAGATTCCAAATCTTGGGCTAATATGTGTCAATAATTTGAATGACAACCCTCAGCATCCAAGCCTATGGCCTGAATGCAATGTGTGATTTCATTTTCTCACTAAACAGTAGAACAATAGAACAAGTTTCCTCTCTTAAGAAATTTGTGGTCATGAGACTGCTACTAGGTATGTCTTTCAAAAGTAGAAAAGACACAGGTTTTCCACACACCAAATTAAAGTGGCAGGACACCTGGAAAGTTCTGCTTTGCCTTACTGCATGATGTCATTGTTCTGCCATTCTGGGCCCATGGGAGGCCAAGGTAAAACCACATCTTTTTGCTAATGGGTTTTTCCAGTGAGCAAAAAGACACAGTTTTACCTCAGTCTCCCATAGGACTGGAATAGAAGAATGATGACATCATGCAGTAAGGCAGCACAGAATATTCCTGCTACACTGCTGATTTACTTTGGTGTGTGGTAAGCCTCCTAGTCTCCTAATTTTGCATCAATATAGTGTCTACTTTCCATTCGGAACCCCCCCCCCCAGCATGCTAATGTCCTGGTTCCATTGATCATATCTTGGAGAACAAGGGTGAAGAAAACTCAATCCAAGAACAAAAGTGGTTCAAGATAGGGAGGTAAAGAATATTGGGGGGAAAAAATTATATTGTCGTCAGTGTGAAGGGGTGTCTTCACATATCAAAGCATCCCAGCAAGAAAATGTTCAATCACTGTGAGATTTTTCACATTTCAGGACAGGTTCCTGAAAATATGTTTGTGCGACCCTCACCCCCCTTTTTAAATGCTAAAATTGGGGAGTTGCACAAAACAAGATTTCTTCACAAAAAACAGTGTATTTTGTGGAAAATATATCATCATTTTTCACATGAAATGTCAGGGGGATTTGCACGAAACCAAGGTTTTTGTGAATGAAATTTTCACCAAAATCATTCCATGCAAGAAATAGATTTTTCTTGAGTTTTTTCTCGGCTGTGAGGCCATGTTCTGGAAGAGTTTACTTCTGATGTTTCGTCTGCATCTGTGGCTGGCATATTCAGAGAATGGTTGGGTAGGAGTGTGTAGGTAGAGTCCTACCCAACCATTCTCTGAAGATGCCAGCCACAGATGCAGGCGAAACATCAGAAGTAAACTCTTCCAGAACATGGCCTTGCAGCCCAGAAAAAAACCAAGGAGAATCTATGGATGCCAGCTGGGAAAGCCTTCAACTTCACAAGGTGAAATAATTTTAGAAGTGAAGCTTTATATCCCTAGTCCAGGCAAGAATGAGACTCGTGTCAATAGTGGGCATGGCCACAGCCTCAAATGGGTTGGATGCTGGTATGTGGCCCCAATATCCCTATCCAGACCCATTCATTCAACCTCTCTCCCCTTCATTCTCTAGTTCCATTGTCAGGAAACCATTTTCAAAACCTCACAGCAATGGATGATCTGGTGGTGTTTTATGGGGAGGCTTGTAGTGTTCCCTGCTCCCAGGAGTTAACCCCCTCTCCAAAAATGTGTACCATGCAGCAAGAAGGCTTACTGCAACACTGGAGGGAGGGAAGAGAATTCACTAAAGAGAATCCTTTCCTCTCCATCACTAGAGATGTATAATTTCTGGACATTATGAAGCTATGTGGGTGTTTTTTTCTGGTTTTTGAAATGGAAAGTTTTAGAAAAATTGAAAGAAATGCGATAGTGACATCCTTTTGCAGACTGAAAATCACTTTTTTAACTTTAGGAACAAAAATGTATCAAATACATAAAATGATACAATGGCACATATTAGTTGGCATAAAGTTAAACTGTGTTAAAAGTATAGTTCAGTTGGGCAATAATTGCAAACTCAATTCTCCTTTTTAATTCTTGTTTTGTTTTGTTACACATGGAGCTACAAGGCCCACAATTCTAAGGAACCTCTTTTATTTTACCACTTTATTTGGAGCAGGCAAAACAAAAACAATAAAAATAGAAGAAACCATCAATGTTAGTAAAACAGAGAAAATTGTTTTGTCTCCTCTAGTCTTCCATAATGTCAAGGAGACATAAAGCATTCATTCCCATAAAAACAAGTGAGAAAGGGATACCAAGATGAGGAACTGCAATGATCAGATTCTGTACACTGCCTTACATAAAAATCTTCCTATTATACGATTTTTAGAAATAATTTTGGAGGATTAAATATATGAACATGTTACTTTAAAAAATATTCTGCATTCTTTGAAAAAAATATTCTAAAACTAATTTGTTTTATTTTGTATTTTATTTCTTAATTTTTCAATTTTTCCAGGAATAAAGGTTTCAGGGAAAAAACACAGGAGGAAATGTCCTCCTCCCCCCAAAAAATTCTGTTCCCCCCTGCCCTAAATACCTCTGCCAATTACTGATAAAAGATAAAAGACAGCAAGAAGTTGCAGGCCAAATGGGAAACTTCTGTGGGGTATATCCAGCCGGTGAGCCAATTGCACAGCATTCCGTATTCAGACTTGAATTCAGCCTTTTCCACACTCTGTTTTGTACTGTATTGAACTCAAAAGGAGTAGAGAGAGATCCTTCAACTTTAGTTCCACGTGGGCTAGCCAGCCATTCTACCTCACAGAGGTCCATCTTTTATTTGAAGAGCTATCTGAAATCAATCCTCTGCCTGAAGTCTATCCAGTCCAAGTTAAAGCTAAAAAAAAAAAAAAATAAATAAGAAGGGAGAGTAGAGCCTTGTAGCTGCCCATCACCAAACTAATATCTGGGTACCTGACTCAACAGATGCCCAGGTCTCCTGATTACAGTTTTCTTGGCTGAAATGTGTTGTATTTCTATTTACATTTATAGCAATGGTCTCTAAATTTGAATGTGTATATATAAAGGCACATCTGTGTCCCCTTGTGTTTTGGTGAAGCCTAAGTCCACTAAGTAAACTCAAGATACCTGTACCCAGTATTTTTCTGATTATTCCCATTTAGAATATGTCTCCCCGGGTATGTATTGCAGGCTGATCTGAGGTGGAATAGATTGCCTCAGAAAGTGGTGGCCTCTTCTTCTTTGCAGGTCTTAAACAGAATTTGGGTGGCCATCTTTTGGGTGTGCTTCAGTTGCATAACAGGGGTTTGGACTAGGTGGGCCCTCCAGTCCCTTCCAACTCTGTCATTCTGTTGTTCTGAGAGGTACCTGTAGCAGACATCTGCCACGCGTCATTCTGATTTGCAAGGTCTAGGCCTCTGACACATAACAATCCATGTAAAATGTAGCACCGCCCTACTTTCTCCATCTTAGAGGAACCAATTCAGATTAGAAATGTGTCTGTTTCTTCTGGGATCTGTGAGTTTTGGGGGGGGGGAGTTGGTAACAGTACCCCCACCCTACTACCTTTAAACCAGCAAAACAGAAAGGCCATAAATGCAAATATATATATATATATATATATATATATATATAGGTTCTTTTTGATGGCATGGCTAATAACATCTTTGCTGCACCAACTATTTGTTCTGCTCTCTCATTTAAGCAGGCAATATCTGGGGATGCAGGAACAGAGACAGCAGGTGAGGGAGAATGAAAACAGCCCTCTCCCGAGAGTCAGATGCAATCACCCATTTGTCACAGCGAGTTGCCTGCTGTCTGTGTCTGGGAACAATCTGACGAAGTGCGCTAGATGAAATTTTGCTGGCTTCTGTCTTTAGATAAGGACACTATCACTGACTCAACATATTTTATGTATAACATACCAGCTGCAAAGAGCACTCAGGCATCAGGCTTGTTTAAATATAGTTGATGATATCTGAAAAAACCAGTTAACATGTCTCGGCTCAACATAGGACATTTTTACGTCCAATCACTATGCTATTGAGGCCACCGTGGCTTTCTTCAGCATCTGCACCACACAAACCTTTCCACTAGCCAGGTGCATGGAGCATTAAAAGGGTCTAGGCAGGAATAAACCCTTCTGGATTTATGAAACTATGGGGATTGTTGCTTGGGATGAAAACAGGGAGTATGGAAATCTCTCTCTGTTTGGATTACCTGTACCAAAACAATTGTGGTAAATGGGGCAAATCTTTAACATTTCTGATTCATTAGATAAATGTATAACATTGTCAGCTAAGATCAGAGACACAATAAGCCTGCCATAAACCTAAAAAGCTAAACATCATTGAATACATGGAGAAACTGGTGAATGAATAGCCACTAGAGAACATCCCACTCTACCAATAGCAAATATTACATTGTTCTCTCCTAGCTGAAATCATTTTTCTCTTTGTCATGCAGTCAGGAATCATACTGTTTAGTCATGCAATTTCTTTTCCTTTTGGTGTGGATAATTGTTTTGTACTTGCTATTTTACCAGCAGTTTCTTTATTTCTGAACATCATGCAAATATGAGTAAGCAATATTGATCTGTTCTAGTTCAGGCTTAGGAGAAATTGCACTAGTATGGGACAGTAATGGAGATCTGGGTTCAAATTGCCCTAAAGATATGAAGCTCACCAACTGCTTTTGGACAAGGCACCATTTGCCAGAATATTCACATTGAAATGATATATGGGCAGTTGTGTCATGATGTGGCTGTTAAGTTGAAAACCACATTGCCAAATTCTGGGAACTTTGCAATCCAAAGAATAACTATGTTATTCTTAGGGGCAGAGAGAGAGAGAGGTGCCAGTATGACATAGTGGTTTGAATGTTGGACTAGGACTCTAGGAGACCAAGGTCAAATCCCTGCTCAGCCATCAAAATCCAGTGAGTGACCTAGGATAATTCATATTCTCTCAGCCTCAAAGGAAGGCAATGGCAACCGCCTCCCCCCAACAAATCTTGCAGAGAAAACCCTGTGGTAGGTTCACCTTGGGGCCTCTGTGAGTTGGAAAACAACTTGAAGGTAGACAACAACAAATATCTGTATATTTATCTATATAGAGAGAGCATAAATACCCTAAAGGCACCAGATCTCATCTGATCTTGGAAGATAAGCAGGGTCAGCTGTGGTTAGTACCTGGATGGGATACTGTGGCTATATTTCAGATGAAGAAAATGGCAAAACCACCTCTGAGAAAACCCTGTTAAATTCAATGGGGTCACCATAAGTCAACAGGTGACTTAAAGGCACACACACACCTCTATTTCTATCTCTATGTAATGCAATACTATGCAATGCTATATATATTGGTCCCAAAAGGTAAATAGGATTGCCTTACTTTAAAAGTCATACCAAAACATGAATGAACATGAGATAAAACATTATCCCAATGTCTAGTGGACTCTATAAATTGTACTGAATGTTCTACAGATAACCCTATATGTTATTATTGTTGGATATGATTTACCCATCAAACTCAGGGTCAAAAGTATTTGAGAGAAATGATGCTGGGTTGCTTTCAGTTTCTACAGGGAACTTTTTCAAGCTACATCCATTTTATATTTCATAAATTAAAATTATAGGTAAATCATAGGCTCCCCCTCCTTTCAGTATACACAAGTCATTTTTGCATCCAATCATGGATTTCTTTCAACTTCAGACAAAAAACCCCTGCTACTATTAGACGCAGAGCAAATTGACAGCAACATGTGTGTGTTTGTGTATGTGTGTCACTCTGAATCATTAGTAAATTATCTGAATAATGTTTTAAAATATATGTAATTCTGTAGACTTTTTGGAATGTAACACTGAATAGCACACATTAGTACTAAAGAATGGTAGGATGTTCTTTTTGTTAACTGCCTTCAAGTTGGCTTCGACTCATGGCAACCCCATGGATGAGACATCTCCAAGACCCCCTGTCCCCAACCACCCTATTCAGACCCTGCTGGTCAGGCCTGTGGCCTCCTTGATTGAGTCTAACCACCTAGTGTGGGGTCTTCCTCCTTCTTTTTCCCTCCACTTTCCCTAGCATTATTGACTTTCTATGAGTAATTTATTCTCATGATGCATCCGAAGTATGACAGTGTCACTTTGGTCTTCTTGGCTTCTAATGAGAGTTTGGACTTTATCTGTTCTAAGACCCATCTGTTTCTCCTTTTTGCCATCCATAGTATCCTCAGGACTCTTCTCCAATGCCATATCTCAAATGAGTTGATTTGCTTCCTATCAGCTTTCTTCATTGTCCAGTTCTCACATCCATACATGGTGATGGGAAATACAATAGTTTGAATGATCCTGACTTTAGTGCTCAGTTTTATATCTTTTCATTTTATGATCTTGTCCAGTTCTTTCATAGCTGTACTCCCCACTCCCAGTCTTCTTCTGATTTCCTGGCTGCAGTCTCGGTTCTGGGCTATGATTGATCCAAGGTGTTACCTTGGGAGATGTTACAGTGCTACCCATTGGGGGGATGGGGGGATGTTACAGTGCTGCCCATTATGATAGCATCTCCTTAAGATTTGGGGAAATTATAGCTAAAAAAAAAAAGGCCTACAAGAGGGGGGTAACTTCATTCCAGTTATATAGTAAAACAAAGGGTAACTATCACACAAGGACATACACTCTTATGAACCATACAGGGCTGTAGAAGTGAAAGGCTGGAGGATTGTACAGATAGAGGTCAGGGGTTAAGGGGTGATAGCTACCCATGTCGGAGAAAGAGGTCTGTGCAGTGAAGAAACTTAGACAGTGTCTGTGGGTGGCACAGTGGAGTTCAGCAGAGTGGCTGAGTCTGTCTGTAACACTTGTGGTTAGCATCTAGGCTAGAGTATTTATACCTTATTTCATACCCTGAGGGGGTACTTTAGTTATGACAAAGCCTGGGTGGCTTTCTCACGGAGCAGACAAAGGGTCTGAAACTGAACTGATTGCCTTAGCTCTAGTGACAAAAAATTGATGCTTCTGCTGTTACCTGGCCTTACAACCCCTTCCTCCATTAATTCATAATTTGGCAATATTGGATAGTTCATGAGTTCTAAGGTAGACCAGGGCCAACCAAAATTAGGTTCAAGTGAAGGTCCCACAAAGACCTAATGAAGTTGTTTTGGAAATTCCCTAAACAAAACACACCAAGGACAAGATTCATGCAAAGTCCTTTAAGATTAGGGTAATCAAGGTGGAATGTGCTAATCTTCCCTGGATGCACCTGGCAATGAGTCATACTCCAAAAACAAAGTGACTGGAATCCCCATTATCCACAAGATGTTTCTCCCTCACACCTTTTCCTATCCACAATATGGAGGCTGCCATAAACTCATTAACTTTAATGTCTCAAACATTAGCTGCAGTCAGCGAAGCTGGAGTTTCCTTTGTTTAAGCACGGGAAACTCACCCAAACATTGTTTTACACTCTAAAAACCCCTTAAGGGTACAATATTGGGTATAAATGTTACCTTCAGATAACAGCCATGTGTGTTCTTCTTGTACCATCACTCTACCAGACTGCTATTGCACTCTCACCTTCAAGTCTGAGTTTCTTTGCTGCACAAATCCCTGCTCTTTGGACAGGAAATTATAGCCCATATCCCTGAATATATTCCTCTATCCCAGTATTTCTACCTCAACTGTTCATTAGCCTTGTGTGGTTGTCTTGTGAGTGTCGGTGCATGTGTGAATGTTTCCATGATTATTTTCCAATAAAAAACATATAGCCCTGTTTAAGTATTTGAAGGGATGTCACGCTGAGGATGGAGCAGGCTTGTTTTCTGCTGCTCCAGAGACTGGAACACGGAGCAATGGGTGCAAGCTCCAGGAACAGAGATTCCACCTCAACATGAGGAGGAACTTTTTGACAGTAAGAGCTGTTCGGCAGTGGAACACACTCCCTCGGAGCGTGGTGGGGTCTCCTTCCTTGGAGGTCTTTAAACAGAGGCTGGATTGCCATCTGTCGGGGATGCTTTGATCAAGATTTCCTGTGGGGCAGGGGGGTTGGACTGGATGGCCCTCGTGGTCTCTTCCAACTCTGCAATTCTATGATTCTATGATTCTATTTCATTTTGGCTTGGAGTCTCATCAGTAAGTACTGGTATACACAGATGCAAAGGCCCTGTAAGTTACCCGTCCTCTTGCAGTCATACTTTTGAGCTAATTAAAATTTCCCTATTAATCCCATAATTTTAATGTCATGAGTGGGTCTCCACAGACCCCAGCAGTTCAAGTAACACTGGAACAGCCTCAATGTTTGGTCAGGTAGGAGGTATAGATTTTCGTAAGGTATGGGTTGACTGCATGTTGAAAGGATTAGCATAGACTTGTTAATGGCTGGGCTTTCCACATAATCCTAGCTGGGTTTCCCCACCATTATTACTCTAGGCATGTCTCAGGTCATCATGACCTTGACTGTCCTTCAGTCAAATTAACCCCAAACAATGTGCAGCCAGCATGACCCCAAAAATTGTTCACTATGTGCAGATGTGAAATGGGTGGTG
Source organism: Gambelia wislizenii (assembly GCA_030847615.1). Classification (NCBI taxonomy): domain Eukaryota; kingdom Metazoa; phylum Chordata; class Lepidosauria; order Squamata; family Crotaphytidae; genus Gambelia; species Gambelia wislizenii. The sequence continues at coordinate 67,043,710 of JAUMIR010000003.1, forward strand.
GTGGTTGTGGTAGGGTATGGTATCAAAGGAATAGAAATGGTAGGCAAATTGATGGATTGATTAGAGTGCCTAGGGAGTCATGAAGTGTGTGGAAAGAAAATGGTTGGTAGCTATACTTCCATCATACTTTCTTATCTGTTATCACTATTCCAACCCAACAGTTCTAGAGGAATAAAATGATAGACCTTGGATTGCAGAGCTATGAAGATGCCATGGCTAGGAATGGAATACCTGAAGGTAGAAGAAACAGCAGCCAAATCCACACTACACAAATAAACCACAGCACAGAGCCCCTGAATAAAAAGAAGTGCCAGCGTAACGACAGCCAAACGGGAACATGACGACACAAGAACAACATCATCTGAAAGGGAAGCCCTTTAGCGATCTCCTAGCATTTGTGTAATTCCATATTTAGCATGTCTGATAATCCCCTCACACAGCAGCCGGCTTTGGGAGGCAGTAGACATCAGCGGCAATGGCTCATCCCCGCTTCTTCTCAAAGTGTGGGGCTGCTATGTGAATGTGCACATGGTGGCACACATTTCTTTGTACTTCCCAACTGCTTGCTTGACAAGCCTGAGTAGCCCTCTGAGTAGCCTTGCTCCCTCCCCCACTGTATTCATGTTTCCCCCCTTTCATGGGAGTCCCACATCCCTAACCCCTGTGAATGTGGAGGAGTGTAGTTTGGTGGCTTATTGTGTTGTTGTGTGCCTTCAAGTCATTTCTAACTTATGGTAACCCTAAGGCAAGCCTATCACAACAGGGTTGTCTATACAGCAAACATACTCCTCATAGAATCTGAGAACATGATTTGTCTTAATGAGATCCCACCTCAATCTGCTGTATTCAGAAAGAGGGAGGCCAAAAAAGCCAAATACTCTGCAGGAAAAGCCTTCTCAGCCTTTCCCATTAAAAAAAAAAAACTCTGAAGAAAATGTGCATTTCCACTTGGTGGGAGAACCGATCCGCTTTGCTGGGCATTCCTGATGAGCAGGGCTGGTTTAACCAGTCTGCCAAATCAGCATTGGCGGGGCCCCCCGAGGTCAAGAGGGCCCCCTGCTGACCTCCTTATCTGATGAAGGAGACAGCCAGGAGACAGCCGGGAGGAGCCGCTGCTTTGTAGCCGCCTCCTACCCTCCTCCTCCAAAAACCTCCTGCTGGGTTTTTTTAAAAAAACAAACAAAAAAAACAGCGTCTCCAGAAAGAGAAAGAGAAAGAAGCAGCAGCCCTCCTGGCAGAAGCTGGAGGGAGTTTGCTGCTGCAAAATGCAAGCCAGCCAGGCATGTCAGAGAGGGGTGAGTGTGTGTGTGAGAAAGAGGGGGAATTTGAAAGTTGTCTCTTTCCCTCGGAAAGGGCTTCTTCCTTCCTTCCTTCCTTCCTTCCTTCCTTCCTTCCTCCCTCCCTCCCTCCCTTCCACGTAGATCCCCTCCATCCCTCTTTCTAGCTGCTTTTAACATGTCTTGGTTCCTCTCCTCTCCCTTTCCCCCTTGGTCTTCTTCAGCTTCCTCCCCTTGCTGTCAACTGAGTTCAGCCTGCAAAAGAAATTTGTGTGTGTTTGCCTATGTGCCTTCAAGTCATTTCTGATTAAGGTGAATCTACCATGGGGTTTTCTAGGCAAGGTTTGTTCAAAGGGGGTGTGCCTTTGCCTTCCTTTGAGGCTGAGAGAGTGTGATGTGCCCAAGGTCACCCAGTGGGCATTCATGGCTGAGTAAGGATTCAAACCCTGGTCTCCATAGTCATAGTGCAATGCTGAAACTTCTACAACACTCTAGCTCTTTTAACAGAATATAAAAAATATAAATTAAAATTTGTAGTAATATTTCTGGGAACAATGGTTTTATTGTTGTCACTAAACACACCAGTATCCTATTAGTGTTATGTGAGAGGCATTGGCCTAGAGCAGTGGTTCTTAACCTTTTCTTTACCAGGGACCCCCTTTAAATATCTTTTGTTGCCCCAAGACTTAATTCAAGATTTAAAACCCTAATAATAATAGCTAATAATAATAGCTAACAACAACAATATAATCACACCATCCATTAAACTTTTCCTCAGAGGCATTCTTCCTTCTTCCTGCAAGTTTGTGGCTGGAATTGATTGAATGGCAATGTGCAGGCCAAGCCAACCTTTGCCTTTGTTCCTGTCATGTGGCTACTCCACTACAGGGAGGAGGTGGGCCAAGCAGCCTTCAAGCCTTTGTGGACCCCCTGTGAGGACATTGCAGACCCCAAGTTAAGAACCACTGGGCTAGAGAATGCTGGAAAAGGAACAATGCAACCAGACCTTGAGAAGGGTGCTGACAGGGGGATTCCAGGAGGTGTAATCCAAGAGTAACTTTCCCAGGCTCTGAATGCAGCTTAGAATCATAGAATCATAGGGCTGGAAGGGGCCCCAACAGCCATCCCATCCGATCGGCTTCTGCCCTGCAGGAATACACAATCCAAGCATTCCTGACAGATGGCCATCCAACCTATGTTTAAAAAAACCCCAAAGAAGGAGACTCCACCACACGCCAAGGCAGCAGTATACAGTATTCCACTTCCGAACAGCTCTTACTGTCAGGAGGTTCTTCCTAATATTCAGGTGGAATCTCTTTTCCTGTAGTTGGAACCCATTGCTCCGTGTCCTAGTCTCTGGAGCAGCAGAAAACAAGCTTGCTCCTTCCTCAGTATGACATCCCTTCAAATATTTAAACATGGCTATCACGTCAACTCTCAACCTTCTCTTCTCCAGGCTAAGCATACCCAGCTCCCTAAGCCGTTCCTCATAGGGCATAATGGCTTCCAGACCTCCCACCATCCTTCTCAGTATCTTTCTTGAATTGTTGTGCCCAGAACTGGAAACAGTATTCCAGGTGAGGTCTGACCAAAGCAGAATGGAGTGATACTATTCCTTCCCTTGAAATTAGTCACTACTCCTATTAATGCAGCCTAGAATCACATTGGCATTTTTTGCTGCTGCATCACACTGCTAACTCATGTTCAGCTTGTAGTCTACTCTTTCTTTTCTTTGAGGAATTCTACACCATTATGTTAATTGCTAATAAACAAAAAATATTATGTTAGTGCCTATAATATAGTTTTTAAATTAAATTATTGGTGGCAAATTATGTAATACAGTAGGCCCCTCTTATCCACTGGGGATTGGTTCGGGGGGCCGTGGATACTGAAAACCATGAATAATAGTGAATGCCATTGAAAATAATGGGACTTCTGGTTTAAAATACCATAGAGTTGCCTTGGAGGGCCTAGAAAATGGCTAGGGAAGATACATTTTCTAGGAAGACTCTATGGTAGGTGTGCTGTTTTGTGTCCCATGGATAATGAATCCATGGATACGGGGGTCCTACTGTAATTTGAACATCCTGTACAGTGAATAGGTTAGGCTACATTGACCTGAGATAAACATATGGGGGCCCCAAAATAAAGCATTGCAGGGGGCCCCCAAATTCCTTAAACCGGCCCTGCTGATGAGAGTGGAAGTGAAAAGCTGATTGGTCGAACGTGCACAGGGGCTGGAGCTTGCTGGCAAGGCAAGTGCCCCAAACCACCATGTTGGATTTTTGCTGTAGCGATTATGCGCTGTGGCGACAAAACAGCCTTTACCACCTTTTTTCTATTTATTTAAGTGGAATATCGCAATTCCACATGTTGGATATGCTTTTTTTTTTTAAAAAAAAATACTGTTCAGCAGTGGCAACTAGTGGGAATAAAAACGTGAGTAATTCACTCTCTCACACACCCCATCTTGATTTGCAGGCATGCTCCTTTGAACAACAAATGCAGATAGCTTTGCATGCCTGTGATCTTGTCAAAAAATCATGGAGGCAAATAAAAGCTGCTGCGAATTGGCATTAGTGAGCATCAATCCACATTTTGTAGCCTCATATAAACAACCCTGAGTTTTTTCAGCAAGATTTGTTTGTTTGTTTGTTTGTTTATATGCCATCTTTCTCCTGAAGCAGGACCCAAGGCAACTCACAGAACAATTAAAATCACAGTTAAAATTAATTAAAGACATACAAAGTAAAAAATAAAAAAAGATTAAAACAACACAAAACACACTCTGATAAAAGCCGCACAGGCACAGTTATACATTAAAGGCCTGCTTGAACAAAAAAAGTCTTTACCTGCCAGCAAAATGAAAACAGGAAGGGGGCCTAGCCTCCTGTGAGAGGGAGTTCTAGAGGGTGGGAGCAGCCACAGAGAGGGCTCTCCTTTGTGTCCTCACCAAACAAGCCTGTGATGGTGGTGGGACCGAGAGAAAGCTTTCCCCTGCAGATCTTAAAACCCTTGCAGGTTTATAGAGATAGATTAGAGGGAGTGTGCCTTTGCCTTCCTCTGAGGCACCCAGTGGGTCTCCTTGCCTGGGCAGGGATTTGAACCCTGGTCTCCCAGAGACCTACTCTAACACTCAAACTGCTACACAACACTGACTCTTTTTTAATCACAACTACAAAACACATGAACTTGCAACTATAATTACTCAACAGCAACAGCTGATAATTTTAAAGTATCAGCTTAATATGGGTTAGAACAAAAATCTTTATGGTTATTGTTTTCAATGAAGCCATTGCCTTCCTCTGAAGCTGAGAGAGTGTGACTTGCCCAAGGTCACCCAGTGGCTTTCCATGGCAGAGCAGGGATTCAAAACTCTGGTCTTCCAGAATCCTCATCTAGCACTCAAACCACTCCATGCTGGCTCTCTAGTGGCTTATACTAATCCCTTATCTTTCTCCATGTGGATGAAATAATTGGTTCTTTCCATTTTATGGAAAGGAGGGTTTTTGAGGTGAGGGTGAGAACGTGAATGGCATTTTTGAATGTACGCCATGCAATAAGGAAGAAGTGTTCCCAGTCTTTTTCACATGATCGATTTGATGTACACACTGTCCTGATTTGGAAGGAATGGCCATGTATATATTCTCCTATGAATGAGTGGATACATTTTATGCCTGGCAACACAGCTTAATTTCAGTGAGAGATGACATGATTTAACTTTGTGTGGAAGTCACATCTATGCCATGCTAGAAATGCAACAACACTCAGCACTTAAAAAGAGTTAAAGATGTCTTGGAGAGAGCAATAGTGATAGGGTTAAGTAGTTTTCAGTGACCCAAAGTCTCTTCTTCTCTTATCTACCTATTCTAACCTTCCCCCGAGTGACACACTGAGGAACCTTTCTACCTCTTCTCTTCCTGCCGCCACCTCCATTCTCTCAGATATACCAAAAACAAAACTTGCTTCGTTCAGTGGTAGCTTAGCATCCTTAGATTGTTTTCCTCTTTTTAATGGAGTTCTTGCAATGAAGCCTTAGGGGGGTTCTTCTTCTTCTTCAAACACTGCTGTCATTGCTCCTTAATCAGAATTGCTAGCTGTTCCACACATACACTTTCTGGAGATTTTCACACGCCGAAAATATTCCCTCCAGAAACCGGGACAGAAATATTTCTGTCCCGGAAGCAGCGCCGCGGTTCGCATGCTCACCTCCCTCTTCCGTTTTTCCGTCGTCCTCGCTTTGGGTTTTTCCCTCCCTCTTCTGGAATATTTTACTAACGGGAGTTTGCCGTTAATAAAATATTCCGGAAGAGAGAGGGAAAAACCCAAAGCGAGGACGATGGAAAAACGGAAGAGGGAGGTGAGCGTGCGAACCGCGGCGCTGCTTCCGGGACAGAAATATTTCTGTCCCGGTTTCTGGAGGGAATATTTTCGGTGTGTGAAAATCTCCTCTGTCTTGCCCAAGCTATTCTGCTTATTCATCAACACCTAGAGAAATATTTCTCAGTTGGGAGACAACGGCACTCAGCCTATGTTTAAAAGCACTATTTTCTTCACATATGTTATACTGATCCTGACATGGGAACAGAAGGAGAGAAGTCACCCAGCACCCCTGCCTCAATCCTCTGTATGTTATGGGAACATAATTTTGGTCCAGTTCAAGAGAGCTTATGTCCACATTGCAGGTTTTCAGTGTTAAGCTTAACCAAAAATCTTTGCATTTACAATACTTAAGTTCTTTATCCTTTCTTTAAAGCAACAATAATATTTTCAATAATATTAGCACTAACATTTGAAGTGCAACTCTTTGCTTGGCCAGGGCCAGCAGGGTCATGCCAAGAAGGGAGGTGCATGGTAGAGAAGAAGAGGCTGAGGTGGGAGATGGATCCTTTTGTAAAGATCAGCAGTTCTGTGGGCTTTTATCCCAGGCAAAGATTACATTTTACTCCCAGGGGCCTCTGCTGCCTCAGATCCTTTTCAGATTCAGTCGCTGTGGCACAGCAGATAGTTTTGGGTGTCCTTTCATTTTTTTTCCTTGACCGTATTAAATATATACCCCAGTGAGCCATAAATCAATGGTTTATCAGAGAATAAATCATATCTGTAATAAGGGACCACTTCTTTTTAATTGGACAGTGCATTAAATTAAACAGATATACTTCCTCAAAGAATACAAAAATGTGTCAGCTAGACTTCTTTAGTGAATTTTAATTTTAACCACCATTTCTTTGAAAGAAAGGTTTTTCTCCCCCCACTTCCACCCCCAACTTCTGTCCAGCAAAATTTATATTCTAACTGGATGATTTGCTGACTTTTGTAGGTTATTGTATTCCCTTGGCTTTATCTTTTTTCTCATTCAGGAACATAGCTGGCCTTTCTCTAGGTTTTGAATCCATTTCTGTACAAATGTGTCTCTGTATGTATAAATATTTCAGGCACATGTGTTGATACAGAATGGAAGAATTTGTAGCTAAGTATGCACATATGTACACGCTAGCATACATATGAAGTATAGGGGGAAATAAAGTATGTGCCAAATAAAAATACAGACTTCTATAAACCACCTCCACAGCTAGGAAAAGTTAATTTTTAAATGAAAACTCCAAAAATTCCCCAGTCAGAATAGCCATCCTGACTGGAGGTGTCTGGGAGCTATAGTCCAAAAAACATAACTTGGCCAAGCTGTAGAAAAACATCCATCTCTACCAGTAAATTGGTGAGCTCCCAGAAGCTCATCCGACTTCTACAAGGCAAAATTCCAACCCTCACCACATTTTATCAATAAGGATAAGAGATCTACAGCTGCAAGAAATCCATTGCTCAGTCCAAAAACCATACTTTGGCTAATTTGGATCCAGGTCTCTTAGATCTTAGATCTTAGATGTCAATCAATCAATTAACCAATCACTTTATTTATATCCTGCCTTTCCCCCAAGAGTGGTGCTCAAGGTGGCTGTGATGAGATGTCTTCATTTTACCCCATCTCTTTTTCACAGGAGGAAACAAGATTAGAAACTTTCCTTCATGGTTTGTAACAAACTCATAGTTTCCCATTTCTTCCAAATAGAGAAAAATGTAGTTTCTACAAGCCATAATTCCTTTTAAAACTAGGATATCAGGCTGGGTTTACTTGACTCCTCCTCTGTTGGAAGTACGGCAGTCTCAGTTTAGTCATCTTGGCTTCTAAGGAGAGTTTATGCTTGATTTGCTCCAGGACCCATTGATTTGTCTTTGTGGTAGTCCATGGTATCTGTAGAATTCTCATCCAGCACCACGTCTCAAATGAGTTGATTCTCTTCCTATCAACTTTCTTCACCATCCAAAAACACATTAGTTTGTTATTACATTTGCTCAATTGCAGAATAACAACCTGAAACTGGGCCAATGTTTAAGGATTTCAGGCAAGGAAATGCTCTCCCCTCATCAATGAAATAAACTTACAATAGGTGGAGCAGCAGGTCCTATTCCTTTACATAGGGCTTGCATACAAAGCTTCCTATTATATTCCAGACATCTGTAAAAAACTCCAAAAAACCTTTAAAGCATTGGTAGCAAAAATAAAAACATTTTAGACCCAAATTTAGCTCCCAAATTACCTTGGCTTTCTGAAATAAAAAACACAGCAGGTTTACTATATCATAGCTTAGTTACCTTTCATCACTTGCTCTGCTGAGATACTTTTTATTAATCTTTTATTTCAAGAGGAAATGTTTTTTATAATAAGCATGTTATAATAACAAAATCAAAATCAAACATTTACAGAACAATCAACATAGGTAGCAGATGTGAGTTGTTATGTAGATCTGTTCTTGGATTTGCATAGGTCTTGAAATGAAGTTGGAAAAAGGAAAAAGGGGGAAGGGGAGGAAGACAGAAAGAACTTAATTGATCTTTGTTTTGAAATGGTGAAGAAAAATGTTGGAGAAGCACAGTACCGGTACTATTAAAAGGATGGAGGAACCATTCATGAAACTCATTTCCACAAATGATTCCTAAAGGGTGCTTTGATACCCACACAAAACAGTGTTGTTTGTTTGTTTGTTTTGGAGGAACTACTGGCATTCAATTAGATTTTGAAATGTGAATTTACATTTTCAGTTTCCATCCAGAGACCCTGAAAGTACTCATTTGCAGTACTGAAATCAACACAGACTAATTTCTTTGTCCCTTACCCCCTCTCTTCTCCTTACAAGAATTTCTAAAATCACATTGGAACCAGATTTATTTCTGCATTTTTTAAAGGCAGGAGTGAGTGGCCAGGGCCCCCAGTGCAGGCCATACCCCTCCTCCCAACAGTGTAAAAATGACTACCTGCACACACACACACACACCTCAAGCCTCTGGAGATTGTGATTGGCTATCTGAAGGCTGCCCACCCCCACAGCCTGTTTTAGACCAGAAGTAACCTTTTCTTGGAAAAAAATGGGTAGCCTGTGGCAGTCCCAGAGAGGGCAAAAATGTGAGGTATACAAGTTTCAGCATGATAGGTGTATCTTACAGTCAGCATAAGTCAGAAATGACCTGAATGTATACAAAAATAAAAGAGTACAGACTTTTGACATGTGGGAAATTCCAGAGTAAAATAAAAAATGAAAAAATTATGTACACATAGCCTAGTTCAGGTATGGAGTTGGCTACCATGTGACACAGTAAAGTTCACCAACATGCATGGCTTTAAAGAGATTTAGGACTTTATTAGACACAGCAAAAATTGCACAATTATGACATTATAGTAGTGTGAAAAGTTTCCACTAGCACATTATGTTGTCATGTGGTTAATCTGTGCTGTAGCTGTGAATAAGGTGTCAATTTTAATTGACAGGACAAGCTGTCAATAGCTTTCAATATTGTGAAATTGAAGGCTTTCATGGCCAGCACCCATAGATTTTCCTTAGTTTTTTTTCTGGGCTGTGAGGCCGTGTTTTGGAAGAGTTTACTTCTGACGTTTCACGTGCATCTGTGGCTGGCATCTTCAGAGAATCTTCATGTTCCCCAAAGATGCCAGTCACAGATGCAGGCGAAACGTCAGAAGTAAACTCTTCCAGAAAACTGCCTCACAGCCCAGAAAAAAACCAAGGAAAAGTTTTTAATATTGCTTTTTCCATGGTATTGAGGAGTGTGTGAAAGCATGTCCCGCTCTAATTGTGAGATTACAGTGTGAATGGGCAGTCCTCTTTCCCCTCTTTCCATCCACAGGATGCTCTTTTTATGAACTATTCTGGTTTGTTAGCAATGTTTTTAAGTTTAAGTGTTTGTCTGTTCATTTACTTGGCAAATTAAAGGGTTTTTTGTGTGTGTTTTTAAGCGCGCTTGCATCTTCTTGTGAGAACTGCCGAAATTTCACCCATGCTAAATCATGGAAGTAAAGTCCCATTCTTAAAGCATTAGTGATGGTTGTGTGATAATTCTGTGATGGTTCTTTCACACAATTACAGTAATGTGCAATAATAAGTGTAATAATGCCACTGTGTTTCCGCTTTCCTCATTCACAGAATTATAGTGTTTTTAGACACTAGTCTGATGAAGTCCTTAGACCAAATGTATGGGAGCTAAGAATATCAATTGATAGTAATCCAGTTAGTTAGTAACTAGAGTAAAACCACAATCTACAGTTTTAGAAACAGTGCGGCTCTGTATCCGTGTTGCTGGGGAACATAACTCGGAAGAATGTGTTATGTCCATGTTCCCTTTGTGTCCATTTCCCTTAAGCACTTGGCTGGCCTCTGTGTGAACAGAATGTTGGACTAGATGGGACCCCAATCTGATCCAGCACAGCTTTTTAAAAATGTTTTTGCAAAGACCTTTCCCTTCCTATAGAATTAAAACTTGCTCAGGTGAGATAATCTTCTGGATAGCATTCTGTCCCAAGGAACTCAGTCTTTGGTGAGGAGGCCAGACATAAATTCTCAACAATGCTTCCCCCTGCCATGTTAAAATTAAAGGAATTATTCTGGAAAAAAATATTTTCCAAGATTGGGTCAGAGTTGCAAAGCTTTCCCTGAACAAAGGTTTCAGGTGATGCCCTCTGTCTATTTGCCCTCTGTAATTTTGTATTATTGGGGTGGTCTATTGTAATTTATAAATGAATTACAAAGCCCTACAATATGTCTCTGAATACTAGATACCCATCTCCCTGTGAATTGTTGCTGGGGCACAACAGCAGGAGAAGACTATTGCTCTGATGTTCTGTTCATAGACTTCTGGTTGGCCATTTTGGGAAACTGGATGTTGGACTAAACACACCTTTAGTCTGTTCCAGCACAACCCTTCTTATGTTCTCACTCATGTGCCTGCTACAAGTGTTATCACATGGGGTGACAAGTGGTTTCCATGTCAGATGTGTTGAATATGCTTCGGGCTTTAGGCTGAATTTTAAAGAAGACACCCATAGTGTGCCTGAAATAGGCTCAGCATCTGGATAGCTTTTTAAAACTTCAGACTAAAGCCTAGAGTGGATTCACTGCGCCACTGTCATGGAAGCCACCAGCTGTCACTGATGATCTAACTAAGTATCATTAAATTGCTGCCTCCACTGCCAAAGGGCTGTTTCTAAAGATAAATGTATCACTAACAGAAGTCTGTCGGTCCACCCAATTAGTTTGGAGGAAAGGCTCTCAACCACCTACAGACCCTTTCTGGGAGAGAGCTTTATGTGTAGCTCATCTGATATTACATATTATGTGCACCACTTCAGGCAAGGGGAGACCCATTAAATTCACTTTTTAAAACAAAATGTGATTTTTGTTTTCTCCCAGCATGGTATTCAATGGTGTACAACCTTTTAACACAATGCAGCTTAAAAACTTAGTACAGAAGTTAAAACACAAGTTTAAAAGACAAGTTAAAAACAGTTTTTAAAACACATTTAGACCATAATAAAATAGAAACCCCCATTCTTCACTATAAAAAGCATGATCCCCATTCCAATTGTACCGAAGTAGGTGGATATTCTGCAAGAGATTACAACTGATTTGTTTCACTATACAAATCATTTGAATAGGTAAAATTATATTGGAGCTGTGTCTGATTGCAAATGCATACATCTGGTGACGTCACCTACGGGTCTCCTTCAGCATTAGAGTTTCCAGCATTTCCATCTTGCAGTCAGTGTGTGTGTTTTGGGATTATTTCCTTCTGTTCTCAATGGCAATTTTCCAAGCAAAATCTCATTTGATTGTGTTCAGTCTCTGCTTCTAATCTTCCCTATTCCCTATGGATGATTTATCGCGCCTGACTGGTACTGCCCTTGGTGACGGAAGCTGATAACTGTTGATTTGCTTTGAGAAAGGGTGGCATTTTTGTCTCCGGGTATGGAAGTCTGTGTACCTACACATTTCCATTTGTTGTATGCATGTATGTATTGGATTTCTTTGCTGCCTTTCTTGCCCTCAAAGTGACTCACAACAATTTGGTACAATTTTACAACTACTAGGACTAGCTGTGAGTGGAATTTGGTAAGTTATTTTCAGCTGTGAGAAGTAGAAAAGAGTAAAATCAGTACATGCAAAACAGAAATTATTCAGCAGAGGAACTACAACTTGTTTTCAAATATATGCTTAAAAATATGACCATACAATCCCTACAAATGCTCCTAGAAATGCACTAGGTTTCCTGTGTTTTGCAGAACTCTTATTTTTTACTTCTTGATTTTGCACTTGCTGATCCTTTTTGATTGAGATTCACCCTCCTCATTTACTAATGTTCAAATGACATTTTTTTAAAAAAAAATCTTTTAAAAGCTTGTGCCAATTTCTTAACTGTGCTATAACTGAATTTATCTGTTCAACATTTTATTTACTTGTTTATTCATTAAATCTATAAAACTCTAATCCTATCCACCTTCCTGGTGACCAGGAAGATGTTCCCTTAAACAATTCCCATAAGATCAAGAAACGCAGTAACTGTAACTATACCATCCAAAAAATTTAAGACTAGCATTAAAAGTGGAATTAAACAGTAGCATGTAACTTTACACATCATTAAAGGTCTAATAGGAAAGAAAAATCTTTACTGTCCATGTAAAGTAAAAACAAATAAGGAATGAATTTTACCTCTCTGGCAAAAGTGTTCAACAACCAGGAGGCTGAGATTGAAAAAGTCCTGTCTTGCTTTTCCACTATGACTCACTGGAAAAGACTATGATGCTTGGTAAAGCTAAAGATGGTAGGAGGAGATGAAGACTGCATTAACAGATATATTGATTCAATCAAGGAACCCAGAGACCCGAGTCTGCAAGACCTGAGAAGGGGTGTTAATAATGCAGTCTCATGGAAGTCTCTCATTCATAGGGGTCATCATGAGTCAAAGCCAACTCAATGGCATATAACAATAACAAAACTTCTGTAGGTGCTGGGACATAGAACAGGGCTCCTTGATGATGATACAAATTTACAAGCAGTTTTATAGTGATTCTCGAAGTTCTTGGTATAGGTGTACATCATATTTTTTAAAAAGTTTTCATAAATGATCTAACTGGCAGTCAAATGTTTCCAGCAGTTTTACACAACTGTAGGAACAGATTCCCATTAAAATTTCTGAAAAGTCCATTAAGTAAGTGAAGACAAAGTGATGAAATGCAGAGCTTGGAAAATTGACCCGTTCACACTACAACTCCCAAGTTCCCAGCCAACATGCCCAGAGGTGAAGCTGGGCAAGGTTGACGCATTCTTAGAAAGGCAAAATAGTGAAGGTAGCCTCACACTCCAGGCTTTTTGTTCCCCAAGGCCTCCTCACTGCTGGAATGCTACACCTCACACTGAATTGTGAGTTGAAATTTTGTCTTGTCCTCATAGACACAATCCCAGAGGCCATTGGGAGGGCTACAGACCCTGAAGATTTCTGTCAGGGATCAGGGATTTCAGATTTTGGCAGGTATTACTCAGAGCTTGGATGTAACTGGTTACAAATAATGAGTTACTTGTTATTAATCCTTTCCTTCAATAACAGATACAATTAACTTGAAATAACATTTTGGCATTGCTGTAATTTTCTTGTTCTTCGTTATGGGGATAAGTTATCACTAAATGTTGAAGGAGGAATATCACAAGGGTCAAGTGCTAGCTTGGACTGGGCCTCAGGCTCTCTTATGAGTATAGAGCTGATGGAGAGAATGGGTGAGAGAAGGGTATGTTTTGTAGCAGGGACTTGTAACGGGCTTTCTCAAAAGTATTTAAACATAACTATTTCTACTATGTCCAAAAACAGACATGAAAATAGTTACTTTTTCAAACTGAGACTATAACAGTAATAAATTATTTTGGAGTCTTAGAACTATAGCTGTACTGATTCGCTTCAGAAATATCTTGCCAGACTGCTCTGATAGAATGCAGCTCCATGCATTCATCTATTGCCATACTGCCCCATCCAAAATTTGCTTATGCTATTTAAACTCCAGTGTGTCACAAATGAAAAATAAGTCCATTGCAAAAAGGGGCTCACAGAATAAAGACCTCAAGGCAGTGCACACAGAGGAGTCAACAAAATAACAGGACCAAGCTTCTAAAAAGTCTTCTTGAATGCACCACATTAAATAAACATTATAATGCTATGCCAAACCTCAAAATCTACTTTTTTTAATGCCTTTGACACAGTTCCTCCCTTCCCATACCCTGATTCTACTTCCCCTGTTTAGGCTTCTTCCTCTCCTTTCTCTCTTGTTTCTCCTATGTTGAATCTTAGGATGGAGCTGTCTTGAATCACAAACCTAACCTCTTTGTATCTGAAAAAGCTCCATGTACATTGATGTTTGTTGATGCAAATATAACTACAGGTTGAGTCTCCCTCATCCAGAATTCCAAAATCCATAATATTCCAAAATCCAAAATTGACCACCTGAGTGGCTGAGATAGTGATACCTTTGCTTTTTGTTAGTTCAATGTACACAAACTTTGTTTCATGCACAAAATTATTAAAAATATTGTGTATAAAATAACCTTCAGGCTATGTATATAAAGTGTATATGAAACATAAATGAATTTCATGCTTAGACTTGGGTTCCATCTTCAAGATATCTCATTATGTATATGCAAGTATTCCAAAATTTAAAAAAAAAAAATCCCAGAATACCTGTAGTCCCAAGGGTTTTGGATAAAGGAGACACAACTTATACTGAAGTAATAGGATCCATGCTTCCCCTCATCATACATAGTCAATCAAATCTGGATGAGAGCCCCATAAAACTCAGACTAATGAAAAACAGGAAAGGGTAATGATAAGGGTAATGTTGTCAGATGAAAAACATCTGACATCATTACCCTTAAGGTGAAGAAGATCTGTGCACTTTGCTTATCCAAGGGCTTCCTTGTTCATGGCATAGTTGAGGTAGAAGGCAGACTTGTATGTGCAGTGAGAATGCATCCATAGGTTGTGCAATCCCACTCAGAAAGAAAGGCCTTCCTTTTGCTGGAGCTCCATGTGATCACCAGTTTTTACATAAAGAGCCACTAGAGTGACCACTTGAACATCATCAGGACAAAAGAGGGTGTCAATTTGTTCACGCACACAGGCTAATTTAGAAATAGTGTAAATGTCACTTTAAAAAGAAATCCAATGCACATCTTGCTCAACATGGTGTTCAAGTTCTTGCTCACAATACTTATAGTTCTTTTATTTTAAAACTTTTATACAATTGTCCTTCCGTACCCACAGATTTAAGTATTCATGGCTTGAAAATATTATTTAAAAAAATAATCCAAAAAGCAAACCTTGATTTTGCCATCACATATAAGGGACACCATTTTGCTATTCCATTGCATATAATGGGACTTGAGTATTCATGGATTTTGGTATCCACAGGGAGTCCTGGAACCAAACCCCAGTGAATATGAAGGAACAACTATAGTTCCTTTATCTTTATCTTTATCTTTATCTTTATCTTTAGGGAACCCTGATGGCACAGTGCTTAAATGCCTGTACTGCAGCTACAATGTTGCAAGTTCGATCCCCAAGGGCTCCAAGGTTCACTCAGCCTTCCATCCTTTTGTAGGTCGGTAAAATGAGTACCCGGCTTGTGAGGGCAATTAGCTAACACACATTGGAAACTGCTTAGTGCCTAGCACACTGTAAAGCTGTGTAGATGTGTAAAATGCTATTGCTCAACAACTTGTAAGCTGCTCTGAGAGCCTTTGTGGCTGAAGAGTGGGGAATAAATACCTAAATAAAACAAACAAACCAGCACTGGGGCTCTTTCACACCACACAATTATAGTGCTATGACTCCACTTTAAGTGCCATCCTATGGTATGCTGGGGTTTGCAATTTAGAGAGGAATGATTACAATTGTCATTCAAAGAGCTCCCATGCTTCACTGCACTACAAACCCCAGGATTCCACAAGATGCAGCCACAGCAGAAAAAAGCAGAATCTAGACAACAGAGCTAGAATTTTGTGGTGTGAAAGCATACCCTCCAACTGTCCAGATTTGGCAACTGTCCAGTCCTCATTAATCCTCAGTCATCCCACTTTTTCAGCTGATTTTGAAATATCCATGTTTCTCTCTCCTCCTCCTTCTTCCCCAGCTTACTCCAATTGCTGCAAGTTGAGTTCAAAATGAAAAAGTTGTTTGCACTCAGTTAACTCACTGGGAACTTGACCACACTCTGATGTCGTCTGCTATATGTGTTCCAGTTTTCATCCATGAAAGGTTGAAGGGTATGGTGAGAAGGCCCTTGAATGAATCAGCTCTTCAGACAGAGGATGGAATCAAGCAGAGGAGGCCTTTCTTCTGACAGCCCTGCAAACAGAAGACTATTCTGTGCAAAGTAGGAGACATGACTGCTCTAGGAGTCATCCAAATAGGAAGAGGGTCACACACATATATCAAGATGACACAAAGTGGACTTCCTGCCATGCTGCCTTTCTTACACTCCTCCACCCCCACTTCCTGAAGAAAGGGAAAGTTGAGAATTGACAGTCCAACTTGGCCATAGGCCAGGAATGGCCTTCTCATGCGCAATACATTCTTAGAATTTATTTAAAGCAATAAGACGAGAGGACAGTTCAGAGCACTGGATTAATTCCACTTTCTCCCTTTCCCTCCTTCCTTTCTCTCTCTCTCTCTTTATTACGAAAATAAAAGAGACTTTGAAATATTAAGAGATAGTGGGATTAGAGCCCTCTCCTGCTAGCCCCAGTATTTCCTCCCCTATTAATTTCCACTTGATTAGAATTCTTTTTGAAGTATTTAAATATGGACAATAGGAAAAGGGGAGGGTGAAGTTATTGAATATCAGTTAAACTGTATTAATATAAGCTCAGTTCCTGCTTTTATATAGATACTTCATATATATGTATAGTCTCCACTAGGAATAAAGTAGACCTAACCCTCCTTCTCTACCTCAAGTAATTATGATTTAAAAAAAAAAAAGTAGGGGGAGGCTATAATGAAACTCTTAAACTTTAATAGCCCATTTATAAATCTCTGGCTTAAAATTTAAATGCTTTTTTTTAAAAAAAAACTTTTGGAACTGTGGAAATTTGATTTTTCTCCACTTTAAAAAAATATTTTTTACATAAGAGGCACGTTTCTAATGTTAAACTTAATAAGCAGTGAGTATTACACAAATGTTCACCCCTTGCCATGATGGAAAATTTGAAGCCAAGAGGTTATCAAGGAGTTTTAATGGGCATCTGTTTGTACAAGGGGAGGGGTTGGAGCATCCACATCTTAATTGGGCATGAGTTTAGGGGGGAGAAATTAATGGCTAGAAAAACTGGACTAGTATCTCTTCCCATTGGGCAGACCCTATGATCCAGGGTCACAAGGCTTTTCTCTTTTAATGGAGACTAAATCTGTTGCAAGATACAGAACTTAAATCACAAATCTATTTTCTGCCCCCACCCTTCTTCTCTTTTTGACAGACAGCAATAGGCTGCCTTGTCACGGCCATTTTGCACGTCCTGACTCATCATCTGCTGTGCGCCAAGCCATTCTTTGCCAGGCTTTATTTATAAATCAGTCCTTTTAATAAACCAGATTTAGATATCTCCGTTTAGTTTCATAAATCCTTTTCCAAAGAGAGAAAGAGAGAGAGAGCTAAGAACAGCATTTTGATTTACAAGCCATGACTTTTAGCATCAGATGTAACTACCTGACTGACTTCTGAAACATTCGATTGGCTTACGAGTCAGGAAATAGATTTACAAATCCTAAAACAGATTTACAAATCCTACAGCATAATCACAAGTCATGCCAATAAGTCCTAAGTGAAATAAATAAATAAATAAATAAGAAGGTGTTCATTACAAATCTCTTCTTTGCATTTGGAATACAACAGCCTGATTTATGTGTGGAAACTCTGAGGCCTCGTCACTGTTATGACAGGCTTTTATAGATCCAACACTCACATTTTAATGCCAAATTCTGATCTATAAATCTTGATCGGCTTTTCTGTATCTGATTTCCTGTGAACACAACCAGCACCGCCCTGCTAATGTTCTGATTTACAAATGAGCTCTGTAGGCATCATTTGAGCCTCATTTTGTAATACTGCGGAAACTGTTTCTGTGTTACCAAGAAGTTGTACCTCAGCTGGACTGATTGGGACTGGCTTTACCTTAAGACAAAGTGAGTTGGTTGCCTCAGGCAGCAGATGACATTGGAGGAGAGATTAGTATCCCATGCAGCCTGACCTTTGCTCCCCACACTTGCCTTTCTTTGGATACAGCAGATAATGTTGTCCTGTTATCAGTGTTGAAGAAAGATTTAACTGCTAGTCCACTCAACTTTTGTGTATGGTATGGGAGAAGGGGCCACCCAGTGGCCACTGGTGGCTTCAGTGTCCGAGGGGTGGTGAATCTATACCAGGCAAGAGCTATAAATGAGTTATCTAAGGTACTAAACCTATTCTGGGAATTCAGACTAAAACACAGTGCAAATTCACTACCCCATTTGACAAGTAAGCGACCCACTGCCACATCTGCTTCATATCAGCCAGCATGAAGAACTGACAATGCAATGGGGACATAGTAAGTTGCCAAGGAAATAGAAAATATACTTGGAACCACCCAGTGCACATGGTTCAGATACCCTCATTTTCTTCTCCTACCATGAAATAAGGGCCATACAAAATGCACTGGTAATTTTGTAAATGCACCAAAAGTGCTCCTTTCCTCTGTGTAAATAGCAACCACAAGGAAGCCTGCACTGCCTTGAGACCATGAGAACATGGGTAGAAAGGGGGAGTTTGTTTTTCCTGCTTTTCCTGCAGTGGTTCTGATTAAACTCACTCTCTGAAGCTGCTACTTATTTTTCTAAGGGAAGCCTATATTGTAATGGTATGCCATTTTTGTTAGGGCCGTGGCAAAGTTGAACTCCCTTTCCCTGTCTAGTCCCCATGGTGTTAAGGATGCTCAAGTGCCCCTAGGCTTCCATTTCAATAACCTAGAGTGTTGCATGTTAATTGCATTCATAGAATTCACATCCCACCTAGTTTGTCCATAAAATAAATCAAAGATTTTCCCCATTCCTTTCTGACTTACTACAAGTCTCTCCCTCCCCAAAGACACACCAGTTTCTCGCTAGTTTAAACTGGGGACATTTTAATGTCCTGTCCAAATTCTTTATTTTACCTTATGCTGAATAAATCAATTTTAATTTTAAAATACTTATTACAGCAAAGAATATTCTGAAAGCACAAAAAGATGCACATCTTCACATGCAGTTTTTAACAGAGATACTTTTTTGGACAACAGCTCACAGACTCACGGAAATGGAAGAAGGAAGAAATAGCAAAGAAACAGTACAAACAAATAGCCCATTTTTGTAAAAAGAAGGTTAAGAAAGCTAAAGCTCAAAAACAGCTGAGGTTTTCAATAGAGGTTTTAAAAAGCCCCCCCCCAACAGCAATGTCCAGAGCAAGAGAAAGAATGAGAAAATGGTAGATCCACAGATTATAGAGCTTCTGTCTACAACCTTTGAGAATTTTTAGAGAATAAGTAAGGTCCCCGCTGACAGGAGGTGGGCAAATGTTGGGGGGAAATTAGACCCCAGCAACTACCCACCCATCACCTTAATGTTGATATCAGAAAGGTTCTACAACAGTTCATTAAGCATTTGGACAGTGAGCAGCTAGAAAAGAATGTTGTGATTACTAACAGCCAACATGGGTTTGTTAAAACAAGCCATGCCAGATGAATCCCCACCACTACTAGTCGTGGCACTAGGGAGGTGTGGAGACGCCGAACCACACCAGCTGACACTATCAGGGGAAGGGTGACACCAGCATTAATGATGCCACAGATTACCGCTACCACTTTCAGAGTTTCAAGCTTGGTGGAAGAGGAATTGTTGTTGATATAGTGTAAAATTTTCAGCAAGGTCCCCCATGATATTCTTTAAGACCTGCTGATAAAACATGGGCTGGACAATTCTACTATTAGGTTAGTTAGTTAGTTATACCCCGCTCTTCAGCCACAAGACTATCAGAGCGGCTTACAAACTGTTTTAAACAATAGCAATTTACACATGCATTAAGCAGTTTCCAATGTGTGTTAGCTAATTGCCCCCACAAGCTGGGTACTCATTTTACTGACCTACGAAAGGATGGAAGGCTCAGTGAACCTTGGAGCCTTCTGGAATCTAACTTACAATGTGGTGGCTTGCAGTACTGGCATTTAACCACTGCACCACCAGGGCTCCTTAGTGTAATAGATACACTAAAATAAAAATTCCAAAATGCTGGGTTGGATGACAAGCAATTCAACTCCAGTTGTTGAGAAAGAATTAAACCAAAAGACCAAACAACATACAAAAGTAATATTCACTAATGACTTCACAACAATGGCCCACCCATAATATGAACATAATCCAGAGGCTTCCACTACAATTACTGGTAGCCTAAAAGAAGAAATCTGGCAGGAAAATCTTGAACAGACACAGACTTTAATTGGTGGTGGTCAAGAATAGGAAGTCTGGGAAACAATGGGGGAAATCCAGTAGCCCTCTCGATATAGGACCAACTGATAGTGTCCATCACCAAAGGCTATGACAGCTAGGGCTGACTGGAGTTGCAGTGCAACATCTGAAGGGCTGTATGATTCCCAGCCCTGCTATACATGAATGAAATCTTCCACAATACAGTAATGACACTTTAACTGTAACTCTTTTGAACATCTAAAAGAAGAACACCTGTAGAACCATAGATCAGTTTCATATCATAGCACACTATAACATTTTTAGTATTTGCATCTGTCAAGTCATATAAATTAGGATGTATAGTTGGCTTACAGATTGAACAAATCAGTGGATACTCATATTCTGGAAATGATGGGGTATCCTAGTGCCTATTTTGTTCCATATCTTTATAGATGAAACAGAGAAACATGTTTATCCAATTTGCAGATGGACACCAAACTGGTATGGGTAGCTAATACCATAGAAGACTGAATTCAGATGCAAGATGACTTTAATATATTGGAATGCTGAGTCAAAATTAATAAAATAATTTCAACAGGGATAAATGTAAAACATTACATTTGTGAAGGAAAAATCACATGCATAAATATAGGGTGGATGACACCTGCTTTGACAGCAGTGCATGTTATAAGGATCTAGGCATATTGGTAAACCTCAAGCCAATGCAATTTTTGGTTGCATCATCAGAACTAACATGTCCAGATCAAGGGACATAATAATATCATTCTATTCTGCTTTGGTCATATCTCAGAGAAGATGCCAGCCACAGATGCAGGCGAAATGTCGGGAATAAACTCTTCCAGGCTTTTTCCCACAGCCTGGGAAAAAAACCACAGAAAACCTATAAATAGTCTTCTTATTCCTGAAGTAGACATGAACTGCAGAAAGTTGTTCTGAACCAGTGGGTAGAAAATACAAAAATAATGGTGAGGTGTAATCCCTTTATTGGGGACCAGCTAAAAACTTGCCTCTCACATCCTGGAACCCTCCAGATATGTTTGGACTATAATTCCCATCAACCCAGTTAAGCCTGGGCATTAATAGCATGTTATGATGTGGTGGGAGTTGTGGTCCAATATGTCTGGCAGGTGTGTTGTTGGGGAAGGCTGAGCTAAATAAAGTAATTGTTCTGCTGTTGCTTCTCCTTAGTTTCACTACACAAGCAGAAAATCTGAAGGTAAGAAAGCTGCAGTCGCTCATGGCTTCAAGTGGGGTGGAAGTAAGCAAAATCAGAAATATTTAGAAATGCTCAGGATCCACAGCAAATGTAAGCATGTTTTCTGACACTCAGGAGGTGTGCATTTGCCCCTTCCCTTCCCCTCTGTCCTCCACATCTCCTTCCTTCAGCTACTATCATATTCCTTTTACTGCTTCTGGTTCCATATTCTAGTTAAGAGGTCAGAACTTGGAAATTTACATATTGGGGCTGCAACTCCCAGAATCTCCTAACTAATATGGCCACTGGCCATGATGGCTGGAGAATTCTTGAAGTTGTCTAAAAAAAAAATAACATTTCCAAGCTCCGAGTCACAATGCCCCTTTCCCCCTTCCTCCTGTTCCCTACCAGTTTGAAAACAACCATAAGCAAACCCTCATCGCCACAGGGACCCTTTGAAAATAGTCACTTAAAATGAAGTGACTATTATAAAATGAATTCTGCAAAGCAATTCTAGGCAGATCTGTTACCAAGCTATTTATTCTAGGTGAAGAATTTGAGTATGGGGGTGGAGATTACAAAGACATACACCCACTCAGAGAGTAGCAAAAGCAGTGGCAATTTCAGCTTTCCCCCCTCTCCTTTCCAGCCCCCCTTTCCACCCCACCCACCCCACCCCAAGTTCGCTAGAGAATGATTTTGGCCTGCTCCCACCTGCCACCTAGTAGGTAAACTGGTGAGACAGCTTGCTGCTAATCTAATGAGCAGATTTTCCATGGAGCCATGTGTTCGCAGAGTCTGTTGCTCTGCAACCACCAATGGATCAAAGAGTAGCTGAGGAGGCTTTAATTCCTGAATGAGGAAAGTTGATTTTGATAACACACACCATACCTATTCTTAGCAGCACTGTAACTCATGGTATAGCACTGATTCACACATGGAAAATTTAATCATCTGGTTCAGGAATTCAGATTGAGCTCATCAGTTTCTGCTTTGCAACATTCCTATGTGAGCACAGCTGGCATCAACTCCCTCCTGTCTGAGCCAGTTGCATTTTCCTTCAGAGGGGATACAAGAGAAAAGTGGGAGGGTTGAACCTGTTTCTTTTTTCTCTTTCTAAATGTCCTTTATCTGCTTGTCCTCTCCCAATACTATATTTGCCTGTTTCCACTTTATATTATGGACTTTATCCCTGTTAAAACGTTCTTTAGCCAGCATTAAAAAAATCATAGGCTTTCCATGTTTTTCTTTTCCGGGCTGTGAGGCCGTGTTCTGGAAGAGTTCCTTCCTGACGTTTCATCTGCATCTGTAGCTGGCATCTTCAGAGAATGGTTGGGTAGGAGTATGTGTGGGGTTTACAGGTGAAACATCAGAAAGATGCAGGTGAAATGTCAGAAAGAAACTCTTCCAGAACACAGCCTCACAGCCCGGAAAAAAAAAAAACGTATGGAAAACCTATGGAGGCCGGCCATGAAAGCCTTCAACTTCACATTAAAAAAATCCACACATTTTTATGTCTGCAAAAGAACGTCTCCCCACCCGCACTTACCTCCTTTCCTGGCAAAGCCTTCTCCAGCAATAAAGAAGAAATGACCAGAGCTCCATTCACTTCCTCTTTTGAAATCCTATGCAATTTCATCATGCGGGAAATTTAAAAATAAAAATAAAAATGCATGTCAAAAACTCACACCAAGCACACACACACACACACACACACACACTAAAAAACCTCCAAGTAGCCCAGGGAGGGTCAAAAAAAAGTTTGTCACTTACCTGGATGTCTCGATCTGACCCAGAAGTGTCCGCGCCAGTCCAGCCATTGCCGAGGTAAGTCCAAGATTTAAAGGGACAGAGGCTTCGCACACCAGGAACACTGGCAACAAAGCAGCAGGGAGATCAATTGATGGCTTAAGCCGTCCAATTAAAAGATATGGGTTTGGGGCTCTTCATAGCCACAAAAGGATGACATCATCTGATCCATGCGCCCTTTCGTAGTTACGTGGTGTCCTTATGATGCCATATTTTCTTTGTCTGGTAAAGTCCTATGGCTGGTAATTCTCCCTCCTCCAGAGCATCCTTGGAAATCAACAACAAATGGTAATTATTATTATTTTTATTATATATACACTCTCACACACACATAGAGTCTGAAGTTGCTTTGAGCTTTTTTAGTAAAAGGATATTACTACTACTAGTAGTAGTAGAAACAATTGCAGCAACAACAACATTCCTTCAAACATTTCACAACTGGAAACTGGGACATACAAGGCCAAGGAACATCAAGAGTGTGGTCAAGATAGCACCAGTTATTAATGAGAAAGAAAACACAGGCTAAGAGAGGCTGCAGCAGTTTACTTTAGTCTGAGTCTACAGAGAAGAGCAAGATTCTGCCCCTCTCCTCTCCTCTCCTCCTTGCTGAGTTAACTGAATGCAAATTATAGTTGCATTTTGAATTCAGCTAGCAGCAATCAGAGCAAGCTGAAGACAAAGGGGGGGAGGGGGAGGGGAGAGAAACTGGGGCATTTTAAATGTCACAGGAAAAGTGGGACAACAGAGGATTAATTAGGACTGTCTCTGCAAAACTGGGACAATTGGAGGGTATGTAATAATAATAGCAACAGCTGCACAGCAGAACAGCAAACACACATCTGGCTGAAGACATTTTTCTGCCTGAGGCAGAGCAGCAAAAGGAGAATCCCGTCCTTAAGTCAAGGTTCATCATACCCAAGTGGCTTTGGCATCTGAGGCAGAAAATCCCACAAGCATTTATCACCTGCCCTGGCAGAGCTTAGAAAGGTTTTCTATTTTTGGACTGCAGCTCCCATAGGTGGCATGGCCAGGGGCTCTGTGGGCTGGGGGAATCTGGAAGATAAAGTACACCAAGTAATTTATCCAAGTTCTGAATGCAATGACATATTAAGTTTTTTAAAATGTATTGTCCCTTCTTGGCATCCCAAATCTGCTATCTTACTCTTCTCAACAGTTGGGCTGGCCAGGTAGCAGAAGGTGGGCCATAACCCACCTGTAGACGACCTCGTTTCAGCTGGCTGCTGGGATTCTTGCATAGGAAGAAAGGCTGGTGACAGGGGACTGTAGACTGATATACCAAGAACTTCTTGGGTTCTAAAACAAGAGCAATAGCAATGAATAGACCTGATTTATCCCTCAACTGTGAAGAGATTCTGCGTATGCACTCTTACTATGTGCATTCATAATACACTGGTGAGCCACGAGATGGAATTCTGGCTCCAAAAATTTAAAAAGCCGAGCCTGCACATGGATGTAGACTGAAGTCAGGCCACCTAGATCCCAAAAGGCTGGTAGTATATCAAAACCCTTCCCATTTATCTGTGTGTATGAGGAGGAGGGGGAGGAAGAGTTAGCTATTAAGGATCCCACATAGCCACAGGCAAATTCTTTCCTCGCCTCCTTTTGGAGGCCTATTTTTTAAGCAGAGATTGCTCTGGCGGTTCAAGGTGCTATCGAGCACCAACCAGGGGACAATTACAAGGCTCCAGTTGGAGTGTCTGAGGCGATGCTTGCATCTGATAAGGTTGAAGGGGAATAATGGGAAGGAGGGAAATGATAATGGGTTGCTGAATGGATGGGATGAGGTATCATTGCCAAAGCGCCTGGAGACAGAAGCAGCTGCTAATGCAAGCAGGGATTTCTCTCTCTCTCCCTCTTTTCTCCCCCCACATTTCTTTTTCATTTTCCTTGCATAAGAATACACACACACACACACACACACACACATGTGCACATGCACGCACATGCACTTAAAAATGGGATTCTTTTCCTAGCTCCAAGCTACTGTACTAATAGTGCTTACTATCAAGTTTGATAGGAGGAGAGGGGCTCCTCTTCCTTCCCTAGCATTTCTATGTTTCAAAAGAAATTACAGAATGGAAGTGGCAAAATGAATGAAGGAAGAAGGCTCTGCCCATATGGGGCTCAACTCAGATAGATAATGCTTTTTTCCTAGCCAGAGCTTGTGGGAAAGTTTCTGTGTTGGACCATGACTCCCCAAATCCTCCCTGCCCACCCCCATACCTACCACCTCTGGTCCAGTGGTCAAACCAGCCAGGAAATTCTGGGGACAAAAGTAACTTTTCCCAAGTTCAGTTTCCAATAAGCAAGCATGCAGAACTCTTCAGAAATGGGAAGGGAGGTAAAGTCAGCCAGTAGCCCTTTGAATAAAGTTGCCCCACCCCACCTGGTGCCTTCCAGATGTTCAGACTACAACTCACAGCAAGCCTAGACAGCATGGTGGATGTCATGGATAATGGGGATTCTATTCCAAAACATTGGGGCAGGTTTAGAAGTACCTTCAAATAGATGACTAACCTCTGTAACTTTTTTGCTTGTAATTTCCCTTCAGTGTCAAAAGCAAGCATAGAAAGATGGATATTACTTGTAAGACTGACATATGCACACCCAGATTTAGTGCCTACACCTTTAAATGCCCCCAGGCTGTCAGAGGGAGTGCAACCATACTGGCACCTGCCCTGTTCTCCCCTCATTCCTTTGCTCACCCTCTTTCTCTTCTACATCAGGAGAAAATTAAAATCCTGCTGTCCGCAGTAAGTGGAAGATGATGGTGGGCGAAACAGAACCCTTGGGTAAACAAACATTATCCCCTAAAAAGCGAAGTCCTCACATCTTAAGACCATCCAGTACAGAGGCTAAAATAACCAGAGCTTGGGAAAGTTCCCCTTTTTGGACTCTCAAGGTCTGCTGCCAGACAACAGAGCTGCAGTGTTCTGGGAGTTATAATCCTAAACAATAATGTTTCCAAATTCTGAAAATACGTGTACCACTGAATGCTGGGAACACTCCTGGAAGATGGCTCTTGAATCTACCTATTTATTGGTGGCTTTAAAAAAAATAGTTGGTTGAGTGGGTTCAAGATAATTTCAAAATTTCTCATCTTGATGAGGTCATGTTCTTGATAATTATATCATCTGAGGAATTTCTGATTGATTCATACAGAGGCTCCAAATATCCTTAACCTCATGGCTCTTCAAATAAGAGAAAGGGAAAATGTCTAGGCTATTAGAGTGGACATTCCTTTTTAAAAGTGGAGCATTATTGTAAAACAAAAGGCTATAGGGAAAACACTCCCAGTGTGCCCAGGTTCTGCCCAGAATGCTTAGGTAGTCCAAGTGCACTTCAGCCAAGATCAGCCAGTTTCTTTTTTGAAAAGGAAAAAGGAAAAAACAAAAACAAGAAAAGTTGATTTTCTTTCCAAGCCTTGAAAGTGAATCTATAGAAGACAGCTTGTAAGTAACTGAAGAAAGTGTTTACTCAGTGAATTAGTTCAGCTTCCATTGTGTGCAGTGGATTAGGGCCGCAGCAGTGGATCAAGCTCCCATTTCAAGCTGGAGTGGAGCACTATTAGCTACCTCCAGGGCAGGACTAATTATCATAGAGCTTAGGCCATTAAAGGGCTTTAACTACCAGTGCTCTCTCTCTTCCCCGGCCTGGATTAACTCTTTGCCCAAGGCAAACTTCCTAGATAACCATTCTTCCTAATGGACTGCTTTGATTTTTCTGCCTTTCCCATCTTTCACCTTTGGACTTGGCCTTATTCTTGGATCTCACACAGTATAAATCAGAGCTTCACTCCTGTGCGGGCAAAACATTAGGGAGCTTTCAAGGGCATTCTTCTTCCCCATGCTAACAAAAAAGCAATTGTGATGGAGTTTTGCCTCTGCTTTTTTTTTAAAAAACAAACCCATGGCTGCACACTTATCAGCTCCAAATGAAGTGCTATGGCTTGCTGAAGGGGAAGCACAGAACCTCACTCTTCTGTTGATAGGGTGAAACATCACAACATCTCCAGACCCCTGTGGAGACCCTCTGATCCAGAGACCACACAGATCAAAGGAAAGGACAATTCACTGGAGATAAACATTCCAAAATCATGTTTTTCTCACTATCAAAGCCACGTGTGATACACACAGCAAGAGGTGCTGGATAAGTCAACCAACAACATGCTATATGAACACCACCTTTTAAAGAAGAGAATCTCAAGTGTAAGGAGTCCCAAGCAATACACAGGAAAAATTGCTTTACTGTAGAGCTGTATATCTTCCATGCTACCATTGTTATTGTTACTGGGTACGACATTATTTATCTTGTGCTCTGGCATTACTAAGGCCATTGTCACCCCTCCCTCCTATGGTGTCACCTGGTGCGGTTCGGCCTTTCCCTAGTGCAACCGCTGAGGAGGAACGAGGTGTAAAAGAAAGGTGTTGGGGCCACATGCAGCCCATAGTCCACATTTTCCTCACCTCTGAATTACAGTCTCTTACCACAAGCCATAGACAGCCTTTAAACAAAACCTTGGAGGTCATTCATTACAAGTAATGACTCTGCCTTAACTCACTACTTTGGGTTGGGGGAATGACAAGTGCATCAACATGTGACGGTATTTATTTATTTATTTATTTATTTTATTCATTTGTGTCCCACCTTTCTCCCAATAATGGGGCTCAAGATGGCTTTACAGCTTATTAAAAGTGCTACAGATTGAAAACTATATAAAAACATCAGTAAAAAGTATAAATATAAAAGTTAATTTAAAAAACAATCAATCTATAAAGTTAACCCTATTAAAATTCATCATATAAAAATCAACAGGATAGCACAGCACCATTAAAAGTCTATCAAAGTCAGTTTCTAAAAGCCTGATAGAATAAGAATTGTTTTACTTGCCAGGTCAGAAGTCCAAAATATATGTTTCCATAGCAGAAGTGGATGAGTCTTCCAAGAGACGCAATTCACCATTTTTTTTTTCTCTTGGTCAGGAAAAGGGCAGTCCAGAGCCATGCTTTGCCCATTCCTGGTATAAACCCATAACAAACTGTCAAATGACGACATACCAGGCAGTATCTGGGCCTGTGTGTTTCTGGCATGACTTATTCTTCTGTATAAAATGTATACCTATTTGCTTTACCGCACCTGCCAGGCTAGGTCCACCATAAGACAGCCATTTCATGAGATGGGTCTTCAGAGTGCGATGGAAGTATGGTGTCAGAGGAGAGAATTAGATGGCCTGCCCCCAGAGCTGCCTTATTGTCCTGAAATCTGGTACTGGATGTTTGTCTCCTAGCCATTTTTGAATTAAGCATCAACTGCCAGTCCAAGGAGCTTCTGTAGATGGAACTAGGGGAAACGTTGAACCATTTTGATAGCCTGTTTCTGACCTCTTTCCATGGCCACTGCATCCATCATCCCCTGTACATTTACTGAGGTTTTCTTCTTATGTATTTTGAATGCTATTGTGTATACGTGTATCCACATATTTTTCATGTCCACCTCTTCCCTACTGGTATTGTTTTTTAAAGCAGCTCTATTCTTATACTCCTGGCACCTTCTTGGAATCATAGAGAAATTCTGTTCTCTAAGAACAGAACCACCACACCTTTAAAATACACACACCTATAAACAAGAATGATGTGGATTCAGGGGTGTAGCTATGGAGAGAAATGAGAGCATTGCCCCACAAATAAGAATTCTGAGATCCCCCTGAAATTTTCCTTCAGCCCCCTAATGTCTAGCATTGTAGTGACTTAAATTTTCAGTTGAGTATGGGAGCCAGCTTGGTGTAGTGGTTTGAGTGTTGGACTATGACTCTGGAGACAAGGGTTCAAATCCCCTCTCAGCCATGAAAACCCACTGGGTGACCTTGGGTAGGTCATACACCCTTAGCCTTCCAAAACCCAGTGATAGGGTCACCTTAGAAAGAGTCGCTATAAGTCAGAAACAACTTAAAGGCACACAACCACAACAATGTAGAAATACACTTTAAGCATCCAAAGAAAAAAGGCAGACAGTTACTGAGGGAATATGAACATAGCAAATATAAGAAATTTGGGTATGAATGATTTTCAGTGTTTCACTCTCTAGAATGCTAGAAATTTGGGAACCAAAGGGAAATTTCATTTGGGGGTGGGAGCTGAATTCTCATTTGGAGAATCAATGCCTTCATTTTGCACACACCCCCATAGCCGCACCCATGATTTACCACAGCCTATGTATGCATACTACCTGAGCTTACCATTGAACAGCCTACTGCTCCTGAGCAGAGAAAGCTGATGTGGACAGACAGTGATCACACAAAGCACTCCACATGGACGACGGAAAGATAACATAAAGAAAAGAAAAGCCAAGACAAGAAAAGAAAAGAAAAGAAAAGATGTCTGATTGGATCCTCGCAGTGATTCATCTAGAGCTCTGAGCTCTCTTTTGAAAGATGGGTTATATAGCTGGTCCCTTGTGAAACACATTAAACTGCATTACAGTCTTTCAATAGCCTACTTTCTTCATGTGAACCACTTAGATTAGACAAAACATTACTGACAAAAAGCAGACAACCTATAGTGTTGACCTGTGATGGGATACATTGTTAGTTTCCGTACCCAGTTTCAATTTTTTGCATTCTTTGTGCCAGTTTTCTGTTATTATTGTTGGTGGTGTAACACCTGCAGTTTCCTGGAGTTTTCTTTGACAGTTTTCCTGAGCCTCCCTCTGCCTGCACAAGAGGTACCCCAAACTGGGCCCATTATTACTCAAGGCTAGTCTACTTATTTGGGATCATGGGCTATCTTTTGCTCCCCTTCCTTTCTCCCTGTTTCCAGAATTCATTGAGTACAAAGAAAATCCATGTGCTTGAGGAGAATGTGGGCACAGGAGCTCAGAGATGTAAATGCTCTCTTTGGTCATTTGAAGTGACCTAATTTTATCTCCTTCGGTGTATTGCTCTGAAGCCAGGCGCTTTCTTCTCCAGTTTACGCTGACTTCTTCCTCCTCTAACATGTGGAACAAATGTGTCCTTTTGGACCAGGAGGAGGCAACTCAAGAGAGGTTGGCAGAAATGCTGCCATTGGACCCTGGGCGAATTTTATTTTTCTATTGAATCTTGATGGAAACGCATACACAGCAAGTCAGGGCCCGTCCCTTTTCCCTTTGCGCTCTCCCCCCCTTCTCTTTTTTATTTCTTCCAGGAGTGCTGATGATAAGGAAAGCAATGTCTAAATCTTCTTAATGGTGTTTATGCAAGCAGTTTTGCTTAGCTGCAGTCTATGCCACCCCTCCTTCATCCCCCTCCCCTCCCATCTCCCTGCTAATATCGCTGCTTCATTCCTTTCCCTGTTGGCTATTACTATGGACTACAGCGAATCTAAAACTAAATAATCCCCTTAGTGTCAAGTTTTCTGGGCTGAGCAAATAAATCTAACCAAATGCATTATCTAGGTAGAGGAGGCTGTTGTAAGGGAGGGGGAGGGAGATAAAAGCTATTTTACTTTAAGGCAAAAAGAGTAAACCTCATTCACATTGTACTTTTTAAAAGTTTTTTTTCCCAAGAAATGTTTTAACTTTACAGACCTATCCATCCCCTTACACACACACACACACACACACACACACACACACACCTAATTACAGCAATGAACAAAGCCCATAGTTCTGAAGACAACCTCAGATAAGATGGTATTCAAATCTACCTTCTAGACTGGTAATTCTGATCAGCCAATGAAGCTGAAAATAAATAAAGGTTCTCCCCCACACTTACACTTTCCACAGGGGCTGGGAGAAAGGATATTAGAAAACCCATTTAAGAAGACAGAGCACAGGAGAGCTCTTCCTGTTAGCCTGATTGAAAGGTCTGCTGCCTTTAGCAGTGCTTGGAATTTGGAGAATGTCTGTTATGGAAAATGGTTAGGTGGCAACACTAGGGAATCAGAGTCATATCATGGTTTAGAATGAAATAAGCATAACATTGGAAGGGATCCCAAGGGCCATCTAGTCCAACCCCCTGCCAGAGCAGGAACCCACAGGTAAAGCATCCTTGAGAAGCAACCAATTGACTTCTGTCCAGCAAACTCTCAGGAAAGAGAGTCTGTCTCTCTCTGGCTTTTCTTCACAAACGAAGATTCAGGAAGGACTCATCCCACGCTTTCTGCAAGTGCGCTGATGACTAAAAAGGCCATCTGGGATAAATAAGTCCAGTTGCAGAAAGCACAGGAGATGGTCTCATTGGGTGATGTTTCTGGGTTGTGATTCTTTCTGCATTGTCATTTCTCTTCAAGACTTGTTCAGTGTGAGTTCTCAAATAAAGCTGCAGCATTGTGGATAGTGTGTCTCCATGCCTTCCAATGTGAGGCCAGGGCGGAGCATTGTTGGTGATCGATTTGGCCGAGCCTGAGATGTTGTTTCAGGGAATCCTTGTATCACTTTTTTGGAGCACCCTTCTTACGCTGACCCGTGGCGAGTTCACCGTAGAGTACTATTTTGGGGAGGCAATGGTCCTCCATCCTAGAAACATGCCCTGCCCAGTACAGCTGTGTTCTCAATATCATGGCCTCAATGCTGGTGATCCCTGCTTGCTCAAGGACAGCAACATTCGTCACATAGTCAGTCCAGTGTATATTTAGGATTATGCATATAAAGCACTGATGAAAGCATTCGAGGAGTCATAAGTGGTGGTGATAGGTGACCCATGTTTCAGACGCATAAAGGAGAATAGACAGCATAATGGCTCTATATACATTGATTTTTATGCTTCACCTCAGGTGTTTATTACTCCAGACTATTTTGTAAAGTCTTCCAAATACGCTATATGCCTTTGCTAATCTGTGATCGATCTCTTTGTCAGTCTTGGCATCTGAGGAGATTATGCTTCCCAGGTAGGTGAACTGCTGAACGGACTTAAGCACAGATTGGAAAGAGAGTCTACCAGCTTCTAAAATAGTCTACCTTAATATTAAACAATTCTCACTAATCAGAAAGTTGTTCATACGTTTAGGCAGAATTTCTTTTTATGTTATGTCATTTTAATTTGTTAGATTAGGTCCAATCATCTGGAGTCTCAAAAAACAAACACCAACCTTTCTTCACCCTCCAAATGACACCCCTTCAGATACCTAGAGATGGCTGTCACATCAGACTTAGAACAGTGTTAACATCCTTGACCCAGATCACTTGTCATGGCTCATGCAACTGCAGCAACTATGAACCTAGAGCTTGAAAACATACTTCTAAGCAGAATGAATACATTGACACATTGAAACAATTCATAACTGATCCGTGGTAGGATGATGCTTTGCATCCCAGGACACCATCCTATCACTGCTCAATTATTGATGGCGTCAGCATGTAATTACTGTACATTCATTTCTCATAAAAGTGGCTTTCCATCTCTGGAGATTATCAGACAGGAATGCAAAAAACATTCCTGTCCCATAATCTCCAATCCCACCCCTGTCCTGGCACAATAACCCTCCCCACCGCACTTACCTTCTCTCCCATCACTGACACAGCCCAGGAGTGAACAGAGCTCTAACAGTGTTCCATTCATTTCCTGGAGTGAAATCCTGCCCATTCTCACGAGAAGATGTGAGCATGGGAAAAGATAAACACACAACAAAAAGTGACAACAAGCACCTAAACACACTAGAAACATTACAAGTAACCTGGAGAGGGTAGCTTACCTGGATGCCCCAATCTCACCAGGAAGTGTTCTGGCAGGGCTGCCCATTGACGCTGAATCTCTCCAGCAAAATGGAACACAATGTCGCACATAGGCAAATTTGGAACAGAAACACCATGGGAGATCAATTGCTGGCTTCTCCCCATCAATAAAAAAGAATGCCCCCATAATAGCAGCAGAACATTTAGGAGATGATGGGGGATGATGTTGTCTAATAAGAAAGCCCCTTTGTGATCTCATGGCATCGTCATACACCATTTTGATGCATCTGATAATCTCCTCTGCCTTGAGGTTCCTGAAATGATGTCAAACCAATATAGTGTGGTGAGTACTTCAGAGGATGGACCTCTGAGGAAACACAACACCAAAGTGTTAGCAGGTGTGGTGCATATTTTTCTAAATTAAAATTATAAGTCCATTACATATTCATCTTCTTAATCAGTCCTCAGATCAATGAGCAAATGCTGGATCATACAGCCCTATTCATATTTGTGTCTACTATTGTGCCCTTCCCTTTTCCAGTTAATCAGATTTCAAGGATGTGACAGCATTTCTTGGGCATTGGTGATACATACGGTGATGCTCACACCATAGGGGATGGGCTAGCCCTATCACACATACCCTCCAGTATTTCCCAGATGAAAACCAGGACACATGTGCCCAAGCAACATCAGATTGTTGTCAAGATGGCAAATGTAATTAATGAGGAAGAACAGACAAGCGTAGGAGAGGCTGCAGCAGTTTGCTTTTGCCTGAGCCTACTGAGAATGGCAAGATTCAATTCCCTCCTCTCCTCTTCCCCCTGCTGAATTAACTGAGTGGAAACTGCTTCCAGACTTTGAACTCAGTTTGCAGGAACTGATGCAAGCTGAGGACCAAGGAGGAAAGAAAAACTAAGTAACTTTAAAGGCAAATGAAAACATGGTATGACAGAGGATTAATCAAGACTGTCCCTGCCAAATCAAGACAGTTGGAGGATATGGTGATATTTCTGCCATTCCCTCTCATATTCCTGGAATATGGGTTGCATCAGAGTTCCTAGTGTATCTTTTTGTCATTGGGAAGATGCCACTTGACCATATATTGTTGGTGGAAGGGACCAACGCCACATGGGTTTTGTTCATGGTGGCTTAATTTTTTAAGGCACATTTTCTTATGCTGTTTTCCAGTATAAAAACACACCATGCAGGAATCACTCACTTAAGGGACAGTGCAGCCATTTATAGGTCATGACCATAAATATTATTTAATATTTAAAATAACTCCTGATCTTTAACATTAAAGATTCAGATGTAGGTAGCAACAAAACAGCTTCATGTGCTTATTCTGTTTCTTGCAGAGTTGACCAGATATTCATGTGCGGTTCTGAAACAGAAAGTTATGAATGAGTCTCCAGCCAGTGAACATAATGTAGATCTGGAAAAAGACTTAGGGTGGGTCCAGTTTAAAGCATCTGATAATCTGGGCTATTTAATTCTCCAGAATATAATTCTGGATTGGTGAAAAGCAACATCTCTCTTTCCTTTCTTTGCGTGATCCAGCATTAGGCAATAGCTATTCATAAAGCTTTCAGAAAACACACTCATATATTTCACAGATCTTTTTGAATGACTAAAGGCTGAGTTTAGCAGATTGGCTACAAAGTCCCTTGCTCTGTAGGAGAGGCCAATCTTGGGGACCAAACACACTGCACCTTCAGGAGATGTTACAGAAAGCCAGCACTGGTTTAGCTAGCAAGTTGCATATTAAGTTATTTTAAGTTATGCTGCTCTGAGTGGTTTTGGTGTAGTAAGTGCTTTTGTTTGGAAACCATTAGAGGCCTACAACAGAAGAGCTTTCAGTATAGACTTCATCTATCCACAGTCTGTATGTACAGTACATCCAAAATTTGGCCTTCATGGAATGCAAAATATAGGTAACAATAGGCATCTATGCTAATCATGTTATATTTATTTATTCAAAATAGTCTCTGTACCACTGATGACAAATTTGCCAAAACATGTTTGATAATGTTGTGATTATATCTTTATTTTATCAATTTCTAGAAGTAGTTACGTTGTGTTTGTGTGTTTGTGCTTTTTTCTATGCATAATTTTCTTTTTAAATCAGAGATCTGAATGAAGGTGTTGATATTATTATACACACACACACACAAATAGACACGTGCCATAAACCAGAACATAAGCCAGAACACAGCACCTTTCCCACCAATTAAACTCTTGGGAATGATAAGAGACACAGGGCTGGTCTAGATGAGGGAATAAAATGTGGATTGGTGCAAACCTATGCCAATTTGCAGCAGCTTTCATCTATTTCAACAATCCTTTTGCAAGGTTGCTGGTGTGTGAAGCTATCCGTGTT
Source organism: Gambelia wislizenii (assembly GCA_030847615.1). Taxonomy (NCBI): domain Eukaryota; kingdom Metazoa; phylum Chordata; class Lepidosauria; order Squamata; family Crotaphytidae; genus Gambelia; species Gambelia wislizenii. Next base: position 67,078,913 of record JAUMIR010000003.1, read on the forward strand.
TGCTGTTCACACAGAGGCATGCCAGCAAATCAAGATGGTGGGCGCAAGTGAATTACTCCCAGTTCTATACTCCCCAACTTGTCCCTGCCGAACAGTTTTTTTTTAAATCTAAATCCAAGGTGCAAAAGAGTGACCTTCCACTTAAAGAATGAAAAAAAGAGAAAAAGAAAAGCTGTTTCTATAGTGACGATCCAACATGGTGGTTCCAGCCACTGCCTTCCCCCCGCCGCAGCCCCTGCACACATCTGACCAATCAGCTATCCTCTTCAGGAATGTTCTGCACTGCAATTTGGTTGCCCTAACAAGTGGGAGTGTGCATTTCCCCTGCAGTTTTTTAAAAACTTGGGCAAAGCCCCAAAGGCTTTCCCCCATAGTTTTTCTGAATTTTGCTCCTTCTCCCTCCGAAAATGACAGAATGTTGCGGGATCTCATTTGGACACATGGGATTCCCCCAGAATTTATGAGGATTTATTTCACTGTCTGGATCATCCCACAGTATTTTTACTACATTGTTCCTCCACCCTGGCTTCACCACCTCCCCTGCCATCCTTACCAGAGTTTTTCACCCCATGGCAGGTGGCAGCAACTATGAAAGGCACAAAATGCAATGGACAGGAAGAACAGAAAGAAAAAGGCAATAACAAGAAAAGGAAGAGGAAGGTCACAGTGGTTTTCAGCTCTGTGGATGTTATTGCTGATAATCTGCTGTTTTATTCTGACTTCTGGTCAGCTGTTTGTCAACTAGTCCTTGGTTGCCCCAAGCCTACTTTTGAACATCTTTTGGCTTGCTGGCCTCTGCTTTTCATAGGTCAACTTCTGTGATTAGAAAATGGCCAAATATGGCACTGCAGCCTCCCAGCTCTTCCGGAACAGTATCGGCAGGGGGACAGCGTCATCCAAAACGGCTCCCCTTCTGCGCAGCAGCCTTGCAACAGGGACGAGCCTGCTTGCGTTACAAATTGCCATCCAAAATAGTCCTTTTTCCAGAATGTTTAAATCCATTTTATGCCATCTTTATCCAAATCCATTTTTATGCCAGGAAAATAATGCCCCCACCGCATTTACCTCTAATCCTGGGAGAAGGCTTCAATGGCAATGAGTATGAAGTGAACGAAGCCCCGTTCACTTTCTCCTTTGAAATCCCATGAGACTTAATCGCACAAGAAATTCAAAAAATAAAATAAAGAATAAAGGTGAATCGCTGGAAAAAATAGAAGAAGAATGGGAACCGTTAAATAAAATTTTTAGTAGTTAAATTGAACCATGGGTCAGGTAAGAAGGGGAGGGAAAATCATGATAAGGTTAGTAAGTGATGGGCAAAGGAGAGAGGTTTGTGAATCAGATTTTAATAGTTAGATTTCTGAGACAACCAGTTGAAACAAATAGAATGTAATAAGCAGGTTAGAGGGGAAAATATAAGAATATGGAACACACTTAAACAAAGAAGGAAGGGTCGCATAGATGCATATGTATACATTAATCTTTAAAATTTATTCACAAAAAGGGGAAGAATAACAGATAAAGGAGTTCCTCTATGTGTAATTTTTTTTAATGTAAAAATCCATTGTAAAGACTGTGATGTTAGTTTGCAATCCAATAAATTGAGATGTTTAAAAAAATAAAAATAAAATAAAATAAAGAATAAAACACAAAAAGTTACAAAAAGCATATACACACACTTTAAAACTTCCAAGTAAAGCAGGGAAGGGGTTTAACAAAAGTGCATCACTTACCTGGATGCCATGAACTGACCCGGAAGTGTTTGCATTCACGTGAGTTAAATGACATGAGGTTTCGTATGCTGGCAATGCTGGCATTAAAATGGGATGGGCGATCTATTCATGACTCGGCCCGTCAATAAAAAGAAACTCCAGAATAACGACAGCAGAATGTAAGAGGATGACATCGTGTAATATTGGCATCCTTTTGCATTCCGCTGTCATTATTCTGGCACCACATTAGCGGTGTCTGATGATCTCCCTAGTCTCTGGAACAGGAGAAAACAAGCTTGCTTCTACATGACAGCTTTCCAAACATTTAAAGATAGCTATCATATCACTTCTTTGTCTTGTCTTTTCCAAGCTAATTTTGATCTTTTCTTCTCCTCGACCTTTGCTTCCTCTTGCTCCCCATTAGCTATTTTACCAGGCTACTGATCAGTTGTTTATCACCAGGTTCCTCTGCCACACACACACATTTTTCTCCTCACTATCCTGCCCACCTTCCCTTACATTTTGTAGGCTTTCCTTCCCAATTTACCCCAGGTTTGGGAGCAGCATGACAGCAGCTTGAATTTCAGAAGGGAGGAAAATCTTATTATCATCTCCCTGCTCTCCACACCCCTATTTTATCAATTCTACTAGAGGTAGCCTTCTGTTTGCCCCCTTGGTCACACCATGCAGCAATTATCTACATATTCACCTCCACTTTGGGGGCTCTGCACATATTGTATGGTTCACTGGGGAGTTGAATTATTGTGATGAAGGGGACTTGTTTTTCAAGTCTTGTAGGAGTTTCTTTGGGTATTATTCAACTTTCCTTGACTCAGGGCTTTCTCTGTAGACATGCTGACCACAAAGCTATTTAATAATAATAATAATAATAATAATAATAATAATAAATTATTTTTACCCCGCCCCTCTGTTAAATGTTTTGTGAGCCCAATGTGACTGGGTCACTTCCATATTACAAAATTATAGGGCAACAATTCCACTTTATTTCCCATGGTTCCATCCTATGGTACGTTCAGATTTGTAGTTTAGGGAAGAACATTGAGAATTCTCAGCCAGAGAGCTCTAGTGCCTCACCAAACAACAAGCCCCAAGATTCCATAAGATGTTGCCATGCTGTTTAAAGTGAAGTCATAGCAATATAATTGTGTAGTGTGAAATGGACCCTGGAGAGAAGATAAACCAGAGAGGAGTGACCGATGAAAAAGGGGGAAAAAATAACTACCAATCAAGGCAGCAGGTACAGTGACACAGAGGCTAATACAAATGAGCTTGAGATTCTATAGCTGTCCAAGAGCTCACCTACCTGACTTGATAGCACTGTTTCTTAAAGCTAAATGTACAAAAGTAATTGAGAGATACTCAGTGGTGAAAGAAATGCACTCTGAATTTGTATCTTAGGCAAGCTTTCAGTCTCAAGCAGCCCCACCTACAAAATGGGGATAATAATCAGTGGCAGAAGAATGAATCCACTCTGAGATTTAGTCTGAACTTTTATGGAGCTTTAAAAATTGCAGAACCCTAAATAGTTCCAGTACCTTGGATAATTCCCTTAAAATTCAGACTAAATCCCATAGCAGATCCACCATCCATCTGATGTGGAAGCCACTGGCAATAATGTTACTCAACAGGGTTATTGTGATGATTACAAGATTTGGGCCTCCATCACTCAAACACACGCGAGAAAGGTTGTTGTTGTTTTCTCTGTTCCAGCATTCAGCCCCCTTACAGGTGCAATTTTTCCAAAGTCCTGTTGTTGATCATAAAATCTTTAAACAATTTGCAATCAATATCCCTGCCTCCTTCATTAAAAGAAAAATCATTTTTGCTTCTTTATATACAGTTTATATACAAAGAGCAGCACATGGGCCACATGTGGTGCCCTGGGGCTGGTGTTTTTGTTTGTTTGTTTTTTGTTTTTTTGGCAGCCCTCAGATCCCCCTAGGAGTAATTTTGTTTTTGCTTCAGAGTGCCCAAAAATGGTTTCTAGGAGGTGTTCAGGGCATTTTCACCATGTTTGGAGTTCGCCCTGGACTCCAAGGGGTCAAAATGAGATAATGTAAAAAATTCCAAAATAATTTTTACTCAGAATACATTTAAACACCCTGCAGGGGTCCAGGAACATGCCTCCATGTTTCCTAAAGAGGGTTTGGAGGTATTTGGGGGCAAAAAAATCAAGGGCTTTTTCGGGTGGGTACAGGTGTGTTGGGGATGTGGCCCTCCAAAGTCTCCTGATGGGATATTGTGGCCCCTAGTCTTCCATAGTTGCCCACCCCTGGTTTAAGACCATAAGGGCACATAATGAAGGATTTATTGATGATTATCACAACTGAAAGGCTCCTTTCTCTGGAGATGTGCCAAAGTCTGGGCCTGAGCATCTTTTGGAAACATTGTTAATCAGTTTCTGGGATTTGTGACCTATGTGCTATCAGGGCATATAGTCTGTAGCCAGAGGTACCTGAACGGAAATACTTCTTCTGTAGATTTTCCTTGTTTGTTTTTTTTTTTCTGGGCTATGAGACCATGTCCTGGAATAGTTTTTTCGCCTTCTGTGGCTGGCATCTTCAGAGAATGGTGGGGTAGGTGTGTGTGTGGAATTTATATGTTGTGAACCCCTGTTGGGGAGTATATGTAAATTTGTGTAACTGAATGGTTAGTTTCTGGGTATAGAAATGCAAGGATGATTAGTGTCTGTTTGGCTAATGGTTGGTTGATGGGCCATTATCTGCTGGAAATCCTCCTGTCCCTGGGTAGAATTCTTTTGTAAGTGTTGAATTTTGATTCTATTGTTTTTCAAAACTGGAAGCCAGATTTTGTTTACTTTTAGGGTTTCTTCTTTCCTGTTGAAGTTGTCCAGGTGTTTGTGGATTTCTATAGCTTCTCTGTGCAATCTGACATGATAGTTGTTGGCCTGGTCCAGAATTTCTGTGTTTTTAAATAACATTTTGTGTCCAGGTTGATTTATAACATGTTCTACTACTGCTGATTTTTCTGGCTGGCCCAGTCTGCAGTGTCTCTCATGTTCCTTGATTCATGTTTTCACACTGAGTTTAGTGGTCTCTATGTAAACTTGTCCACAGCTGCATGGTATGAGGTAAACTCCTGCAGCTGTGAGAGGGTCTCTTTTGTTCTATTTCTTCTGTCTCTTCTCTTGGTAAGCAGACATATTTGCCTGAGTCACTGCAAAACAATGTCTCTGTCTTACAAATAAGTTGTGTTTATTTCTGAGCAGCTCAGACAAACCCTTTCCCCTGCAGTATTTTGTTTTTGTCTCTTTAAACTGTATGACATTCAGAGTAATTACTTACAAAAATGAAAATATTTAGAAAGGTGTGCAGAAAAATGTATGTATTTAGAAAAGCATGTACAAAATAGATAAATACATGTTAGATAAATGCTAAAGATTTTCATGCAGACTTTAAAACAACCACATTCACAAACTGATGTGGAAAAGGGACAGAAATGACCTAATTCAGGAAACTGAGCGACAAACTGAACTTGACAGAGTCATCCATTTCTGAATAAGGACAGTCAGCATGTGTACCTATGAGATATCATAGCACTTCCGACTAATTTTTAGGCAATTATATATTGGGGGAATATGTTGCACTGCCTTTCCTTTTGGGTTTTAACTTCTTTTCTTGGGCAAGATGTCCTCCATGGGCTCATCCATTCACTTACTTGGGGTCCTCATCAGCATACCCACAAAGACACAGAGAGCAAGAGTGAGGTGAGACAAATATGCTTCTCCTCCCCCCTGTCAGTGGTCACATGTTTAGAGAGAAGAGATAAAGAGGTAGAAAAAACAGGGGGAAGCAGGAGCCATAGCCAGAGGGCTCCAGGAGTTGGCTATAGGCCCCCTTCTAGGATGCTAGGGTCCACCAATGCTGACCATTCATGCTGTCACTGCTTTCTGTATACAGGAGACTGGGGAGAAAAAGACAGGCTAGAACCAGTGCACAAGAAGTGATAGCCTTAAGAGAGATTTGGCAGGGCAAACACGATTCAACCAAGGGAAAAGGTAGCATTTTTTTTAGGATGCTGATTTAGAGGACTATTAAAAATGCTGCCCACATAGCCTTTTAACCCTCAAAGATATCAGATAACTTTTTTTTTCCCTACTGTGAGATGAAGTGGCTGTCATTATCTGAGAAGGTCTGTATCATATTGGAATCTGTCAGTGCAGGTCAGGGAGTCCATGGAGCTCTGGTCCCGGCTCCACCACTGAATTACATTTCCGAGGCACAATGGCTGCAGAATGGGTGGGTGCTTTGTCATTTAAACTGCATAAAGAGGCAGAAATTGATTTTTATTGTGGATCTTCATATCTAATAAAGCTCTGAGGGGCTCTTTTCTTCTCCGATTGAATGGCCATTGAATGCTTTCAATCTAGTTCTGTGTTTCATGCCTAAACTGAATAGTGGCAGGAGGAAAATAGATGGCGGGAGAAGAGGCCAAGTCACTTTCCAGATTGAAAAGGATACAGCAAAGAAAGAAATAAATAAAAAAAATAAAGTAAAATGAATCAGAAAAGCATTTAAGTGGAAAGGGGAACTTTTTTGATGCTGAGGAAAAATTGCTTTTCGAGGTTGCTGCGAGCAAGCCTGTTATGTGGCTGCGTCAGCAAGGGCACCTGTGCATTAGTGCCTCCAAGTGCCCATGTGCTGATGGGAAAAGATGCATTGCATTTTTAAATGTGACCACAGGAACCTTCCATGATCTGGCTACATCTTACTGTGCTTTCATTTGAAGTTCTCATTTTCAATGCAAAAAGGGGAGGAAAGGGGGGGGGATAGTAATAGCCTCTCTACTACCTGTATAACCATCTCACAAGGGCTGGATATTTCTTTAGATTATCCAGCATTAAGTCACCTTTCATTTAAAATTAATACCCAACTAATTTTAGGCAGCTTTGCATTTCAGTGAGAGGGTCTGCAGAGATGATATGGCTGGCCCAGATAACTGAATAAAGGAAGGACACATTTTTGGATTTGTTGACACATCCTGGACACTGAAGGATTTTACACTTAAAGAAATTAAAGGAAATAAGGAAGAAAAGTGTTGAAAGCCCTCAGACCATCTTGTATATGCCATTCCTACATTTATTAGAACCTTCCCTATCCCTTCTCCATCAAGCAGACAGTGCAGAGTAGGCACAGGGGAAAAAATGAATTAATTTAGAGTTCATTATATATTTAAAAATTAAAAAACATACCAGTTTCTAATTAAAAGTGGACTAATTTCAAGTTTGGTCAGTTACACTACTCATGAGTAATGATCAAATGACACATGACATTAAAGATGTGTGACTTAATTTCTCAAGTACCATTTTCTCCCTAGATTGTAGGTAGGAGTTGATGGGGGGGGCAGTCAGGACCTCAGTGGACAAGGAGTGGGACTTTAATTCTCCTTCCTTTCCCCTCCCCCCATATTTTGTTCCCCACTGTTATAGCTTTTTCCAAAGGTGCTGTTTCCATCAGTAAGGTTGTTTCCATTTTGAGGGATTTTCTTTGCTTCAGATACTTGTTTTAGTAGCTGCCAGTAGCCTCCATGTCAGGGGTGTGGTGAATGTTAAGTCTGGGTTTGCTCCCAGACTTTAAAGGTGCTGAGTCTCATTCGGGGACAGGGTTCGGCAGCTTGGATAGCTCCTTTGAAGTGTGGAATAAGACCCAGAGCACATTGACCATACCCCTGGAATAGAGACCACCAGACACAGTTTGGGGACTTGTTCTGACAAAAATTCACATGTGGTTCTTCAGTGTAGAAAATAATATTTCTGTGCAGATGTATCATTTTCTGTGCAGAAAATAATATTTGTGCACAGAAATATCATGTTATAATTATTTTTTGCACAGAAATACTAATTTCTGCAGAGAAAATGCTGCTTGTGAAGTTGAAGGCTTTCACGGCTAGCATCCGTAGATCTTCCTTGGTTTTTCTCTGGGCTGTGAGGCTGTGTTCTGGAATAGTTTCTTTCTGACGTTTCGCCTGCATCTGTGGCTGGCATCTTCAGAGAATGGTCTTCAGAAAATGCTGCTTCATGAATAGAAAATGCTGTTTTCTGCACAAAACAATCACTTGTGAATTTTGTACAGAATAAGTCATGAACTGCAAATAGTCTGCAAAAACTGCACAGTTTTAGTAGACTTTCTCACAGGATGAAGAAAATTGCTAAAATTATTTGTTGCTTCCTTTGAGATGAAACTAAGGAAGAAGTATACTCCTGCTATTGAAACCTCCAGATACTTTCGTTTATACCTCCTACTAGGGATGGGAAGAAAATTTACCATTATTTGTTACCTGATCAAGAAATGAGTTTCCTGACACACGCAAAACCCAGTCAGGAAGATGTTAAGCAGTTTGTTTATTTTTCATTTATTTCATTCATTTATTTTTTATTTATTTTATATTTAGGTTTCACCTGGTATTCAGATATCCCAAGTGTTTCAGGAAATTATTCTACACAGAAATATGTGTGGGGTTTTGTGTGATAATTGTGGGATGTTGCACAAGAACTCCAGTGTTTCCAGACATCTACATGTGTTTTGTGCATGATACACACACATACACAAACAAACAGCAATATGGCACAACAAAAATCATGCACAAAAAAACAGCCATCTTGCACCAAAAAAAATTGCCCATAGTTTCACTGAGCACAATTGCTGCTTTTTGCATAGAAAACAGCAATCTTGCAAAATAAATAAATAAATAAATAAATATATCCACATATGTCTGTCTGGAAACAGTGTCATTTGTGTAAAACCCCATAATTTTCATACAAAAAATCCATAGCCTAAATCCTGTTTTTAATTCTGACTAGAGTAGGCCCATTTAATCTGTGGGGTTTAGCTATGTGTTGAATCACCATTCATTACCTCTCCATTGAGACCCCCTTGTCGTGGAAGAGAGGCTTGCGTACCCTAATGATGTTTTGAGCTATGCTGGAGGTGGCATAATAGCCACTGGTAGGGTCTCCCATGCCAGACAGGTCAAAACCGAAGGGTCTGCCAAAGAGCATCAAAGGGCAGGATGGGCTCTCTAGCCTTATGGCAACCATGCTAGGAGAAGGAAAACTCTAATCCCAAACCCGGGCAGATGGTGCTTGTCCAACCCTGTAAGGTCAATCATCTAAGAGAGGGAAACTAATCAAACCTATGACCTGAGGACCTCGCTGCTACCGTCCATGCTTGCAAGGCCACAGCAGATGAACCTCTGGTTTAAAGGATGAGGCCGGTTCTGTGCACACTGCACTCCACCAGAAAAATCCATTGCACAGGCTCGAAGGACAAATCCAATTCTTTCTAAAAAAAACCCAGTAGCGATAGGCGAGGGATGAAATGGCAGGTGTAAAGATGCACTGGAAGCCGCAGACCCAACCCTGCATGCAGGCGGTTCAGGCCTTTGGTCAGTCGAGGCTGACCTGGACATGACAGTCTTGTTCGGCAGCATCCTAAACGACCAAGCAGCCTTTTTAAAGGAGAGCATTGCTTGCTCCATATGGAGAGGGGCCTAGAAAAGGTGGCCTAACGAAAGCTCATCCCCAACTACTTGGTTGGCTAGCTGCGGCCAATGGGTCAAACCAAGGCAAAGAAACAAAGGCACACACCAGCCTCCAAAGGTGTAAATAAATGGATGCTGGCATGCTGGAACATCAGAACCATGCGAGACTCTGCAGATAATGGACGGCCTGAGCGTCGTTCTGCCCTAATAGCCCATGAACTATCATTCATCGCTGCTCTTAGTGAAGTTTGTCTCCATCAGGAAGGCAGCCTTAAAGAACACAGCACCGGCTACACACTTTACTGGTCTGGCAAACCCCAAACCGGAAAACATCTTTCAGGAGTAGGCTTTATGATTAAAAACTCCATTGCCTCCAAACTCGAAACCTTACCAACAGGACATTCTGATTGCATTATGCCTCCCACACGTTGTTCTCTTCAGTATATATGCCCCAACTATGCAAGCCGACCCTGCAGAGAAAGACAAATTCTACACAGACCTATGCCAACTCATACAAAAAGTCCCTGTAGAAGATAAAATTATTATCCTTGGTGACTTCAATGCCAGAGTAGGAAAAAACTCCAAAGCCTGGAAAGGTGTCTTAGGCAAGCAAGGTGTTGGAAATTGCAATGATAGCGGACACCTCTTGCTAGAGTTCTGTGCAGAACAACAGCTGACTATTACAAACACTATCTTTCAGCAGAAAGATAGCTGGAAGACAACCTGGATGCATCCCCGATCCAAACATTGGCACCTCATTGACTATGTTCTAGTCTGCCAGAGAAACATTTGCAATGTCCGTCATACTTGAGTGATGCCCAGTGCAGAATGCCAAACAGATCATCGCCTCATCAGATGCAAACTAAATCTTCATCTTAAGTTCAAACCTAAGAGGGGTGGCATCTTAATGAAGAAACCCCAAGTCAACAATCTTCAACAAGCTACCATGAGAGACAACTTCCAGGCAAATCTGCAAACAAAACTTGAAGACCATCCTACAGATCCTTCTCCTACAGTGCTTTGGCAACATATCAAAAACAGTATCCTCCAGTCTGCAGAAGAATCCCTTGGGTTCTCCCACAAGAAAAATCAAGACTGGTTTTTTGAAAACAACCAAGAGACCCAGGAGCTGTTGGCAAAGAAGAGAACTGCTCACCAGGCATTCCTCGCCCAGCCAACTTGCCATGTAAGAAAAGCAGCTTTCCATCTCACATGTAGTAATCTTCAACAAAAACTCTGAGACATGTAGAACAAGTGGTGGATCAATATAGCAGAAAAGACACAATGCTGTGCAGATCTGGGTGACCTTAGAGGATTTTTATGAAGCTCATAAAGCAGTGTTTGGACCTACTTATCAGGTCCAAAGCTCCTTATACAGTACAGATGGCCAAACATTAATTACTGATAAAGCCTCCATCATTAATTGATGGGCTGAACACTTTCAAAATCTCTTTAGTGCCAACTGAGTAGTCCCAGGCTCAGCTATCCAACATATGACACAAAAACCGATGAAAAATGAATTGGACATAGCTCCCACTTTGGAAGAAACCCTTAAGGCCATACAGGAGATGAAAAACAACAAGGCAGCTGGGATTGATGGAATCCCACCTGAAGTTTGGAAACACAGAGGTCATGTACTCCATGGTAAATTCCATGAACTTCTTGTGAATTGCTGGGAAAAGGGGGAACTACCATCAGATCTCTGAGATGCAGTCATCATCAACCTGTACAAGAAAAAAGGAGCAAAATCCAATTGTTCAAACTATCGAGGCATAACACTGCTCTCTATTGCTGGAAAAATCCTTGCAAGGATACTCCTGAACAGACTAGTTCCTGCTATTGCAGAAGAACTTCTTCCTGAAAGCCAGTGTGGCTTCAGAGCCAATAGGAGTACTACAGATATGGTATTTGCCCTTAGACAACTGCAAGAGAAATGTAGAGAGCAGAACAAGAGTCTCTATGTAACATTTGTTGACCTCACCAAAGCCTTCAACAATGTGAGTAGAAAAGGTCTGTGGCAGATCCTGGAAAGACTAGGATGTCCCCCCCAAATTCCTTAAAATGATTATCTTGCTACACGAAGGCCAGGACGGTCAAGTCAGATATGGCGATGCTCTTTCAGAGCCCTTTCTAATAACTAATGGAGTGAAGCAAGGTTGTGTTTTTGCTCCAACTTTATTTACAATCTTCTTCAGCATGATGCTCCAAAGAGCTCCGGCAGAGCTTGAAGAAGAAGACAGCATCTATATACATTACCGTATTGATGGTAGCTTGTTTAACTTAATAATAATAATAATAATAATAATAATAATAAATAAAATTTTATTTATATCCCGCCCCTCTGCAACGCAATCGGGGCGGCTTACAATATAAAAACCCCATAGTCACAATACCCTAGCCCACCCACCCCTTAAAATAATATTAAATTACAAAGGATTAAAAACATGGATTAATTAAAATATATATAAATTAAAAGAAAAAAATTTAAAACATACAATCATAGCCTAGAAAGGGCAGCTGAGTCTTGGGCCGGGATAATTATTCAGGAAAGGCCTGCCGGAAAAGATCCGTCTTGACAGCTTTTTTAAAGCTGTCTAAGGTGGTAATAAGACGGATCTCGTCCGGCAGGCCATTCCATAATCTGGGAGCAGCAGCAGAGAAGGCCCTCTGGGAGGTCACCGACAGCCTTGTTTTCATAGGCTGTAACAGATTCCTCCCAGAGGACCGAAGTGTGCGGGGAGGGTCGTACGGAAGGAGGCGGTCCCGGAGGTAAGTTGGACCCAAGCCATGTAGGGCTTTAAAGGTCATAACCAACACCTTGTACTGTACCCGGAAACTAATAGGCAGCCAGTGGAGAGCTTTTAGCACCGGTGTTATATGCTCTCTTCTGGAAACGCCAGAAATCAACCTGGCTGCCATGTTCTGGACTAGTTGAAGTTTCCGAGTCAAGCACAAGGGTAGCCCCATGTAGAGCGCATTACAGAAATCCAGACGGGAGGTTACCAGTGCATGTACCACAGTTTCGAGGTCCCTAGTTTCCAGGAAAGGGCGCAGCTGGCGTACCAGCCGAAGTTGATAACAGGCACTCCTGACCGTCTTAAGCCATCTGAGGGCTCACACTAAGACTCTAAACTATCTAGTCCATGAACTGCTCTTTGCTGATGATGCTGCCCTTGTTGCCCAGACAGAAGCAGCTCTGCAGTGCCTAACATCCTGCTTCGCAACAGCTGCAGAGCTGTTTCGGCTGGAAGTCAACCTGAAGAAAACAGAAGTTCTCTACCAGCCTGCACCACAGGACGAACACCACCATCCCCACATTGCCGTCGGCAAATCTGTGCTTAAGTCCGTTCAGCAGTTCACCTACCTGGGAAGCATCATCTCCTCAGATGCCAAGATTTACAAAGAGATCAATCACAGATTAGCGAAGGCATATAGTGCATTTGGAAGACTCTACAAAAGAGTCTGGAGTAATAAACACCTGAGGCGAAGCACAAAAATCAGTGTGTATAGAGCCATTGTACTGTCTATTCTCCTTTATGGGTTTTAAACATGGGTCAACTATCGCCAACACTTACGACTCCTCAAACGCTTTCATCAGCGCTGTATAAGCACAATCCTAAATATACACTGGACTGACTATGTGACGAATGTTGCTGTTCTTGAGCAAGCAGGGATCACCAGCATTGAGGCCATGATATTGAGAACACAGCTATGCTGGGCAGGGTACATTTCTAGGATGGAGGACCATTGCCTCCCCAAAATAGTACTCTACGGTGAACTCGCCACGGGTCAGCGTAAGAGGGGTGGTCCAAAAAAGTGATACAAGGATTCCCTGAAACAACATCTCAGGCTTGGACAAATTGATCACCAACGATGATCTGCCCTGGTCTCACATCGGGAGGCATGGAGACGGACTATCCACAATGCTGCAGCCTTATTTGAGAACTCATGCCAAACAAGTCTTAAAGAGAAACAATAATGCAGAAAGAATCACAACCCGGAAAGATCACCCAAGAAGACCTTCTGCTGTGCTTTCTGCAACTGGACTTGTTTATCTTGTATTGGCCTTTTTAGTCATCAGCGTGCTTGCAGAAGGCGTGGGATGAGTTCTTCCTGAATCTTTGTTTGCAAAGAAAAGCCAGAGAATCACCATTCAACAACTTATTGACTTTGTCTAGCCTCTACCTGGAACTAACCAGCAGGATGCCATCCCATGTGTATTTCTGCACAGAATGATTTTGTTAAACACTTCAGAATATGTGAATACTGGGTAAGAACTGAGCAGAAATATTTGTTTTTCCCTGCAGCTGTGAGAAAACTGTGGAAATTGTTTGTCTTCCCTTGTAAGAACAAAATAGTCCTTTTGTGAGCTGAGTAACTTCACCACTTGCAGGGGACAATTGCGATCCCAAGCAGAACAGGAAGAGGAAGAGCAGAGAGATTTTTTTAAAAAATCATTGTCTAGGACTAGTGCTGGGCCAGAGTATTCAGATCAACATTTGTGGTTAGGGCAGGCTGAAAATGTCCATAAAAGATCATGGGGTGAAAAACAAAAACAAACCCCAGTTGGGATTTATTCTGCCCCAAATTCACACGTGGTTCTTCTCTGCAGAAAATAATATTTTTGTACAGAAATATAATCTTCTGTACAAATGATAATATTTTTGTGCAGAAATATCAGGGTCTATTCAGAAGATAATATTTCTTCATATTAATATTATTCTGCAGAGCAAATGCTGTTTCCTGAATAGAAAATGCTGCACAAAACAGCTTCTTGTGAATTTTGTGCAGAATAAGTCTTCAGATATGAATAGTCTTCAAAAACTGTACAGTATTCAAAGACTTCCTTATAGCAGGGAACATCAAAGTTCTTTGTTGCTCCCTTTGTGTATGAAATTAGGGAAGAATTACATCCTCAGGTAGCATCAGGTGTGGGAAGGGGTGTGATTTCTGTTGGGACTGTGTCTCTCCCCAACACCACCAATGGTAATGCCAAGCTTCAATGTCTGCCTGTGATTTTTATTGGGAAAAGGAAAATAGGGGAGGGACTTGCCACTTTCCCGGAGAAACACAAAATACATGAACAGTCTAGCTTCTAATCACCTTCTTTTAAAAGTGTAGGAGATTCTAGCATAGGACCAGCAACTTTGATATCTAATAGCTCCATAAACCAGGCAAATTAAATGAAAATCAAGTAAGAAAAACAAAGAAAATGAAACATTGTCTACTTTATAAACATAGCAACCACTGGCCTGCAGGCTCAGGCCACAAATAGACTTGCAGTGGGTGACTGAATTGCAAGCTCAGAATGCAGAATCAGGAATGTTAATGGTCACGGAAATCAATGTGTCTTCAAAATGGAGGTTTCTGCTATTTAAAAAAATGGCACTAGTTAGGGCAATAACCCCCGTGATGTTAGATAATCTTATTATACATCACTGCACCTCGTTTGCAATGAAGGTTTTTCCAGGCCTATAATAGTGGAAGACTTTGAAGGTTAGGCATCTGGACCACAGTTTGAATAAAATCATGTGTGGTTCTGGTCACATTTTTGCAAGTAAGCAAAGATCCCCCTCAAAAACAAATAGCTGAAATCACTGAGGAGATTTTCACACCCTACACGGTTATAGTGTTATTATTCCACTTTATTTGCTATGGCTGCCTCCTGTGGAATCCTTGGATTTGCAGTTTAGGAAGGGGCATTTGCAACTCACAGCCCGAGAGCTCTTAGGCCTCACTAACCTACAAACCCTAGAATTCCACAGGAGGCAGCCAGAGCAGTTGAAGTGGAATAGTAACACTATAACAGTGTAATGTGAAAATCTCCTTAATCTGCACACACAGATTAACCATCAATAGCTTCAGAGGATGTCATGGGAACACAAAATGATTTGTTAGCTTTTCATCCATAAGGGAACACACAAACACAAACACAGACATACACAGAATTCAAAATGACCAAACTATTATACCTTAGCACAGATATTTTGGTTCTGAGGTTACACAAACTAGGATTTTATTAAACCATCTTCCATAACATTATTTTGCCAGCATATTTTGTGGCATTTTTATGCTGGCAAAAGAACCCCCTTTATTAAACCTACCCCCAGCAGCATCAGAAAGGCAGCCCCAGCATAAACGGAGCACAAATGGAGCTCTGTTTACTTCCTGGTTTGAGATCTCGCCAATTCTCACAAGAAGACGCCGAGCAGAGCAAATTTTAAAAATAAAGCAAGACAAAGACAGAAAATGTTCACACAAGCATAGAAACATACTCTGAAACTTAAAAGTGAACTGGGGAGGTTCATAAAAAGAGCACCCTACCTGGTTTTTGCAATCTAACCAGAAGTATTCTGCCCATTGACGCCTTATTCACGATAACACAATAGTGCAAGGTTTCAAATGCCGGCAATACTGACACAAAAATGCAATGGAGGATCTATTGATGGCTTGGCCTGTCAATAAAACAGAATGCTTTTTTGACAATACATGATCATGAAAGGATGACATCATCTGATATATGTCCCCTTTTGCGTTAATTTGGCATCATTATGATGCCGTATTTGCTGCATCTGATAAAGTCCTTAGTAGTCTTGGGAAATCCCCCGGGCTAAAACTTCAATATTCAACTGTAGGAATTATTGCTGGTTTTTTTTAAAAAAAATGTACCCGCAAAAAAAAAAAAACAGTTCTGAAAGTACTTTTGAAAAACAGCCACTCAGTTAAACTGGAAGAAGTTGCACCAAAAGAGGGGTGTTTTATGTACTGGACAGAAATATACTGTGTAAAAAAATCTACAGAGATATATAATTACATGGATAGTAAGCTAGATGGCACTAAAGTATACTTTCACATTGCTGCTATGTGACTGGAGTGCAGTTCCCTCCTGTTTAGCATTTCCTGGAATAAGCATGCTAAGTAACTTCTCAGCGCTTCCCACTGTATTATATAAAAGCAAAACTAAAAGATGTATGTCTGTATTACACTGGAGAACACTATGGGATTTTTCTGGATAATCAGTTCACTTTACTGCTGACTACTTCATTGTTTAAAAACTGTACAGTACCTTGCATACAGCCTGGTGCTAAATCAATACATGTCCCTGGTGCTAAGATAAGACTATCCTTGGAATCTCTTTTTAATGGTATATATGGACTCTATCAGATGAGGCAAATAGCGACGGGGGGGACCACGTCATTTAGGATGCGACAATAGCAGAAAAGGCAAAATTATCAGACGTTCTCATAGCTTGCGTGCTTCCACTGCGTTGCGCTTGCACGAATGAGGTGTCACTTTTTATTGATGGGCTAAGCCATCAATAAAAAGTGATGCCTCGTTCACGCCAGTGCAATGCAGCAGGAACAGGTAAGCAACATTATTATCTGATGTTTTCTGCCATTTCGGCTATTGTCGCATCCTAATGGCATAGTTTTTGCCACGCCTGATAAAGTCCTATATGTTCTGCATCAATTTATTGTTGTTTTTTTTCTTTCTCACCTTCTGAAGGACAAGATATTATCCTTGAGATGGGAAGGGAAAATTCATAAGACAAAACAAAGCTCATTCAGTGCCAGAATAAAAACAGAACCCATTTAGAAATGTATGACAGCTTCAGATGCTGAGTAGTTTTCCTTTTACATTGTGGCAAGAATGGATGCAAAGACTCCCTCCCTTTAGTGTGTTTACCCACAGCAACATCTGCCTGCTAGCTTTGAACAGAACAGATACTGTTGGATGTTATCACCTGCAGTTTGAAAGACAGCAATCCCTGCTTAAGACCTACCTAGAGAATTATAGCAAACTGGCAATTTTGGTGTGCAGGGGCATTAAGGAAGCCCAAACAGTGGTCAAGAGCATGTACTGATGCCAGTGACAGGTATCTGAAGATGGCGGAGATAAATGATAAGAGGAGAGGGACCAAAAGTTGAGATCTACAACGGCTGATTCACTTTGTTAGGTTCAGCACCACATAGGATTTTCGCTGTGTGTGAATTTGCACATTTCCCAAACCTAAACATGAACTAGAGTATAATTGCTCAAAATCCATTCTTTGAAAGTTCGTAATGCTGCTGCTGCTGCTCCTGTTATCTTCTTCTTCTTCTTCTTCTTTTCATCCTCCTCCTTCTTCTCCCTTCTTCCTCTTCCTCTTCTTCTTCTTTACCTTTAATGTACATCTTTGAAACATAGAATGCAATCAAGACATACAGTTTATTCAGGGAGGAAGGGGGAATCACAAGAAGAAAGACTTACATGTGAAAATTATGCACAAAAAAGCATACAAAATGTATATATTTTAAAAAGCTACACATGAATTTTCATTTAAACTGTAATATACACACATACATACACACACACACACACACACACACTTACAAATCCAGTGTGGGACTGGAACAGAACAAACTTTGGAATGGAAGGGAGAAATAAGAACCTGAAAGAAACGGAGCTTGACAGATTTGCCCATCCCTGCTCTATGGCTACAGCATGACTTTGTTTAGGATGTTGTTGATATGCGTCACTCAGGACAGATGGATTTGTCTGACTTCCTGTCAAGTTGAGATTTCTCTTTCCTCACATGAAGTTCTGTTTTGCTAAAGAAAAGCAGGGCATTCTCCCTATGTGGATTTGACAATGACTCTCTCCATTGTCACATTGCTGATGATGACTCTTGCTCCTTCAGCTGCTGTTTTAGCACTAAACCTATTCAGTGCACAACTCCTGATGTGTACTGCTGAAATACAAACATTATTTTGCATAGCTTGCTATTTGTCTGATTGGACTGCGTAGTTGTTGGTAGTAGTAATAGAATTTAGAAAAGTTACTTTATTAGGCTACAGCTTCCAGACTACCTCCTCCTCCAACCAGCCTGTCCAGGGGCCAAGAGACTAGGAGATTCTGTAAATTACAGTCCAACAAAATAACTTTTAATGGCTCTGGATTGATAGTTTTCTGAGGCTTTGGGCAAAATTCAAGAAGTTGCCTTTGACATTTTAAAGCTTATCTTCATTCCCTCTCTTTATGTCCATATCTTCTTAAATGGGCCTATGGAATGGGTTTTGTCCTTTCTAAACCCAGTCACTGTATAGGAATCTGTACAATTAAAAAAAAAAGGTTTTTAATGAATTATTATGCTTTAAACCAGACATGAGGAACCTGTGGGCTCCAATATTTAAAAAAAAGATTTTTTATGAATTATTATGCTTTAAACCAGACATGAGGAACCTGTGGGCTCCAATATTTTTTAAAAAGGTTTTTAATGAATTATTATGCTTTAAACCAGACATGAGGAACCTGTGGGCTCCAATATTATTGGACTTCCATCATCTCCAGACATAGTCAGACATAATGAGACAGCTGGAGGGTGACTAGTGCTCTGATCTAAACATATATGTCCCCAATCCCTTTATGCTGGGTTGCTACCCTAAGAAGTGGGGGTGCTTTAGAGCCCCACTAGTGCTGCAAAAATCTCTGTTATTATCTGGGGAAATTACTAGCTTAAACAGAAGCCTGCAAGAGGAGGGTAACTTCAGGGATCTTTTCACCTCTATATTCCAATACTACCTGCAGAAAGCACTCCAATTAAAATGAAATAAAGTATTTTATTGGAAACAACACAAAATAAACTCACATTCACCACACACATTCCTAAGAACCATTCAAGGCTATAGTGAAGTAAGGCAGAAAGACTGGATAGAGGGAGAGATTTGGGAATATAAGGCAATAGTTACCAGTCTTGGAGAGAAGAGCTTTGTGCAGTGAAGTTACTCTGATAGGTGCCTGAGAGTGGCAGAGAAGGTTCCGATCCAAGGCATACCGATAAAGAGAGTGGCACACCTTTCTATTATCAGGGGACTAATATTTATACCCTATTTTATATCCTGAAGGGTACTCTGGTTAGGACAAAGCCTGGACAGCTTTCCAATGGGATACACAAAGGAAACCAAAACTTGACTGATTGTGTTAATGGCTGGGAGATAGGTATTAATGGGTTTAAAGCAACAAGACTGGACAGAAAGGTGTTGTGATGTACCAGACACACACGCTCGCATTAACTCAATAAGATATCTTTATTAAGCAAGGAAACGTGGTTCAGTGACATAGGCAAAGCCAGATCTAACCACATCCTAGTACAGTCTCCAGATAAACCCTTACAGCGTGAGAATGGTATGTAGGGAGGGCTGTAGGCAGGCAAGCAGCTCCAGGTGCTGTGACCTTGAGCTGCTTGAGGAACAGCATTCCCAGACCCAAAAGGCGGGCTGGCACCCGACCAAGGACTGAGAGGCCCAGCCAGGGAAACAGAGAAAACAGGCCAAGAACCAAACTCATGTCAGGCTCCTCCATGGAGTCTACACTGATACCCAGAATCCAGGGATGAGCCTGACATACCACCCCTCCAAAGAGTAACCCCTCCCCTGTCAGCCGGGCTTATCAGGGAAGCGAGCATTGAAGTTCCATAATAAGCACGGAGCGTTGATGTGTTCAACATCGGCCCATCCAGCATGGCCTAAAGGCAAGTGCTTCCATTTGACTAGATACTGCAACCCCCCCCCCGTGCACCCCGAGAGTCCAGCACATCAGAAATTTCAAAGTGTTGTTCCTTGTCCACCATGACAAGGCAGGGCGTCAACTCAGGATCTTGATGATGTCGATCCAAAGGGCACAGAGACTTGAGCAAACTAGAATGAAACACAGGGTGGGCGTTACGATACATCTTGGGCAAGGATAGTTCAAAAGCCACAGGGTTGATTTCCCTGACAATAGGGAAAGGTCTAATATACTTAGGCCCCAGCTTTTTTGAGGGTTGTGGACTCTTTAGGAATTTGGTGGACAAAAATACCAAGTCTCCCACCATGTACCGTGGGGTAGGGTCACGCTTTTTATCAGCGTACTCTTTGTAGCGGGCCTTCGCAAAGTCCAGGACCAACATAACCTTTGGCCATGCGTCCCTGATGTGCGTGCTCCATTGGGTCACTAGAACCGGGTCTTTGGAAGTCCCCTCTCCCAAAGGCAGAGGGTCAAAGTCCGGGCCTGAAACAATTTTAAATGGGGACAAACTCATGCTTTGATGTATGGCGTTATTGTACGCTACCTCTGCGAATGGCAAGACGTCAACCCAATCAGATTGCTGGAAGTTGACATAACACCTTAAATACTGTTCCAAAAGCTGGTTTGTACATTCACTTTGGCCATCACTCTGTGGATGATGGGAGCTGCTCAACCCCAGCTCAATCCCCAACAGTTTAGTGAACGACTTCCAGAACTGGGAGGTGAATTGAGCTCCCCTATCAGAAATGATCTTGGCAGGAACCCCATGTAGCCTGTAAATATTTTGTACAAATAGTTTAGCAAGCTGGGAGGTGGTCGGGAGTTTCTTGCAGGCTACAAAGTGTGCTTGCTTGGAAAACAAGTCAGTCACCACCCAAATAACAGTCTTTCTCTTACTTTCTGGCAACTCAACAATGAAGTCCATATTAATGACCTCCCAGGGTTTAGTGGGGGTTGGTAATGGTAGCAGCAAGCCTTTTGGTTTTCCCCCAGCTCTTTTTGCCACCACACACATATGACACCCCTTCACATACTCCTCCACCTCCTTCTGCATTTTGGGCCACCAGAATTGCCGTCGTGTTAAGTGTAACGCTTTCACATACCCAAAGTGACCTGCACTCTTCACATCATGGCACTGTTTAAGGATGGCAGTTCTCATAGCCTCGGGGATGTACATGCATTCCCCCTTCCAAGCCAAACCTCCCCGCAGAACTACCTCCCCTTGGTGAGAAAGGGGTCCTGCGAGAGAGCAGCCACCATCTGAACCCGCCACCCCCCACAATGTCCTCCGAGACTGGAGGAGAAGGCTCCAGGGATGGTGGGGCTAACGTCACGGGGGGGGGGTCATGGGCTTTGTGGGAAGCCGTCAGGCTCTCCTGCAAAGCCTTGTTCCGAGGCCAAAGTGGGATGGGCAGTGACCTTCTGACGTTTGGCTTGGCTGCATATGAGAACTGCCAGTCCCAGATGGGATGGGGGGGAGACTATGTCTATCACCTCCTTTCTCTGACTATCATGTTGGGGAAGCCTGGACAAAGCGTCCACCTAATTCTTTTTTCCCGGGAGAAACTTCAGGGTGAAGTTGAACCGGTAAAAGAAACTGGCCCACCTAATCTGTTTAGGGTTCAAGCGCCATGGAGTTTTCAAAGCCTCCAAGTTCTTGTGATCTGTCCAAACCTCAAAAGGTTGGGAAGATCCTTCCAGCAGATGGTACCAAGTTTCTAAGGCCAATTTGATCGCCCTCGCCTCCTTCTCCCACAATGGCCAATTTCGTTCAGTCTCGTTGAACTTCTTTGACAGATATGGACAGGCTCCGAGCTCCCCCCTTCATCCTGTTGTAACAACACCCCCCATCACCACGTCTGAGGTGTCTACTTGAACTAGAAAAGGTTGTCTGGGGTTGGGGTGTTTCAGAATGGGTTCAGAAGTGAAAAGCTTCTTCAGCTTGTCAAATGCCCTTTGGCATTGGTCAGTCCACACAATCTTTTGGGGAGGCTTCTCTGCCTTCCCCTTCCCAGTTTGTTTCTTCCCTCCCACCCCCTTGGTTTTCAACAGGTCAGTCAAAGGTAAGGCAACCTCAGCAAAGTCAGGGATGAAGGACCTGTAAAAATTAGCAAATCCTAGGAAGCTCTGAGTCTGCTTCCTGGTTCTGGGGGTCTCCCATGCGAGAACCCCCTTGACCTTCTCAGGGTCCATTTCAACCCCCTTGCTAGATTTGCAGTACCCCAAGTAGTCTAATAGGCTCTGGTGGAATTCGCATTTTGACATTTTGGCATACAAGTGATTCTCCCCCAGTTTACTAAGCACTTTCTTCACCAGCTTCACATGGGACATATAGTCCTCAGAGTAAATAAGCACATCATCCAGATACACCAGTACCCCTTTGTACAAAAACTCTCTAAGTACATCATTAATCAAGTTTTGGAAAATTCCAGGGGCTCCACTGAGCCCAAATGGCATTATAGAAAATTCAAATGCCCCTAGCTGGCAATTGAAAGCAGTTTTCCACTTGTCCCCTTCTTTAATTCACACTCTGTAGTAGGCCTCCCACAAGTCCAGCTTGGTGAATATCTTCCCCTTGGCTAAATGAGCCAGGATATCCTTCATTAAGGGGAGGGGGTACTGATTTGTTGTACTGATAGCATTCAAGGAACTGTAATGCATACAGAGACGAAGAGAACCATTGTGTTTGCATCTGAACAACACCAGGGCCCCAAGGGGGAGGTCGTGGGTCTGATGAACCCCCGGGCCAAGTTTTTATCTATGAACTCCCAGAGGGCGTTCATCTCTGCCGGGATCATGGAGTAAATCTTAGGTTTGGGCAGCTCAGCCTCGGAAACTAACTCAATTGCACAGTCAAACGACCGGGGGGAGGTAGAATGTCACATTTCGGGTAGGAATCCAAGAGTATTAAAAGAGCTGGCAAATATAATCTCAGAGCCATTGGCAATAATATTTGAGAACTCCTGGAGAACAGGAGAAGTCCCAGCAGACTGGAGGAGGGCAAACGTTGTTCCCATCTTCAAAAAGGGGAAAAAAGAGGATCCCAACAACTATCGTCCAGTTAGTCTGACATCAATACCAGGGAAGATTCTAGAACAGATCATTAAACAGAGAGTCTGTGAACATTTAGAAGGCAATGCCATAATAAAAAAAAAAGTCAGCATGGGTTTCAGAGAAACAAGTCATGCCAGACTAATCTGATCTCTTTTTTTGATAAAGTTACCAGCTTGGTAGATGAAGGGAATGCTGTGGACATTGCATACCTTGATTTCAGTAAGGCCTTTGACAAGGTTCCCCATGACATTCTTGCAAACAAGCTTGTAAAATGTGGGCTAGACAAGTTAACTGTTCAATGGATTTGTAATTGGTTGACCGGCCGAACCCAAAGGGTGCTCAGCAGTGGCTCCTCTTCGTCTTGGAAAGATGTGACCAGTGGGGTGCCACAGGGTTCTGTCCTGGGCCCAGTGCTATTCAACATCTTTATCAATGACTTAGATGAGGGAATTAGGGGCATACTTATCAAATTTGCAGATGACACCAAATTGGGAGGAGTAGCTAATACCCTAGAGGACAGGATCAAAATTCAGAATGACCTGGATAGACTGGAGAGCTGGGCCAAAGCTAACAAAATGAAATTCAATACGGAGAAATGTAAAGTACTGCACTTAGGGCGGAAAAATGAAATGCATAGATATAGGATGGGAGAGACCTGGCTGAATGAGACTACGTGCGAAAGGGATCTAGGAGTCCTAGCAGACCACAAATTGAACATGAGTCCACAGTGTGATGTGGCAGCTAAAAAGGCCAATGCGATTTTGGGTTGTATCAATAGAAGTATAGTGTCTAGATCAAGGGAAGTAATAGTGCCACTCTATTCTGCCTTGGTCAGACCTCACCTAGAATACTGTGTCCAGTTCTGGGCACCACAATTCAGAAAGGATATTGACAAATTGGAGCGTGTCCAGAGAAGGGCAACTAAAATGGTGAAAGGTCTGGAAACAATGCCTTATGAGGAGAGACTTAGGGAGCTGGGTATGTTTAGCCTGGAAAAAAGACGGTTTAGAGGCGATATGATAGCCCTGTTTAAGTATTTGAAGGGATGTCACTCTGTGGATGGAGCAGGCTTGTTTTCTGCTGCTCCAGAGACTGGAACACGGAGCAATGGGTGCAAGCTCCAGGAACAGAGATTCCACCTCAACATGAGGAGGAACTTTTTGACAGTAAGAGCTGTTCGGCAGTGGAATGCACTCCCTCAGAGCGTGGTGGGGTCTCCTTCCTTGGAGGTCTTTAAACAGAGGCTGGATGGCCATCTGTTGGGGATGCTTTGATTGTGATTTCCTGCATGGCAGGGGGGTTGGACTGGATGGCCCTCGTGGTCTCTTCCGACTCTGCAATTCTATGATTCTATGATTCTATGATTCCTTCTCTTCAAACACATACTGCCACTGTTTATACTCCACCAGTAACCCTTTCATTTCCCCTTGGACCAGAGTGGCTTTAAAGTTCTGAAGCTTGGCCCCCAGTGAGGCCTCGCCCACCCCGTGTTCCCACACACACAAGGGGTCTGTAAAAGTCACAGTCTCCTTTACCCAGTCTATGGTGGCATTGTGAAACTTCAACCAGTTAAAGCCCACTACTGCAGCTGGAACTAAGCCTGGCGCTATCATGAATTGGAGCTCCTCCTGATGATTTTCCATCTTCATCTGTACTGGGGCAGTCATCTGCCTTGTGGGGGCCCCCTTCATCATCCCTCCATCCATCTGGGACAGCCACACCAGCTTGTCCAGCTTAATGATGCTAACTGAAAGTTCACTGACCAGGGAGGGTGAATTAACACCTGGGTACACGTGGAATCTACCATTAACATTACTTTTTGGGGGACCCCATTATTTGCAACCCCTATCTTGGCTTTTAGGAAAAAAGGGCCCTTCACCCCACTCACCACTGCACTTGGGTGCCCTTCAGGATTAGCTTGCCCTCAGGCACTTAATAGGGCAGGCTGGATCCGTTTTCTGCTGGCTCAGCATCTGAAGAGGACCTACTGTCATCCGGTTCCTCTGAAGATTTGCCCGCCGCATGGCCTGGAATCAAGGCGCGCACCGCTGCCTTGGCCCTTGGCTTGAACGGCATCTTGGGTGCTGTCAGCTTCCCATCTGCCTTCTTGGGCCTCTCTTCTGCAGGGTTGTCTTGGGGTTGTTTCTCTGGGCATTTGACTATGCGGTGTCCCCCCTTCCCGCAGTGCAGGCACAAGCCTTTTCGCATCCTTCGCTCCCTCTCCGACTCCCCTGCCACATCTCCAGCTGGTCAGGCCATCTTAGTTTTCTTTCCTGAGGACCCAGTGGGCTTTCTGCCAAGCCCCTGGCATTGCCATGCCAGTTTGACACTCTGTCTTAGGGTTTCCACCTCTCCAGCCAGCCATACCCATCCCAGGAGGGTTTCTGGGTTCCCTTGGACCAACGCCCACTCTAGGATGTCCGCGTTAAGACCATCCTGAAAATACTGCACCTTAGTGGTTTCGGTCCAGTCAGGAATCTGGCTGGCCAGGCGGTGAAATTTGGAGGCGTATTTGGCCACGGGTCTCGAGCCCTGGCGCAGTCGCTGGAGTTCTGTGCGGGCATGCCTCACCCTCAGGGGGTCTTCAAATTGAGCTCGTAGGGCCATCATGAAGTTGTGGAAACTCACCAACTCTGGAGCCCCCATGTCGTAGAGCCCAACCAGCCATTGCACTGCCTCTCCTTCCAGCTGGTTGGAGATGTACTGCACCTTCTCAGCCTCTGTCTGGAACTCTTCGTCCCATTGGGGCATGGACCCATTCACCTGGGTTAAGAAGTATGGCAGCTTCACGGCATCCCCATCAAAGGTGGCTTTCAGGTCTCGATGCTTGAGCCCATGAGGTCTCTCCCATGGCTTGACTGGGCTAGCCCCTGCAAGAGGTACTGGACCAGGAGCCTGCAGGACAGGGGCCCCAGCAGGCATGATGGGGCCCCCTCCCCCTGGAGCTGGAGTTGGCAACTGAGGCTCCTGGGGAGGTTGGCCTCCCCCTGGTGTGACAGGTTGCTGAGGCAGTCTCTGCAGAATCTCCAGGAGGCTTGTCTGCATGACCTCCATTTGCTGCTTCAGCTGCTACACCTTATTCTCCAGTTCTGAGTGCAGGGGTCTCACCCCAGGCTCCCTGAGTACAGGGGTCTCACCCCAGGTTAGGGGTCTGTCCCACTGTCGGGGCCTGCGTTCCTCCCAGCCTCACTCCTCTAGCCATAGCCAGCTGGCTCCCATGGCCATTCCTGCTCCATGCACTGGAGTCTCGGAGAAGGGTAGGCTGCCCCTCCCCAGAGCTTGCCTGGCTCCCAGCTCCATGAGGTCAGGGGGAGGGGTCGGCCACCCAGCCCTCTGTCAGGCTCTGCTCCGCTCTTCCACTGGCATGCCTGCACCATCCCCCGGCAAGCCGGCTCCCTGGTCATTGCCTGTGCCCAGGTCTTTCTCCATCTGGGTTCCAATCTCCGTATCCTCAGACATTTCGGGTAGGAATCAAAAGTCCCGTAGGATTAGTGAAATCTGACTTACTATGATGTATCGGACACACACGCTCGCATTAACTCAATAAGATATCTTTATTAAGCAAGGAAACGTGGTTCAGTGACATAGGCAAAGCCAGATCTAACCACATCCTAGTACTGTCTCCAGATAAACCCTTACAGCGTGAGAATGGTATGTAGGGAGGGCTGTAGGCAGGCAAGCAGCTCCAGGTGTGGTGACCGTGAGCTGCTTGAGGAACAGTGTTCCCAGACCCAAAAGGCGGGCTGGCACCCGACCAAGGGCTGAGAGGCCCAGCCAGGGAAACAGAGAAAACAGGCCAAGAACCAAACTCATGTCAAGGTCCCCCATGGAGTCTACACTGAGACCCAGAATCTAGGGATGAGCCTGACAGGTGTTTAGGAGAGACTTCCATAGGAATAGATTTGGGAATGTTCACTTGTTTGTTTGAATGAATCATTGTTGAGGCACCCAGGGCTAGAAGAAAAGATTAGCACATGCATCCTTAACAACTGTGTTTATCAAGGGGCTTCTGCACAATCCTAATTTGAGCTTCTTTGCTATAATATTTCTAAGACACATCCAAGTCATTGTGACCTCCAACTGACCTTTTCAGTTTGCCTCAACCAACCTGACATTAAAAAGCATCCAATATTTCCAATTATGAGATATTGTGGAGAGGAGGTAGTAGAGCATACTAACAATCCACCCCCCAATGGAACCTATGTAGCGGAGCCACATGCCTTTATTTTTGTTATTGTACTGCGTGACCAGGACATGGGGTTACAAAGGAACACACACACTAGGTAGGAGGAACAGGGGCAAGTCATCATAATTCCATCTATCTATTAAAAGGGTGGTGAGTTCTAACAAAAAAAATCCTAACACAAACAGAACTTAACAAAATTATTGCTATGGGGTAAGGGCTACAAAAAGGGGCATATATAAAAATGTGGGCAAAAAGAAAGAGAGAGAGAGAGAATTATATGCATGCAGCAAATATAGCAATTGGGGCAGTAGTGATGTTACTGGCAAAACACACAATGGAATAGCAAAACAATACAACAAAGTTCCAATAAATGTTAAATGGAAAAGGCTGTGCAACAGTGTTTCAGCAATTAGGAGTACATGGCATGATATAACACAAGCGGATAAACTAATACATTTGCAAAACTATCTACAAGGCTGGTGCCCTCCCCCCATTCCCCCACAAGTATCCAAAATAATCAGGAATTCAACAGCCCAAAATGTATCTTGGCAGCTCAAAGAAAACAGTCCAAGGGGTATTCTGAAAACAACCATACAAGTGGTATCCAGAGGGAGATGTTCTTCCCCACCCTGGCACCTGAAAGAATCCAGGAGTGCATAGAATCATAGAATAATATAATTGTCGAGTTGAAAGAGAACATGAGGGCCATCCAGTCCAACCCCCTGCCATGCAAGAATACACAATCAAAGCATCCCTAATAGATGGCCACCCAGCCTCTGTTTAAAGACCTCCAAGGAAGGAGACCCCACCATGCTCCGAGGGAGTGTGTTCCACTGCTGAACAGCTCTTACTGTCAGAAAGTTCCTCCTAATGTTGAGGTGGAATCTCTGTTCTGGAGCTTGCATCCATTGCTCCATGTTCTAGTCTTTGGAGCAGCAGAAAACAAGCTTGCTCCATCCTCAATGTGACACCCCTTCAAATACTTAAACAGGGCTATCATATTGCCCCTTAACCGTCTTTTTTCCAGGCTAAACATACCATGCTCCCTAAGTCTGGACATTTTCAGATGTGGCTTACAGCATAAGAACCGAGTGGGAGAGCTTCGCCGCTGCAGCACGGCAGGGGACCCATTTCGGACAACACTGTCCCTCTGCCAAACCCCTCCGTGTCACTTCCGTGACAGAATGGAGGAAACCGCATCATATTTCATTCACGATTGTTGCCCGTGAATGAAATATGATGCAGTTTCCTCCATTATGCCACGGAAGTGACACGGAGGGGTTCGGCAGAGGGACGGCATCGTCTGAAATGGGTCCCCTGCTGCACTGCAGCGGCGAAGCTCTCTCGCTCGGTTCTTACACTATAAGTCATGACTGAAAATGTCATATTTCCTCATAAGGCATGGTTTCCAGACCTTTCACCATTTTAGTCGCCCTCCTCTGGACACGCTCCAATTTGTCAATATCCTTTTTGAATTGTGGTGCCCAGAACTGGACACAGTATTCTAGGTGAGGCCTGACCAAGGCAGAATAGAGTGGCACTATTACTTCCCTTGATCTAAACATTATATACTTCTATTGATGAAGCCCAAAATCACATTGGCCTTTTTAGCTGCCGCATCACACTGTTGACTCATGTTCAACTTGTGGTCTACTAGGACTCCTAGATCCCTTTCGCACATAGTCTCATTCAGCCAGGTCTCCCCCATCCTGTATCTATGCATTTTGTTTTTCTGTCCTAAGTGCAGTACCTAACATTTCATAGAATCATAGAATTGTAGAGTTGGAAGAGATCACGAGGGCCATCCAGTCCAACCCCCTGCCACACAGGAAATCTTGATCAAAGCATCCCCGACATATGGCCATCCAGCCTCTGTTTAAAGACCTACAAGGAAGGAGACCCCACCACGCTCCGAGGGAGTGCATTCCACTGCCGAACAGCTCTTACTGTCAAAAAGTTCCTCCTAATGTTGAGATGGAATCTCTGTTCCTGGAGCTTGCATCCATTGCTCCGTGTTCCAGTCTCTGGAGCAGCAGAAAACAAGCCTGCTCCATCCTCAGCGTGACACCCCTTCAAATACTTAAACAGGGCTATCATATCACCTCCTAACCGTCTTTTTTCCAGGCTAAACATACCCAGATCCCTAGGTCTCTCCTCATAAGGCATCGTTTCCAGACCTTTCACCATTTTAGTTGCCCTTCTCTGGACACGCTCCAATTTGTCAATATCCTTTCTGAATTGTGGTGCCCAGAACTGGACACAGTATTCTAGGTGAGGTCTGACCAAGGCAGAATAGAGCGGCACTATTACTTCCCTTGATCTAGATACTATACTTCTATTGATACAGCCCAAAATTGCATTGGCCTTTTTAGCTGCCACATCACACTGTGGACTCATGTTCAATTTGTGGTCTGCTAGGACTCCTAGATCCCTTTCGCATGTAGTCTCGTTCAGCCAGGTCTCTCCCATCCTATATCTATGCATTTCATTTTTCCACCCTAAGTGCAGTACTTTACATTTCTCCGTATTGAATTTCATTTTGTTAGCTTTGGCCCAGCTCTCCAGTCTATCCAGGTCATTCTGAATTTTGATCCTGTCCTCTAGGGTATTAGCTACTCCTCCTAATTTGGTGTCATCTGCAAATTTGATAAGCATGCCCTAATTCCATCATCCAAGTCATTGATAAAGATGTTGAATAGCACTGGGCCCAGGACAGAACCCTGTGGTACCCCACTGGTCACCTCTTTCCAAGACAAAGAGGAGCCACTGCTGAGTACCCTTTGGGTTCAGGCGGTCAACCAATTACAAATCCATTGAACAGTTAACTTGTCTAGCCCACATTTTACAAGCTTGTTTGCAAGAATGTCATGGGGAACCTTGTCAAAGGCCTTACTGAAATCAAGGTATGCGATATCCACAGTGTTCCCTTCATTTACCAAGCTGGTGATTTTATCAAAAAAAGAGATCAGATTAGTCTGGCATGACTTGTTTCTCTGAAACCCATGTTGACTTTTTGTGATTATGGCATTGCCTTCTAAATGTTCACAGAGGTGCCAGTTTCACGGCAATTTTTGTTGCGGGGCGTACCGGACTTCCTGATCCCATATTCATCCCGCGCTGTTTAAATTATTTTTGTCCCTCTTAAGGAAATTCCGGAAGATCCCTTGATTCATATTTACACGGCATCAGGTCCTGTATTTTTTCATTTATCCCGCACTCTTATATCCTGTGCTTTTGCTGTTTACACATGTTTAGCATACTGGAATTTATTTATTTATTGGCTTTCAATCAAGGATGCGATTACTCGTGTTTTCACAATCTCAGTGATGTACTTCCTTTAGAGTTCCGCACCACGAGCGATGCTATTGGCTGGCTCAAATGTTTGTTAAAGCTTCTGCATTGGGGATGAGGGGGAGCGTTCAGTGGCTAAATGCTGTGCTTTCCTTTAGAAATGAAAGGTCACCATTTAAAGCCAGCTAAACCGGGGAGGGGGGAGAATGATCAGTTGGTGCTGGGGAGTATGAGATAAAAAGCACGCACAAGCCCAAAGCTAGTACAAACAGAGTGCAGGGGACAGAGGCTGTTGTCCTGTCTCTTTAAAATGTTAACCCTTTAAGCAGAGGCAGCTGTGGAGTGAAGGTTTCAAGCCAGTGACACACAAGGAATTTTGAAAGACGCAGACGCTGGCAGTTTTTACTGTGCCTTGAGGGAGGGGGATGAATGAATGTGTGATTATTCGCTCAGATGCTGACATTTTTTACTGTGCCTTGGATGAATGTTTGATTATCCGTTCAGACGCAGGGAGGGGATCCAGGCAGGGAATGAATGGGCGATCTCCATGATCTCTTTATAATTTACCCTCTCTTTAAAATGTAAACCCAGCATGCAGGAGAGGAACAGGTTAAAGCTGAAGGGTTTGCAGTGTAGAATTCCATTGAACTGGGTGATTTTAGTACACGCACACACACACACACACACACACCTTCATGCAGCTGGAAGGGATGCCTTGGTTTTCAGCTGGTGAGGCTGGATCTGTTGAACGGGTGACTGACCCCTCCTTTTCTGGTCGCTGCTTTCTGAGCCCACCCCATCACCATTTCCGGTCATCCCCTGGTACTGAGATAGCTTGTCCCGGGCTGTTTACATTTCTGATTTTCTGAATCCTCCAGTGACTTTTTTAAAAACCGGCAAAAGCTGCAGGACTCGAAGTCCCACAGGTTGAGGGATAAAAGGTGGCCCCCCTTCTGAAAATCACATGCCCAACCCGATGTACGTGTAAACAACCAGGGTTCGGCATGAATTCTTCCCACTACATTTTCATCGTGTAAACAGCACCAGACTCTCTGTTTAATGATCTGCTCTAGAATCTTCCCTGGCACTGATGTCAGACTAACTGGATGATAATTGTTGGGATCCTCTTTTTTCCCCTTTTTGAAGATGCGGACGTTTGCCCTCCTCCAGTCTGCTGGGACTTCTCCTGTTCCCCAGGAGTTCTCAAAGATTATTGCCAGTGGCTCTGAGATTACATTTCCCAGCTCTTTTAATACCCTTGGATGTAGTTCATCTGGTCCTGGAGATTTAAATTCATTTAGATTAAGAAGGTATTCCTCTACTACCTCTTTGCTTATTCTGTGCTGGATTTCCCCTATTGTGTCCTCTGTTCCATTATCCTCAGGTTGATCACCCTTTTTCTTTTCTGAAAACACTGAGGCAAAGAAGGTGTTGAGTAATTCTGCCTTTTCTCTGTCCCCTGTTAGCATTTTGCCATCTTCTCCGCATAGTGGCCCTACCATTTCCTTCTTCTTCCTTTTGCAGGGACATTCCATTGGACATCAGCATTCTTTGGCTTGCTGGTCAGTAAGGGGATAGGAGGGCATACTAACAGGGTGATGTCACTGCAAAAGATTATCCATAATCTCAGCTAGCAGCATGCTGTCTAAGAATAGTGGGATTTGTAGGTGAAAACATCTCAGACACCATGTTGGAAAAGAATGAGTTTCAGTGTGGCTTCCTGTGATCACATTGTGTCTCTTCAACTCTCCCAGTGACCACTAACAGACAGAGAGCACAATGGCAGAGTTCTATTTAAATCTAAATATTTATGAAGGAATCACCATAGTGAAACCATTTTCAGCAGTACTCTCATGGTTATTTATGTATTTATGTATTTATTTATTTATTTGATGTATATCCCACCTTTCTACCAAGATGGTATTCTCATGGTAATTCTGGAACTTTAAATGTTCCCTCCTTCCTCAGGTTCCTTTGCAGCCTCTGAAATGAGCTGAGAAAGCATCTACTTAACAATCATATCTGCCATGTTCCAAATGAAAGAGCAACCACTTCTTTATTCAACATTATCCTACTTTCAGTTATAAAACTCTCTACACCTGGATACTTGTGAGATGTTCACAAGTTACTTTATGTGGTAAGGTAAGATGCATCCATTTTGGTTGTCTTGGGGAGGTGTCACATAATGTAAATTACCTAGAGCCAGGCATGTTCAGTGTTTCTGAAGGTGACAGCAAATTACCCAAGGTGGCAAAATCCCAAACAGACCATAAAGAATTCCAAAAAGGTCTGAAATTTAAGTAACCAAGCAGCACATAAGAAGTGAGATTCAGTTTAACTGCAAATATAAATTAATACAAATCTCAATTTGCTGTTCTTTTGTTACTCCAACTTGACTTCAACAATTCTGATGTCTTTCCTCTTAAGCTGAGAGAATGTGACTTATGCCAAGCCAGTGGGTTTCCATGGCTGAAGAAGATTTCAAACCCAGGCCTCCCAGAGTCCTAGTCCAACACTCAGTTCACTTACGCAGTGCTGGCTCTGCACATCTGAATAGCTAAAATAACAATCTTAAGACTAATATAAATGTTGTTAGAGTGTAAATGGTTTACAGATATGTAGGAAAAAACATCTTGGGTTTGAGTAGAAAGTACATTAAATGCCAGCTCACATCAGCGCTGTCTACGCACAATCCTAAATATACACTGGACTGACTATGTGACGAATGTTGCTGTCCTTGAGCAAGCAGGGATCACCAGCATTGAGGCCATGATATTGAGAACACAGCTGCGCTGGGCAGGGCACGTTTCTAGGATGGAGGACCATCGCCTCCCAAAAATACTACTCTACAGTGAACTCGCCACAGGTCAGCGTAAGAGGGGTGCTCCAAAAAAGCGATACAAAGATTCCCTGAAACAACATCTCAGGCCCAGTCAAATTGATCACCAACAGTGGTCCGCCCTGGCCTCACATCAGGAGGCATGGAGACGCACAATCCACAATGCTGCAGCCTTATTTGAGAACTCACGCCGAACAAGTCTTGAAGAGAAACGACAATGCAGAAAGAATCACAACCCAAAAACATCACCCAAGGAGACCTTCTGCTGTGCTTTCTGCAACCGGACTTGTTTATCTCGGATTGGCCTTTTTAGTCATCAGCGCGCTTGCAGAAAGTGCAGGATGAGTCCTTCCTGAATCTTCGTTTGCGAAGAAAAGCCAGAGAGAGAGAGAGAGAGAGAGAGAGAGAGATTAAATGCCAGCTCAGTGAGCTGCAGCAGTGAAAAAAAAAGGCAAATTCAACATTAAGAATGTTTAGAAAATAATTTCAAAGTAAAACAAGTAACATGATGCTACCATCATATAAATGTACAGTTCAGCCATGTTTAGAATATATGGTGTAATCTGATCACTGTATCTCAGTAAAGGGTAATCATAATGACCAGAGTGAAAGATTTTCCTAAACAAAGACATTGGGACTTCTAACATGCATACATACATAAACACTTACATTTATTTATTTAGGATCCCACCTTTCTCCCAAATGTGACCCAATTTATTGCAATTCCTTTTTCTCAGAATAAAAATTGTGAAGTTTGCAGATTTGTTCTTTGATCCAGGCCATGTTTGTTGGAAAGTCCAGGACTAGATATGGATAGTCTGTCCCAGGTTTTCTATTGTGTGTCTGGCAAAGTGAGAATAGTAGTCTTGTGGTCTTAGGTAATGAAGAAAATGCAGAACTGTAACACGTGTATCTTTTTAAATATCTGAAGAACCTACAAGCTTACTTCTGAGAAATCAGAGCTCTAAACATAAGAAAGATGAGAGAGAGGTGAAATGGTGAGTTGTTTTAGAATTATGAATGCTGTGAAATAGACAAATATGAACATTGGCCAGAAACACAAAGAAACCTTGTAGTCCAGTTCTGCTCATGCTTATTGAGAAGGAAGCCTCACTCACTTCAACAGCAATTAGAAGGATACTGACAAGCTGGAATGTGTCCAGAGGAGGGTGACCAAAATGATGAAAGGTCTGGAAGCCATGCCCTATAAGGGTATTTAAACATCTTATTTAACCTCTTATTTAAACATGAAAGCCATGTTTAAATACTTGAAAGGATGTCATATTGGAGAAGGAGCAAGTTTTTTTTCTGCTGCTCCAGATGCTAGGACACAGAACAATGGATTCAAACTACAGGAAACGAGATTCCATCTAAACCTTAGGAAGAATTTCCTGATGGTAAGAGCTGTTTGACAGTGGAATACAGTGGGCCCTCAGTATCTGCTGGGGTTTGGTTCCAGGACCCCCATGGATACCAAAATCCATGGATGTTCAAGTCACATTATATACAAAGGCATAGTAAAATGGCATCCCTTGTATAAAATGGCAAAATCGAAGTTTGCTTCTTAGAATTTATTTTTTGGGGAATATTTTCAAGCCATGGATGGTGGAATCCATGGATACCAAATCTGTGAATATAGAGGGCCAACTGTACACTGCTTCTGAGTGTGGATGAGTCTCCTTCTTTGGAGGTTTTAAAAAAGAGGCTGGATGGCCATCTGTTGGGGGTGCTTTGATTGTGTCTTCGTGCATGGCAGGGGGTTGGACTGGATGGCCCTTGTGGTCTCTTCCAACTTTATGTTTCTATAATTCTATGAATTATTCCAAAGTAAGTACATATAGGAGTGTAGGTAGAAATCCTATAAACTCTTACCTGGACGTAAGGGTGGTTTCAGATGAGGCATTTATTACACAGTCATCCTACCTCATTCACTGAATTTTACAGGGGTCCAGGTAATGAAATCCTTCTGTCTCTTCCCTTGCTTTTCCTTCCCTTCTTTTATCTTTTTCCTTACCACAGAAAATCTGTTAAGGAACAATAAATAAATAAATAAATAAATAAGGGTAGAATTTGCACAGTGCCTTCTCACGGCTAATGTGAGCAGACCTTGGTCTGGAAACACCTTGAAATAAGTAGGGCCTATTTGTGACAGACATTTATAAGCTTGCACTGTTAGTTGATCAATCATATGATATATCATTAACTGATTAATTAGTCAATTAGCTTCTATAAACATGGACATGCAAATTGGTTGAAAGACTGGTTAAAATCAATTATTACCCAAAACAACAACTGAATCAAACTGTTATTCTCCACTATGTCCTGCTGAAGAACTTCTGGAGTCCTTGCTGACCACTCTTGATGTGTGGGTGAGGGGGGTGGACTTTCTCCCCCCATGTACACATTCTTGGTGATCTCATTCTCAGAGTGTGATTTTTTACATTGCCTTCCCTTCTTTCTTTCCTTTCTTGTGAGAGTTCCATGGGGTTGGCAAGGATTAGGCAGGATGTTGAGTTGGATAGCTCAGTATTGTGCTCTGCATGTCTCTGTGCCTATAAAGACTTGAGATCAGAGGAGTATCTCGTAAGAAATCCCATGTATGCAAAGCATGATCTCTTAATGCCGTTGAGCAGGTAGCAACATTAATGCTGTAATTCTAAACCTACTGTAGTGGGTATGATAAGTAGTTTTCATATTGTTCTCATTATATTTGCCTGTGACAATACTTTGCCTGTTGGTACATGCTCTTTGAAATAAACTGCCATATCCATTCGGGATTATGCTCTACTAATATCAAAGAGCACTTCTCAAAGCTTCTAAAAGGCAGCATGGTCATTATTCCCTTCCTATCCTTATGGAGCTGTTGCTGCTGCAGCCAGCTCAGCCCAAAAGACATCGCTTCCAAAGGTCTCATCTCTATGCCGAAGAGCTTGCTTACAGCAGGCGCATACAGCATTGAAAGCCATCCCTCTTTTCTACTTAAAATATTCAGAAAGCATGTGAGGAGTAGAAGTTTGAGTTAATTACAATTTATTCTCATTTTCCCTAGCATTTTTATTAACAAATCCACATTAATCCAGTATTAAAGCAGGGTGGGATTATAGGATTTCTATCATCTGGAGCTTGGAGCAAGGGAATGTATATAATACAACCACCCCCCTATTCATTTGACACAAAGCTCTCCTGTCAAATCTACCATACCATATAGCATACTCCCCACCACCACCACACACACCTTCTCTCTTATGACATACATATGCCATCACACACAATGGAGCCAGCAGTCTAGACCTTATATGTGGAAGTGTAGACACACATTAAAGATATGCAGAGCAAGAAAGTCACCAGTTTACACCCTCTTCTCCTGGACAACTGTCCATCATTATGAATCAATTGGCTGAATAATGTCTTCCTAACAGATTCAAGCTTAGTGCCAGTGGGACAAGTTCAAATGTATGCACAAGCTAACAAAGGTAGAGGTTAGGGCCTTAAATTACAAGAGGGTCCATATATATATATATATATATATATATATATATATATGTAAAACAGAATTGGTGATGCTAAACAGCCTGTTTAATTTAACATAATTTAGAGCCTCAGCATGTCTTAAAATGACTCTGCAATGGGGTGTGGTCATTTCAGTTAGGGGCTTACCACACTCTGAAGTAAAGCGGCAAAGCAGCAGGAATGTTTTGTCTTTCCTGCTGCCTTACTGCATGACATTGGCATTCTTTCATTCTGTCCCGTGGGGGACTGCGGTAAAACTGTGTCTTTTTGCAAATGGATTTTTCTAGTTAGCAAACAGACACAGTTTTATCTCAGTCCCCCATGGGACTGGAACGAAATAACACCAACATCATGTGGTAAGGCAGCAGGAAAGACAGAACATTCCTGCTCCTTTGCTGCTTTTCTGCAGAGTGCGGTAAGGCCCTGAGGGATTTGGACCTATCACATTTTACTTTTTTATTGTTTAGAGTTTCCAGAGGGACAAGCCATGTTATTCCATTGCAATAAAAACAACAAAGAATCCCATGGTACTTTAAAAACTAACCAGTTTGTAATAGCATGATCTTTCATTTTGTTTATCCATTTATCTATCAAATGTATGTATGTACAGTACTGCCCAACTAACAAATGTCCTTGAGTTAGTTTGCAATGATAAAGATCTAACAATGTGCATCTACCCTGTAGAAAAAATGCAGTTTGACACCATGTTAACTGCCATGCCTCCATCCACAGAATCCTGGGATTTGTAGTTTTGTGATGCACCAGCACTCTTTGGCAAAGAAGGCTAAAGACCTTGTAACACTACAAATCCCAGGATTCCATAGGGTGGAGCTATAGCATTTAAAGTGGTGTCAAACTGCATGATTTCTACAGTGGAGGTGAACAGAGTCAAGAAAATAACAAGAATAACAACCAAAGCAAAAATACAGGCAACTCCATAGTTAAAATGCTAAAACATTAATTTGTTTAAAACTAGCAATGAAGTTAAGACCAAAAGCAAGAGCCTGATGTCTAATTGAATATCATGAGGATTCCAAGCAGATCTACTGAAATAAGGGGCTGCTACAGCGAAGACCATTCACCTCCTAGCTTTCTGTCACACCATTAGAGGTAAAGATACTCAGAGAAGAGGCTCTGAGGATTAACTAAACAAGCAGGCAGCAACAGATGGGACAAGATATCCCTTCAGGTATCATATGATGAAGCAGACTATTGCCCATGAAAGCTCATGCTAAAAAAAAAAAAGTGTTAGTCTTTAAGAAGATGAAATAGTCCCGTGTTCACAATAAGTTTGGAGATAGACAATTGTTTCTCCTGTCAAATGAATTTAGAGAAAGAACATTCTGTGTTATGCACAGAACTGGAATCTGTAATAATGCCACTTGGGAGTTTTATTTTGCTTCTTAAAAAAAAAGAAGAAGACTGGTATTCTGACTGGCATTTCAGAATAGTGATTTTATTTGTGGTTCAGTGAAGATGCATTCTGATTTTCTATCCCAATTTGCCAGTGATTGCCTGTTTGATTAAATGTTGCCGTAAGTTTTGTAACTGACTTATCCCAAACGTTCCATATTTTTCAGAACATTTCTCCTCTCTTGCAACTCCTCTCTGCAGCTATCTGGCTATTGAAAAAGATACAGTAACTATTAGTAAGACATTCCAAGACCGTTTGGTAGAGGGAGTCACCACCTTCGTTCCCCCCCCCTCTCTCTTTTTTTTAAAATCCATATCACTTTTTTAACCCCAGTGATGTGATGCATTGTCACATATGCACTTTTGGAGTCTATCATCAGTCCATATTCACAGCCTCTTTAAGTAAATGTGGATTTAATACCTTAGCTCACAACCTTCCCGCTTTGGATACAAATGACACCAAGCCTAGAAATGGAAGTTGGGTTTTAAAAAAATCAGTTCAGTATAATAATCTGTATTGTCCTAACTTAAAAGGGTGGCTATGAAAATCACAGAAGCACTTTTTAAATTCAGGAAAAGAATAACATCAATGCATAACAGCACCAGCAGTAGTGGTAGTAACAATAAAAGGGATGGGAATATGAGTCCTCCCAGAGGTTGTTGGACTGTAATTCCCACCTGCTCTATCCATCATCATCAACAACAACATTTTTATCCCATCTTTTCCCCTGTTTGAGACTCAAGGCAGTTCATAAAGATTAAAAGAAATAGCACTTTAGAAGTCATGTCATAGAAAAATTAAAAATAGAATTAAATTAACAGTAGAATTAAAAGCAATTAAAAGCAAGACAATTAAAACACATAGCCAATGGCAAGAGGTTATGGAACTTGTACTCCAACAATATCTGGAGAGCCATCTCTCCATAACAGTGATAGTCATGCAAATTATAATAAGACCATACAGGTATACCTCAGTTAACAATGTAGATATGGTCCTGTGCATTACTTCTTCAACAGAATATTTGAAGGTAGAAATAACTTGAAAAGATTAGGGATAGGTCCCTATACCACAAAAAAAGAAGAGCAGTTCAACATGTTTCAGCAAACTTTTTATTCAAAACTAACAGTGTGCACAGATGAAGTGAAACCACCAGGTCAGTTAAGGTTTGTGTAAGTTAACAAAAACATTCTGAATCTCCTAGAGATCAACTGAAAGCTTCTTCCAAAATGCATACAGGGATGATCTTATTTCTTTCACCAGACTTCACTTTTTAATAATTTCCATTATGATCTATAAATCTGTGCTTTTAAAAAACATGTTGAGGGTAGTTGGTGACACAGGTTTATCTGCTTTCTCCTTTACTCTTTGGAGATTATCAGACGTGGCAAATGTGGTGCCATAATGATGCCAGGGGAACACAAAAGGGCACCAATATCAGACAACGTCATCCTTTTCTGTTCCACTTGTGTCATTATAGTGGTTCTTTTTATTGACAGGCTGAGCCATCAATAGATCCCTTGTTGCAACTTGGTGCCAGCATTGCTGGCATGTGAAACCTCGGGCCATTTAACTCTCATGAACGCAGCATCAATGCATGGTCCTGCCAGAACTCTTCCAGGTGAGATCGTGACATCCAGGTAAGTGATGCACTTTTTATGACCCTCCCCAGGTGTCCTGCCCCAGGAGCCTGTAGAGTCAGAGGAGGAGGAGGACATGGCAGGGAATGGCCCTAGGGACCCTAGGTCCCTATCTACACCTGTGCCAGCAGGGAACCCTGCCAACCTAGAGGCTCAAGCAAAGGAAGAGCCTGGTCTGAGTGGGTTGGCATCAGTCCCAGCAGAGAGTCCTGCCCACTCGGATAAGGACAAAGAAGAGGAGAG
This sequence comes from Gambelia wislizenii, assembly GCA_030847615.1. Classification (NCBI taxonomy): domain Eukaryota; kingdom Metazoa; phylum Chordata; class Lepidosauria; order Squamata; family Crotaphytidae; genus Gambelia; species Gambelia wislizenii. Next base: position 67,118,865 of record JAUMIR010000003.1, read on the forward strand.
AGACTTACCTCCACCATTGTATACACAGCACCGAGCACAAAAGGAGGCTCAAAGGAAATCTCTGAAAATTTATGAGAGGAACTTGCTCGTTAAGAAACACCTGGCAAAGCCTTAATTGCTTTATATAGGCTGGGAGAGGCAGTAGAGGCTTTGTCAGAGACCAACTGATCTCTCTGAAGAAAGCTTCCTGCTGCCTTCAGTGCCTGAATCCTTGCTATCTTGCCATGTGCCTTGACCTTGGATTGTTCCTGACAACCCTGTTGCCTGATCCTACTGACATACAGACCGATTCCTGGGCTATGCTGCCTTCTCTAAGCCTTGACCTTTGTGACAGTATTCAGGACTCTTCTCTGTGTGCCTTTTGCTTGTATTGCTGCCTTTCCATGAAATGGAACTTTGCTTGCTCTTCCTAATTCATTATCACTGGAGCTTGGCTGCTTTCCCAGTTCTTGTTTAAACTTGCTGGCAATTTAGAGTTGCTTTTGGACACCAGGTTACTTGTAAGTTTTAAAGTGTGTTTTTGTGCTTGGTATAACTATTTTTTGTGTTATTTAACTTTTTATTTTTTTACTTTCCTGCACATGCATCTTCTTGCGAGAATGGGTGGGATTTCAATCCAGGAAGTGAACGGAGCTCTGTTAGAGCTCTGTTCATTCATGGGCTGTCTTACAATGCAAGACAAGGTAAATGCAGTTGGGAGGGTTATTGTACCAGGACAGTGGCAGGATTGGAGACTGTGGGACAGGGACACTTTTTGCATTCCTGTCTGATAACCTCCTTTATTTTGCTATTCATGCATGCTCAGTGAGGGATTCTGGAGGCAGCTGCTGTTTACCTTGCCTGTTATAGGCAAGCACATACAACTACAGTAGGAATGGCTATATTAGAATCCCATTGTTTCCCAGCTCAAGCTGGGACTGTCCCTGCCAAACATTGCTGCAATATGGCACTAAATTCTCCAGCTCTTCTTCACCATTCTCTCAGTTTGTATGCTGCTAAAACAAAATAAAGTCTTCTAGCTGGAGGACAAAAAAAAAAAAGAAAGAAAGAAAGAAAGAGAGGAAAAAAGGAGGATGGACTGTCATAAAAAAAAAGATTTTGTAAAAAGAAGCTTCTTTGTCAGAGGATTTGTTAACTGAGTTATGCCTGTGTTCACATTTCCTCTCCCAGCCCATTGTGGATGTTTATGATCCCAGAATAAGTGGCCAGTCCTGCACCTGTGGAATTTTCTTCAGTCTTCTGGCAAATAATGAAGGACAATACTTCATTCAAAAGCAATTGTGTAGACAGTATAAGGGGATTCATGAGAGCTAAGAGGTTCCAGAGAAGGAGAGCTACAGGTGACTTGCAGGCTGAGCAGGTGAATGCCGCCCCCCCCCATCATTTTGGGTTCAGGGCCCCCCTCCCTCAGTTCATGAGCCACCATTGCCTACAATGTATTTATTTTCTCCTGCTCTTCTCCAAGGAGCTCAGCATGGGTTACAAAGCATTCTCCTCTACACAACAATTCTGTGGTGTAGGTTAAGCTGAGACTGAGGCATCTGCCACACTGCAGAAATAATGTAGTTTGAAACTTCTTTAACTACCATGGCTCAACACTATGGAATTCTGGGGTTTGTAGTTTTGTGAGATAGTTCACCTTCTCTGTCAGAGAGCTCTGGTGCCACAACAAACTTTAAATCCCAGGATTTCATAGGATGGAGCCATGATAGTTAAAACAGTATGAAACTGGATTATTTTTGCAGTGTGGCAGGAGCCTGAGAGAAACTGGTCACCTAATTAGCGCCATAGATGAATAAGGACTTGAATCTGACCCTGTCCAGTTTTAGTTCAGTGCTCTAATCAGTATGCAAAACTGAATGTTAAAAAAAAAATCTGTGGCAAAATCCACAATCAAATAAAATCTGAGGCACAGGGAATGGCTGTCACCAGTCCGTTCAGATAGTAACAATGGAACGTGACAGAGCTACGAGGGAAGTCAGGCTGGGTCCATCCCTGTTAAGCTTCTGGCAGGCACTCAAATCTCTATTATTCCGCCTGGCCTTTGGTTTTTAAAATTGGCTTTTAAAATTACTTTTAATCTGTTTTGCAAGAATGTTTTTAAGTATGTTTTATTGTACATTGCTTTGGGAGGCCCTGGTGGGCAGAAAAGCAATTAATAAATATTTCTTTAAAGAATGAGTAGCATAATACAAAAATAATTATTTTAGCTGCATGGATATTTTTGTATTTTGCCTTTGTAAAAAGTGGCATTTTTTCCCTACTAAAACAGAGGGTGTGGAGTAAATAGATCGTATAAAAGGAAAGACAGTAGAAAAGTGTGTGAGACAGTGTGTGCATGCATGTGCATTAACTCTATCCTGCCCTATTCCAAGAGTTTATGAGGTGTATTTCACTAGAAATTTGTTCAGGGGCTGCAAAATGTCATGACCACCCAACAGCTCAACCTGCTTATGTAAGAATATATTTCATCCTGTCTCATTTTATATTTCCTAGTCTGTATTGCTCATTCAGTCCAACCAACATGGCAGCAACACACCCTCATCTAGTGGTTGAAGGAATTAGGTTTGTCATTTTCCACAACAATGGCACTTATTGTTTTGACTTATCTATTCTGTAGCTTACAAGGGGACCCTGTGACCAGAATGGAACAGAAGATAAAGGCTCACGTAATTCAAATCTGTTTCTTCTTTTGCCATTTCAGTTTTTTAATGACTTGAAATTTGAGGCACTTGGCTATCTTATCAGGACAGGGCCAAGTGAACTATAATTGAATCAATTCAGCTTGCCTGAGCTATGTTTTGATCTCTGATCATCATAGGTGGTGACCAGCAGCCACAATTGCAGATGTGCATTCCATCTTTCCAGGGAATCTTATGATGAATTTTTATTCTGCATAGGTTTGGTTTTGCTTTAAAGATATGTGGGGTTTGTATTGTGACATTAGAGCACTGGGAACTTTGCTTACTATGCACAAATGTGTATATGGATCACACATACACACACAAACACAAAATGAAATTAGAGAATATGTGCCTGAAATATCTTAACTATGTCAGCACCATGTTTTCGGACAATCAGAAACTGATTTCATCTTAGCATAACCCAAATATATTCAAAGGTTTAAAAAACTTGGAAGACCCATTAATGAACTCATCTTTCCTCGTTATGAAGGTAACTTTGGGCAAGTCATACTCTCTCAGCCTCAGAGGAGGGCAAAGGCAACCCCTGCTGAATAAATCATGCCAAGAGAACCCTGTGATAGGTTTGCCTTAGGGTCACCATAAGTCAGAAATGGTTTGAAGGCCAACAACAACAACAACAACAACAACATAAGTAAATAAAGTGAGGCAGCTACCTTAGGCAGCAGATCTCAAGCAGTGGGATGCTGTGACAACTTACTGCTGTCATGTGCAATGGCCACCAGCTACCAGCAGTGGTGGCTGGTGGCTTCCACCTCAATGGGTGATGAATCCCTTCCAGGGTTTCATCTGAACTTTAAAGAAGCCATCCAAAATGCTAGACCCTATCCCTCAAACAGGTTCACCACTTCAGATCATTCCTTTAAAGTTTAGATTAAAACCTAGGATGGATTCACCACCTCACTGACATAAGGAGCCATCAGTAACTACCTGTCAGGTATCAGCTTCCCCAAACTCATACAGCACAAGTTTCAGAGTCCATCAGGAAACTTTATTGCTAGAAATTCAGGAAGTATACAATACGAAGTCATTGCTGTGAATGGAAGCCTAATGGAAACAATCTACATTAAAAGCATTTTACAATCACAAAAATCTGGTGAGCTGCAAGATCATTGATCATCCATCATCCACTGACACAAGCATTCCTTAAACTGAAAGCACCTTCTTCCCAGGCTTTAGAAAACTGTTAATTGCAGATGCATCATTATCTCTCCTTTCCCAGGCAACATCCAAACAGTTACACATACATCCCTCACACAAACTGCTAGGCCCATGACAATGGCAAAAGAAGAAACAGATTATACACTAAGACCACAGGAAAATGAGTGAAAATGGCAGGAACAGGAGCCAAGGGATCCATTACTGACACTACCCATCCAGTCAGGATTTATATGTAGGACAGCATGAGGGGTGGGGGGGAGAGGCCTTTTTCTCTCAGCCAGCAAAATGTTTTGAGCCAGCCCTGCCAAGAAACTCTCTGCCAATTAGGATGTATTTTGTCTTCACTGTAGACACGGCAGAGGAATTCTGTACAATCCTGAGTTTCTAATACCAACAATGAGTTTTTGAGTCAACCACTAGTATGACCTTTCCCAACCTGCTGCCTTAGCTATGGCTATTTGGTATGCTGGATGAAGCTAATAGGAGGTCTAGTCTAAGGACATTATCAGACATGGCAAAAAATTGTGGGATTACAATGTCATGCTAACGTGTATGGTCCCTGTTATCGCACTACGTCATCATCTTCGCGTGGTTACTCCATGCTCCAGCTGTGAAAAAGGCATTTCTAATTCAGAAGACAAGCCGTCAATAGATTATCAATAGCACTTTTTTCACAGTATTGATGGTGTGCGAAACCATGTCCCATTGTAATTGCAAGATTACAGCATGAATGGGTGGTTCTCAGTAAGAAAACCTCTGGGTGAGAACATGAAAATGAAGCACAGGATGCTCTTTTTATGAACTGTCCCATTTAGTTTCAACATTTTGATGTTTGTTTCAGTACTTATGTGCTCATTTAATTCAGGTGTTTTGGGAGTTTTAAGCGTGCTCAAGTCTTCTTGTGAGAACCAACAAAATGTTGTCCATGCTGAATTGCTGAAAGAAACTCCTGTTCTTAAAGCACTAGTGGTCATTGTGCAATAATTCCATGGTGGTTCTTTCACGTCATTACAGTGATGAGCAATAATAAGTGTAATAATGCCATGATGTTTATGCTATCCTCATTCACGGAATTACAGTATTTTTAGACACTCATCTGATAATGTCCTAAAACACTGCCAGTCACCATGTGCAGCTAGACTGGGCTAGAGGGATAAACCTATCATTAGCAAGTATGGCTCAAGTCATGGTTGTAAACACTCTGGTTTAGAGGCCTCCTGACTGACGCTATTTTCAATTATTAAGCATAGTCCTCAGAACTAATGAATGCCATCTGCTCTGAATAATTGCACAGCAGGAGCATTAACAAGTGGATGGTTGATTAGAGAGTTCAGCAACAGCTGGTTTAATTTCAATTAGGCAACATCTTGGGTCATTACTATTATCCAAGGGCTAAGTCTTATGTTCCTATGTCATCCCCAAATAAGCCGGATGTACTTCAGGATCAGAGCTTGGTGGTAATGTGTTAAAAGTAATAACACCGTTTACTTGTAACAGTCCATATTCTTAAGTAATGAGCAACATTTACTTGTTATTTCAAAACATTTATATGGAGGAGGGGGAATTCTGGAGATTTTTGAAACATTTAGGGATCTTTTTAGGTATTTTAATGAAAAATAAATTTAAAAATAACCTTTCCAGCAACAAAGAAGAAATATAAGGTGTTTGGGTTTTGTACACAAGTGATAAGAGGCAATGATGAATTATTTCTTTAAATATATATGTTCCGCTCTCTACCATACAATCTCAAGTCAGTATATTATTAAATCAGTTTGACGAGTTTATGCAATATTAAACAGTCAGAAATAGTTTAAATTGTCTACAATATGACAAGTTAAGACAATTGGTTTTAAAAGTTTAAAACAACTTAAAACCATAAAGCACATGCAGAATTGGATAGAGTCAATTAATTGTAATTGAGAAAATAATAATTTTTCTCATATAGTAAGAGTAATGCTAGCATGAACATTTCACCATTTTAAAATATTGTTTCCAAGATCTAGTGAGGATACCAAAGCTCTCTAATATGATTGTCTCCCTAGCTTGTAGCAGAGGGGATTATCAGATGCCATGGAATGTGGCAAAAAACCACATTCCAAACCGCATTAGAATGGGAGGAGAAGAAGAAGGATGACATCATAAGATGCCCACGTCCTTCAGCTGTTCCAGGCTTCCCTTTTGTATTGACAGGGACAAGCCACTAATAAAAAGGGACACCTTACTCATGGCCACACTACACCCCCCAGGATGCTGAAGGACAACAATGTCTGATAATGGAGCCCATTCCTGTTCTCGTTGCAATCTTCTGATGTGGTTTTTGCTGTGTCTGATAATCTCCATAAAAGAAACAAGAGCCCAGGACTGCTTCAAGATGTGCTTCCATTCCGCATAGAGAAACTAAACAGCACTACAGTAACATCTCATTTAAACACTGGCAACAACACAACATTCTCCACCACATTCAGAAGCAGCAAGATGGGCCATGACACACACACAACTCTCTGTCTTTTAAGAGAGAGGAACTGATGGAAGGTTCTGGAACTAGGGTCAGAGGCCCCCTACCCTCCAACATCTGCTGTCCAGGCCAAAGCCACACTATACAAAAAATCCGGTTTGAAAATGGATTATTTGTCATGGCACCGTTCTATTGAATCATGGGATTTGTAGTTTTACAAGGTTTTTGGCCTTCTCTGCCAGAGTGTTGGTGCCTTACCAAACTGCAAATCCCAGGATTACATAGCAAGGACCCATGACAAATAATCCAGTTTCAAACTGGATTATTTGTGTAGTGTGGATTTGGCCTCATTTTTTCTAACAATACGCCCAGCCCTACTAGAGTTTCAGCTCTCCAGGAAACATTGTGTTGAAGTTAAATAGAAGTAGGTTTGCTACTTTAGGATCATCCCAGGTCTTGAGGATTCCAGGCCTGAGACCTAGGGATGGCCCCAGGTTATATCATTAAAGCATTATGCTCTAAGTGCCAACCACAGCTGTTCACAACTTGCTATTCAACTACACATACAGAGACAGCGAAAGGAGGTGGGTGGAGAGAAAAGTTTTTCCTCTTTTGAAAATTAAAACAGAAATTTTATCTAAATGGGCTGTTTCAAGGTGAAATGAAAGAATTTTATTCCCTTAGAGAAACAAGCTAAGGAACATTGAACCTGGCCACTTGTTTGTAGCCAGTAGATGGACTGAGAGCAGAGTGGAAGGTGAGCCCTAGCAGCAAAACAACAGGGAGGGAAGAAAGACACTAAGTAAACACCAAGACCACCTGGAAAGCTTTTGTAAGCTACAGCAACAAATCAATTGAGCTTTGCAAATTTGTATCAAGCTACTGCTCCCTTAGGTGAGATGGAGATTTGCACACAGCCTTTTCCTTTGCCTAGAGACAAGCCTACCAAAAACTGGAAAATTTGTGTCCTCAGCTCCACCTAGACTCACAATAACTGGAGGCTCAGGACCAGGCCCTGATATCTGGCAACCCTAAATGGAAGGTTCTGTTTCTGTTTATCCCTTCCAACTATGAAAGGGGGAGGCAAGATCAGACATTTCCACATTTATCCAAATGTTTCCTGTTGAATAGCAATGCCCAATTTGTCCACAGGCCCTCCATTGAGTGAATTTTCTCAGTAGGCAACTGGGATAGGGGTGGAAAGCAATTTTCTTTTAAAGACAGCATTCTGGAAACCTGAATTGCTCTCTCTGCTCCCAGACTGGTTTAGGTTATCTTCATTTTGCTAGTCTGAGGCTGTGTATGGGTGACAGCAAAGAAGGTCTATACAGCTCTCTTCAAATGACTGTTAATTCAAAATAAACAACCCCTTTGTGTTGGATACTTAAGGAGCCCTCTGATAAACAGACCTGCAGATGAATGCTGACTTAAATAGATGAGGCTCCTTATGTCCTCAGCCAGTGCCAACATGCTGGGCAAAATGTGCCATCTGCAGCAGGGTGCTATTAAGCAAATTAATGTTGTGGATTTTTTTTTTTTGTCAATAATAATTGTGGGAAATGAACAAGGAATCCATTTTCCATTCAGTAATGATTGGCAAGAAAAATGGCGGCAATCAACTGGCATCCCATCCATATATCACTTTGTCCATTTATATCAGCAAGTTTCCCTAGACTCCACCTTTACTTGGAGAGCACTATACACAGAGTGATATATTCCTCTTCATAAGCAGTGACTTGATTAAGTTCCTTGCTCTTTTCCTAGATGAACAAGAAAAAAGAGCAGCCAAGGCATAGTAGACACAAGGCTTGCTGTGGCTGTGAAGTCGAAGGCTTTCATGGCCGACATCCATAGATTTTCCTTGAGTTTTTTCCAGGCTGTGAGGCTGTGTTCTGGAAGAGTTTATTTCTGATGTTTCGCCTGCATCTGTGGCTGGCATCTCCACAGAATGGTTGGGTAGGAGTGTGTGGGAGGTTTACATACTGTGAATCCCTGTTAGGGAGGATATGTACATTTGTGTATTTGAATGGCTAGTTTCTGGGTGGAGATATGCAAGGAGGATTAGTGTCTGTTTGGCTAATGGTTGGTTAATGGACCATTATCTGCTGGAAATCCCTCTGTCCCTGGGTGGAGTTCATTTGCAAGTGTTCAGTTCTGATTTTAGAGTTTTTCAGGACTGGCAGCCAGATTTTGTTTACTTTCAGGGTTTCTGTTTTCCTATTGACGTTTGTCCAGGTGTTTGTGGATTTCTATAGCTTCTCTGTGCATTCTGACATGATAGTTGTTCGCCTGGTCCAGAATGTTGGTTTTTTAAAATAACATTTTGTGTCCAGGTTGGCTTATAACATGTTCTACTACTGCTGATTTTTCTGGCTGGCCCAGTCTGCAGTGTCTCTCATATTCCTTGATTTGTGTTTGCACACTGTGTTTAGTGGTCCCTATGTAAACTTGTCCACAGCTGCATGGTATGCAGTAAACTCCTGCAGCTGTTGAGAGTGTCTCTTTTGTCCTTTGCTGAGCGTAGCATTTTTTGGATTTTCTTAGTTGGTCTGTAGATCATTTGGAGTTTGTTTCCTCGTCAGTTTCCCTATTCTGTCTGTGACTCCTTTGATGTCAGTCTACCAATGTTTTTATTGTGCTTCTTTTTTGTCCTGGGTGATGATTGAAGTTCTTGTGTAGGTATCTGTCTGTGTGGGGGGTGGGTTCTGTATACCTTGTGGCCTAACTGTTGATTTGGTTTGTGGATGACTAGGACTAGCACACTCCCACCCAACCATTCTCTGAAGATGCTAGCCACAGATGCAGGTAAAACATCAGAAATAAACACTTCCAGAACACGGCCTCACAGCCCAGGAAAAAACCCAAGGAAAATCTTGCTGTGGCTGTCTGTATCTTTTCTTCCATGCTTGTTCTGCTCTCTCCACCCTTTGCACACCATGAAGATTGCTCCAATAACTGCAGCAATGAGATGGAAATTCTGTTGCAATCCAGGGGCATTGAACTGGGAGGGGTATTGCCCCTGGGACTCCAATCAATGGGGGCTCCCTGACCTGCTCTCTCTTTCTGCCAAGACAAGATAGCAGTGGATGCTCCTCTTTGAGTTCCTGGGCCACTTGTGTGATCTCCGCAATCCTTGCAATTCCAGATGGGCTTTGTTCAAAACCACTTGTTTCCACCCTTTGTCCAAGACCACCCTTGCAATGCTTGGATCCCAGAAGCAACCCCATTGACAAACCCCACAAACACATGAGATCTACGGTGCTATTAGGTAAAAGTTGGGATCAAGAAGTGTAGGATACTACACATGGGCAGTAAAAATGAAATGCGCAGATACAGGAGGGTAACACCTGGCTTGACAGCAATACATGCAAAAGAGACCTAGGAGTCTGGGACACTTTATCAAATGTGGCAAATGTGGCATCATAAGGACGCATACCATACGATGATGACATCCTTTCGCGATCATGTGCTGTCATTAAGATGTGCTTTTTAATTGATGGGCCAAGCTGTCAATTGATCTCCCATCGTGCTTTTGTGCCAGCATTGCCAGCGTTTGAATCCTTGTGCCATTGTGCTCAGTGAATACAGCATCAATTATCAGAACACTTCCAGGAGAGGTCAGGAAAGCCAAGTAGGGGACGCTCTTTTTTTTTTACCTCCCCGGTTTACTTGAAATTTTTAAAGTGTGTTTATGTGTTTGTGTGAATGTTTTGTGTCTTTGTCTTGCTTTAACTTTTAAATTTGCTGTGCTTGTATCTTCTCATGAGAATTGGTGAGATCTGAAACCAGGAAGTGAATGGACTTCCGTTCACTCTCTGTTAGTGCCAGGGATGCCTCTTTAATGCGAATAAGGTAAGGTCTGGTGGGGGGGGGGTCTTTTGCTAACATAAAAATGGCACCAAATATGCTGGCAAAAGAACATTAATGGAGGGTGGTCTGATAAAGTCCTTAGTGGGCTACATGCTGACATGAGTCAACAGTGTGATGCAGCAGCTAAAAAAGCCAATAATATTCTAGGATGCATCAATAGGAGTATAGCGTCTAGATCAAGGGAAGTAATAGTGCCACCCTATTCTGCTTTGATCAGACCTCCCCTGGAATACTGTGTCCAGTTCTGGGCACTACAATTTAAGAAGGACATTGACAAGTTGGAACTCTGTTTATGTCCAGAGGAGGGTGACCAAAATGGTAAAAGGTCTGAAAGCCATGCCCTATGAAGAGCGTTTAAGGAGCTGGGTATGTTTAGCCTGGAAAAGAGAATGTTAAGAGGTGACATGTTAGCCATGCTTAAATATTTCAGGAGATGTCATACTGAGGATGGAGCAAGCTTGTTTTCTGCTGCACCAGAGACTAGCTAGATTTTCAGACAACACTGTTATAGTGTTCCTATTCCACTTTATTTGCTATGGCTGCCTCCTGTTGAATCCTGGGATTTGCAGTTTAGGGAGGGGCATTTACAACTCTCAGCCAGAGAGCTCTTAGGCCTCACTAAACTACAAACCCCAGAATTCCACAGTAGGCAGCCAGAGCAGTTAAAGTGGAATAGTAACGCTATAACAGTGTAGTCTGAAAATCTCCTAGGACATGGGACAATGGCCTCAAACTACAGGAAAAGAGATTCCACCTAAACATGAGGAAGAACTTCCTGACAGTAAAAGCTGTTCAACAGTGGAATGCGCTGCCCTGGAATGTGGTGGCGTCTCCTTCTTTGAAGGTTTTTAAACAGAGGCTGGATGGCCATCTGTCAGGAGTGCTTTGATCATGCATTTCTGCATGGCAGGGGTTGGACTAGATGGCTCTTGTAGGCTCTTCCAACTTTATGATTCTATGAGGATTATGAGGAAAATCCAGCCATTATGGGTCTATGCTAATCCTTTCAAAACATGCAATCATTGACCAAGTGCTTTTTAAAGCAATGTTCACCTTAGATTCCAAGGGATGTGAAAATCAAAAGTCCCACCTACCTGCATGCCAGGAGCTGGCCACCAATGACTGTGAGTGAAGAAACACACTGCAGTATTGTTTTACAGGGCTAGACTCAAGAGAATCTTCAGTGACAAAACAATTCAAGAGGACTTAAGCTTGTGGATCTGCACGGACAGGTTTGGGTTCCTGTGAAAAAATGGCCTCCAGAAATCCTTTCCAGTTCCCCATAGCTTATCTGTTTCTATAAAAGCCTCTTTATGTGTTGCTAACATCTGAAAAATTTATATCTGGCAACCCTCTAAACAGTAGCAGTGATCACTGCAGGTCTACAGTCTACAGCGTTGGCTAATTTGTTTTTTAAAAAATGGTTTTTAAAAAATATAAATGCAAAAAAGAGGAGAAATACATCCAATATAATTATTAAAAAGAAAGTGTGTGAGAGAAGGAATTTAGCAGTACCTTTAAAACTGATTTATTTTAGCATGAGCTTTCTTGGGTTTCATTCCACTTCTTCAGATATAGTGATGGAGTACAAAATTAATGCTACAGGTACATTAGCATTTACAACACTGTGGGATTGGGATCAGAAAGTAATGGGACATAGAAAGATGCAAATTGTGATGCTGGTCATAAAATGTCAGAGAGTTGTGTACAGGTGCTATTAGGTTTCTTCTCTCACCCCCTTTTTTCATGCTGAAACAAACATGGCTATTCTCTGTGAAAATAGGATATGATTGTGAGCTAGCCATAGACATTAATACAGGGATGGGCAAAGTGTAGCCTGTAGGTAACATATGGCCCTCAGGGTCAATTTTTCAGTCCCCTCAGAGCCTCCCAGGGAGTTAAAAATTAAATTTTCCCATATTTTCAAATTAAAAAAAAAACTTGCTCCAAATTGCTCCCAAAATCCCATTGGGGGATGTGGGGGGCATTTCCACCATATCTGAAACCCCACTTGCACACACACCCAGGATCAAACAAAAATGTTACAAACTTCTTGCAAACTGATTCACTTTCTTCTTGGCCCCCAAATGCCCTCTAGGACATTCCCACCACCTTTTGGTGCCACCCTAGGCAAATTTATGCCAAAGAAACTCCTTTTTTGAAACAGGAAATGAACAGAAAGTGACTTGTGCTCATTTTCTGTTGTTAAATGGCCCAGGAAGGCCCTCAGACGTGGTGAAAATTCTCCCTTGTACCCCAGAGGGCATTTGGGAGTAAAAAGATGTGTGCGTGTGTGTATGTGTGTGTGTGGTGGGGTGTTTTTGTTTTTGCAGGTGTGGCAGAGAGTTCAGCCCTCCAAGGTTTCATGGGGGTGGGGGCGACTTCATCCCCTACCCTCGCCCAGTTACCCACCCCTGCATTTAAATAAAGTAAGCATATGCCTGCAAAAATACTTGGAGGTGGCATCTATAGAATACAGTACACATTCCTGCATAGCTAGAACAGTAGGACCTTCTGACCATTAAACAATGCGTGGTGAAAATTTGTCTTTCCAGCCTTGAGAATAACAAATCTTTTAGCTCCAGTAACAACACAGAGAGCCAGAGTCATGTAGTAGTTTGAGTATTGGACTAAGACTCTGGGAGCCCAGGGTTTGAATCCCCACTTGGCCATGGAAACCCACTATGTGACCTTGGGCAAGTCACATTCCCTCACCCTCAGAAGAAGTCAATGGCAACCTCCCTCTGAACAAATCTTGCTTAGACAGTCCTGTGATGGCTTTGCCTTTGGGTCCCTATAAATTAGAAATAATCTGAAGGCACATAGCACCAAGAACACATAGAATCCAGTTATGTTGACCAGGTAAGTTCCCAAGCAACACATTTTTGGTTTAAACATACATACGCATCCAGAAATATCAATTATTTTCTAATACTAAATTAATGCATGTCCCTCTAGAAAAGAGTGATGATAAATAGGTTGATTCAAAATTTGCCCATGGAGAGGTATTTGAATCAAATGATACATGTTATAATAAGGAATTTTTGTCACTAATATTACAGGATGATATACTGAAAATAAGAGCTTACTGAATGTCCTATCTGATGATTTTGATAGAGCAAATGCAGTTTTTCTGTGTTCCATATTAAAGTCTTTCATTTCTTTCCTGTTATAATATAAGGACCAGAGTGCTTTACTGTCTTGTTTATTTCTTTGTCAGAATGTAACAATCTGAGGGTTTCCTTTTTGCTGAATTTCACAGAATCCTGATGGAGGTTTATGTCCCATCCCAGTCCTGTACCAAATTGCAAGAGGGTTTTTTTCCCTTTCCTTCCTGATGAGAAATAGATATTTTTGTAGGGAAATGAGAATCCCACACATTTCTTTTCCATCCATATTTCTTTGGTTTGGATAATGACAACTAGAATGAGATTTAAAGTCTAAGGCTACAATCTTATATACCTCTTCCTAGGGGTAAGTCTCACCAAAATCACTGGGGTTTATGCTGAGTAGACATGTCAAGAATTACTGTGTGCACCATGTATATCAATATAAGTTTAAATCTAAGTCTTACAAGGGGATAAATCTTTTTTTTATATATAAACACATTTTCTTATCACTAAGCACTCTTCTATCCATTTTCATACATTCATATTTAGATAATAGCGGTGGGACGGACAATGATGGCACACCCCACTCTGAATCAGTGCATATTTATTCTGAAGTTAAAAACAGAGCCCTTGACTGGTTAACTGTGTGCAGATAGGGTTCTACTGACAACTTTCAAGATTAATGCCCAGAGCACAATAGAAGCTAGGGTGTGTGAAATGCTGACATAATCAAGCTTTTGTTCTATGTTGTATACAGTTGCTGGAGAAAGATAGAAAAAAAGTGCCTACTATAATTATGGAATGTTTCTGTTAAAGAATATCAGTGAGAGGGATTTCGTCTTGATCTGTTATCCAAACCGTGTGGCTGGAATAACCAACTAAAAAAAAAATAACTAACTCTTGAGGACATATGTTTGTACTCTCAGGAGTTATGCAAGCATATGTATTATTTATGACATTGTACAAGGAGATACCCAGTACCTTTTTGCACAGTGGTTTTTCCTGAATTGCAAAACAGGATCCAGACAGTACCTGGACATATCTATGTCCCCTGACACAAATGGCCACCAGTTAGCCATGGTGAGACTGGAAAGCTCCCTCTGAGCCTATGATTCATCTGGCAGGTATCACAGTCTGGACCGTCGGATAAGTTCACTGATGGAAATTTACATTCTACAGGATCAAAGAGAATGACAGCCTATGTCAGCTGAAGCAATGGAGGAGATAGCAACTACTAAAGTTCTTGCTGAGTGTGATAAGGAGAACCAATTTCTGATTGCCACCCCAAGAAGGATATACTGGTAGTATTGGGGAGAGAAAGTAACTGGATTTAGATCTCTCCCAACCATCCTCCAGGATGGCCAATTATGCATCGCTAAAACCAAAAAAAAAAGGGGAGAGAAGAAATGGATGATCAACCAAAGATACTGATTTGCAAACATGTTTGCTTATGAATAGATGCACATGTAGAAATAATTACCATGATTTGAACAGAAACACAGTACAGCCCAACATAGTGGGGAAGACTGTGATCTGATGTCCTGTATCAGGATGGGCAACTACAAGGCCCTTGCTCCTGCATCTTAATGGTTCTTCATCCTTCAAACAAACTTGGATTGGTAGCCCTACAATACAGAATGCCTCCAAACAGAGGACTGTTTTCTAAAGCAGGACACTTGGCCCACTCTACATGCCCACTGCTCTTTTGTTCAGCCATGCAGGATGAGTACATGTTCACTTACTCTTGGGTTCCTCTTCGTATCTGAATACTCTACAGTCTGCAGAAATCGCCCATTTGTGTGGGGAGGGGGAACAGCTGGACCATTTACATATAATAATCTATGTTTGCACATGCATCAGCCATGCTGGATCAAGGCAACAGCCTCTGTAAAAACTTACAGTATTACATGTGTCTCATGCAAAGTCTCTGAGAAGCACAGAAGCAGCCACCCTTCAAATTTAAAATGCTTTATTACAGAATATTCCCTTTTTGAAGTGTGTTGATTTTATTTTTATCATATTTTAGCACAAACCCTTTTCATGTTATAAATTAAGTAACTGCAACAGAGGGTGATGGGGGCTTTCTCCTTGATGCATTTCCTTTAAAGAGATTTTTAAAGTTTACAGTTAAAAAAATATTGTGAAAAGCTGTGTTGAATTATATGATACACTGAAATTAAAATGAAATCCCAAAGAAATTATCATGCAGTCATGGGTTGATGTGGACGGAGTGATAATAAATAAAGGTTAAAAGGACACAGGCAAGTCCTTTTTTTCATGGCTTTCCATTTTTTTCCTCTGTTGTTTATAAAAAAAATCACTTAGAAGATTAAAAATAATATTTCTTTCCCTATTGATTTTTCTTTTCCACACTGGAAAAGAAGTATTAATATATTTTCTGTGCTTACAATGGCACTAGAATAGATATGGCTCTGCCTTCTCTTTCCTTTGCTTTTTTCTTTTGCATCAGCATTCTTGGAGCATCTGCTCCCTAATGAGGTGCCTCTTTTGTGGGGTGGGGACAGGAGCTACTGAAGGTATCTTTTCATAGATTGTGACTAATTAAACTTCCTAACATTGGTTTTCATTGCCCAGTTCTAGGATCTTAACCCTCAAGCACTACAATAGGACATTTCAGTCCTCCAGAGGCCATTTGGTCTTGCAGAATGTGCACAGGAAGAGATTGGCAGTGGCCGGAATATATGCATGAATATGTGTTCTGTGCCTTGTCTTTACAAGTGGTACATTGTGCATTGTGTGTTGCAGTTGTGCATTGTACATTGTGTCTGTGCGTCCTATACTTTCCATTGTGGTGGTAAATCCTGCACTTTGCATTGTGTTGGTACATCCAATGGTTTTCAATTGTGCATTCTATACTTTGCATTGCAGTTGTGCATCATGTGTTGTGAATTGTGCAGTGGCACCTAATCATTGACATGTGTGTTACATGATGTTGCTGTTCTTCATGGAATTGTGCAGTGCTCATGTAGCATATCTCTGTATGTGGACATTTACATTCTGCTGAGGGGATGTTGGATTGCAGCCAATGTAGATCATTACATGACATTGTCATCTACACAGTTGTAAATGGTGTCCACAGAACTGAAACACTTGTCATGTACAGCATTTTCTTTTTTTTTTAATGCACAACTATCACAACAATAGCTAAATCCAATTGCTAGTCCCAACTGGAGTAGACCCCTTCACTCAGTAGAATTTCCTGATTATTGACTGACCAAATTGCCCTTGGTTCAGTGGTTCTGCTCTAGCTGTGACTAAAGATTGGGATTTAAGCAAAAATGTCCCCCCAAAATCTACTGATTTTTTGTCATTGGGCTACATTTTTGTTTCAACCAACATAACATATTGGGACAAAACTGGCCTGGATGGATGGACTTTCTCTAGTTCCATTGTCATGTGCACATTATTATCTTATGGAGTTTGGGCCTTATGGAGATTTGGAGCATCTGCAGGGATGCAGTCTGAATACAATGTCCACCAGAGGATGCTGATGGATCCAAGTGGTTTTCTGATTGGATTCTATTGCAATCTTGGTTGATCTCTGGAATGGTAAAATGGCCCAGATGATTGGCACAAGCACAGCTGAGAAATCAGGATGCAAGCTGATCCAGACTGTGGAGAGGCATTTTTAAACAAAGCTTACTTCCTAAAAGATATCCTACTTCCTCATCTTCCCCAGAAGAAATTCCACTTCCCCAGAAGATGACCCTCAGGGCAGCCTGAGGAGCCTCATCACAGATATGCCTCACCTCCTACTAGAAAAAGCCCTTGGTTCTCTACTCCCTGGGTTCTTCCTCATGCCATGGCACTTCAGAGCACAGGCAATGAATGAGGGGAGATAATCAAAGCCATTGTTGGATCACCCACTTGACTACAAGGAAACCCTTTTGCCCAGGAGGCAGGAAAAGACTCAGGTGGAGACAGTGATGAAACAGACCCAACTATGACAACAGAACTAATATGAGGAAGTGGACAGATTGTACATAAACCCTCAGTCTTCTCACTAACTTTTTCTGGGTTACCAGCTATCTTGTTCCAGCACTACCCTCCCAGAGGTGGCCAGGAGTGCACTTGCACAACTATAGCTGGTGCATCTCCCATCATTGTTCCTTGATCTGGCCATGATGACACATAGTTAATTATAGCCCATTTAGACTACTGAAACACTGTCTGTGCTGGAATACCTCTAAGTTAGTCTGGAAGCCTCAATTGGTCCAGAATGCTATGGCCAGAGTGTTGATTTGGCCATTTATAGTGATTATGTATGGCTTCCTTGTTATGGCAGCTTAAATGGTTTCTGGTCTGTTTCCGGGCATAATTCAGAGTCCTGCTTACACCCTATGAAGCCATGCATAATTCAGAGTCCTGATTATGACATGCCAAGCTTCATAGCTACTGTAAAGACTGTCTTCTTCCATATAAGCCTGCCAGGGCTGAGATCTTTGGGGGATGCTCTTCTCTTGACCCTGCCATCATGAGAGGCCTGTTTTGTGGGGGTGTAAGAGAGAACTTTCTTGATGTCACTCCCAAGCTCTGGAACACCCTGCTGTGGGAGACTAGTCTGGCTTCCTCCTTGTCCTTCCACCACTAGTAGGCAAAGACATTTTTATTCAAACAGGCCTTTAGTCTTTAACTTGGGTTGCTGCTCATGAGTGGTTTCACTGGCTGGGTACCATTACTTTTTTTGTATTGGTGTGTGTTAGTTGTGTTTTAAGTCTGTTTTGGTTTTTAAAATGGCATTTCTGATTTTAGTGAATGCTATTATTACTTATCTTCAGTTCTATTTTGGCAGAAAGGCAGGATATAAATTTAATAAATAACCAGGGGGTTTTATATAAAAAAGTAAATGATACAGATTTACTATTTATAGAGCCATTGTATAGAGCCATTGTACTATTCTCCTTTATGGATCTGAAACATGGGTCATGTATCACCACCACTTACGACTCCTTGAACGCTTCTACCAGCGCTGATTATGCACATTCCTAAATATACACTGGACTGACTATGTGACGAATGTTGCTGTCCTTGAGCAAGCAGGGATGACCAGCATTGAGACCATGATATTGAGAACACAGCTGCGCTGGGCAGGGCATGTGTCTAGGATGGAGGACCATCGCCTCCCCAAAATAGTACTCTACGATGAACTCGCCACAGGTCAGCGTAAGAGGGGTGCTCCAAAAAAAGCGATACAAGGACTCCCTGAAACAACATCTCAGGCTTGGCCAAATTGATCATCAACAATGGTCCCCCCTGGCCTCACATCGGGAGGCATGGAGACACACTATCCACAATGCTGCAGCCTTATTTGAGAACTCATGCCGAACAAGTCTTGAAGAGAAACGGCAACACAGAAAGAATCACAACCTGGTAACATCACCTGAGGAAACCTGCTGTACTTTCTGCAACCGGACTTGTCTATCTCGGATTGGCCTTTTTAGTCATCAGCGCGCTTGCAGAAAACGCAGGATGAGTCCTTCCTGAATCTTTGTTTGTGAAGAAAAGCCAGAGAGAGAGAGAGAGAGAGAGAGAGAGAGAGAGAGAAATGATACAGATAATAAATAATAAAATAATAAAAATTATCATTAACCCAATGATTCCAGGTATATGATGTGCAAATTTCTCTGTTTTTATAGTCTCTGTTTTCACACACACACACACACACACACACACACGTTGTCCTGGCATCCAGTTCAGAGATACACATATGCCAAGATAGCGATGGGGATTTCCTCCCATTTAAGCCTACTTAAGACTTCCATCAGCATGTATCATCCTTTTATCATATTTACAGTAATTATCTAATATTATAAGCATTATTAATGTGACTGTAATGAGTCATTAAAAAGAACATTCACTGATTTATTTATTTATTATATATTATTATTATTATTATTTGCTAGAACATCAGCCCAGCTATCTTTGAATCCTCTAGATGAGTGTTTCACCTTGAAATATCAAGGGCAAACAAGTCATTTTAAAATTCTGTTTATTTCAATGGGAGAGAGTGCAGCTTCCATTCATCTCCCTAGAGTCTATTCAAAAACTTTCCATAGGATTATTTTATCCTATTGAAATCAACAGAGATTAATAATGCAATCTATAATGTTTCTACACAGAAGAAAGTCCCATTAAGTTCAATGCAACTAACCCCTGTATAAGGTAGTAGTAACCATTCTGGAAGTAAGTCTCACTGACTAATGATCATGATCATGAAAACAACTACAGGTCAACCCCCATATCCTTGGGAGATGATCAGAGAGATCATAGCAACCTCTAGGAAAGGCTTCATCCATTATATATCCAGTCCTTCCTTCCATCTCTCCTACTGGAAATAAAATAAGAAGGTGGAGTGGGAGGAAAACCTTGGGTAGCCATGCTTGTTATATGCCTCAAACACACCCACCTGATGCCTAAATCAGTATACTTACAAAAGAGATCTTTCATATGGAGGGGTGGGTGGGTGTGGGCAGAACAATCCTGTGACTTATACTGGAAAACAGATCATTTTTGGTGTGTGGGGGGAAAGCCCTGGGATCATGCCAGGAGGAAAAGAGAAAGACAGCAACATCATGCAAAAAGGCCTCCTGGTTGTCATGTGAAGCCACCTCCATGCTGCTATTAAAAACCTTGTGAGCAAATGACTTACATGTGTGTGGGCTCTTTTACATGGCAGTTTTTACCCCAGGGAGATGTGAGATATCTTCATCCCGAGTTTGTCTCTTATTGTTTACACGATTTGTCCCAGGATGAACAATGTCCCGGGATTGTTGTTTATGCAGAACACCTACCAGCCTACCAGCCAGCCAGCCAGCCAGAGGACTCTGCAGGACTGTGAGGAAGCCTCCTTCCCCTTTACACCGGGGTAAGGGCAGCTGAGCAGGGAGGTGGGGTGTGGCCAGGAGTGGCTGGCCTTAAAAGTCACTCCACCACACCACCCCAGGAACACCTACCAGCCTACCAGCCAGCCAGCCAGCCAGCCAGCCAGCCAGCCAGAGGACTCTGCAGGACTATGAGGAAGCCTCCTTCCCCTTTACACCGGGGCAAGGGCAGCTGAGCAGGGAGGTGGGGTGTGGCCAGGAGTGGCTGGCCTTAAAAGTCACTCCACCACCCCACCCCAGGAACACCTACCAGCCAGCCAGCAAGCCAGCCAGCCAGAGGACTCTGCAGGACTGTGAGGAAACCTCCTTCCCCTTTACACCGGGGTAAGGGCAGCTGAGCAGGGAGGTGGGGTGTGGCCAGGAGTGGCTGGCCTTAAAAGTCACTCCACCACCCCACCCCAGGGACACCTACCAGCCTACCAGCCAGCCAGCCAGCCAGAGGACTCTGCAGGACTGTGAGGAAGCTTCCTTCCCCTTTACACCGGGGTAAGGGCAGCTGAGCAGGGAGGTGGGGTGTGGCCAGGAGTGGCTGGCCTTAAAAGTCACTCCACCACCCCACCCCAGGGACACCTACCAGCCAGCCAGCCAGCCAGCCAGCCAGAGGACTCTGCAGGACTGTGAGGAAGCTTCCTTCCCCTTTACACCAGGGTAAGGGCAGCTGAGCAGGGAGGTGGGGTGTGGCCAGGAGTGTCTGGCCTTAAAAGTCACTCCACCACCCCACCCCAGGGACACCTACCAGCCAGCCAGCCAGCCAGCCAGAGGACTCTGCAGGACTGTGAGGAAGCTTCCTTCCCCTTTACACCGGGGTAAGGGCAGCTGAGCAGGGAGGTGGGGTGTGGCCAGGAGTGGCTGGCCTTAAAAGTCACTCCACCACACCACCCCAGGGACACCTACCAGCCAGCCAGCCAGCCAGCCAGAGGACTCTGCAGGACTATGAGGAAGTCTCCTTCCCCTTTACACCGGGGCAAGGGCAGCTGAGCAGGGAGGTGGGGTGTGGCCAGGAGTGGCTGGCCTTAAAAGTCACTCCACCACCCCACCCCAGGAACACCTACCAGCCAGCCAGCAAGCCAGCCAGCCAGAGGACTCTGCAGGACTGTGAGGAAACCTCCTTCCCCTTTACACCGGGGTAAGGGCAGCTGAGCAGGGAGGTGGGGTGTGGCCAGGAGTGGCTGGCCTTAAAAGTCACTCCACCACCCCACCCCAGGGACACCTACCAGCCTACCAGCCAGCCAGCCAGCCAGAGGACTCTGCAGGACTGTGAGGAAGCTTCCTTCCCCTTTACACCGGGGTAAGGGCAGCTGAGCAGGGAGGTGGGGTGTGGCCAGGAGTGTCTGGCCTTAAAAGTCACTCCACCACCCCACCCCAGGGACACCTACCAGCCAGCCAGCCAGCCAGCCAGAGGACTCTGCAGGACTGTGAGGAAGCTTCCTTCCCCTTTACACCGGGGTAAGGGCAGCTGAGCAGGGAGGTGGGGTGTGGCCAGGAGTGGCTGGCCTTAAAAGTCACTCCACCACACCACCCCAGGGACACCTACCAGCCAGCCAGCCAGCCAGCCAGAGGACTCTGCAGGACTGTGAGGAAGCTTCCTTCCCCTTTACACTGGGGTAAGGGCAGCTGAGCAGGGAGGTGGGGTGTGGCCAGGAGTGGCTGGCCTTAAAAGTCACTCCACCACCCCACCCCAGGGACACCTACCAGCCAGCCAGCCAGCCAGCCAGAGGACTCTGCAGGACTGTGAGGAAGCTTCCTTCCCCTTTACACCGGGGTAAGGGCAGCTGAGCAGGGAGGTGGGGTGTGGCCAGGAGTGGCTGGCCTTAAAAGTCACTCCACCACCCCACCCCAGGAACACCTACCAGCCTACCAGCCAGCCAGCCAGCCAGAGGACTCTGCAGGACTGTGAGGAAGCTTCCTTCCCCTTTACACCGGGGTAAGGGCAGCTGAGCAGGGAGGTGGGGTGTGGCCAGGAGTGGCTGGCCTTAAAAGTCACTCCACCACCCCACCCCAGGGACACCTACCAGCCAGCCAGCCAGCCAGCCAGAGGACTCTGCAGGACTGTGAGGAAGCTTCCTTCCCCTTTACACCGGGGTAAGGGCAGCTGAGCAGGGAGGTGGGGTGTGGCCAGGAGTGGCTGGCCTTAAAAGTCACTCCACCACACCACCCCAGGGACACCTACCAGCCAGCCAGCCAGCCAGCCAGAGGACTCTGTAGGACTGTGAGGAAGCTTCCTTCCCCTTTACACCGGGGTAAGGGCAGCTGAGCAGGGAGGTGGGGTGTGGCCAGGAGTGGCTGCCCTTAAAAGTCACTCCACCACCCCACCCCAGGAACACCTACCAGGGGCTGGGAATGATCTGGGAGCGGGAATTGAGGTTGTGTGGGGGAAGGGAAGGTATGGCGGTAACAGAGTGAAAAATTGTTACAAAAGAAGGCGGGATCGATGTTTAATATCTATCCCGCCTTCAGTTCACTCTGTTTCCCGGAATAAATTGGAGAGCGCACCAACCATTCCACAGACCCTTACTCTGCTCCTTTGCAATGCCAGGTCGGTTAAAAACAAGACACATATTATCCATGACCTTTTATTGGATGAGGCTGCCGACCTGGCATGCTTTACGGAGACCTGGCTGGGAGAGGCCAGTGCTGCGACTTGGGCGCAGGCACTCCCGGCCGGGTACTCAGTTAGTGAGCAGGTAAGGAAAAGTGGGTGGGGGGGTGGAGTGGCTCTGGTTCATAAAAGCAATCTAACCTTGACCAGGAAACCTATCCGGAACACAGTCCACATCGAGTGTATGTACCTAAGCCTGAGGTCCAGGGATAGCTTAGGGATTCTGTTAGTGTACCGGCCACCCCGTTGTCTAACAGACTCCCTAACCGAGCTAACACAGCTGGTCTCAGAGTTGCTGCTGGAGTCACCCAGACTCTTAGTTCTTGGTGACTTCAACATCCCACTCGAGACCAGCTTGCTAAATCTAACTGGCGCAGCTCGGGAGTTCATGGAATCCATGACAAACATGGGCCTATCCCAATTGGTTGTCGGGCCTACTCACTGTGCAGGTCATACCCTTGATGCGGCCTTTAGTACGGAACAGGAATATCCGTGGGCGGAGGTTATTAAAACCTCTGCATTGTCATGGACGGATCATTTCCTGGTCAAGATGGAGCTAAGAGCCACTGTCTGCCCCACCGGGGGTGGTGGACCTATTAGAATGGTCCGCCCTCGAAGGCTAATGGAACCAATTGGATTCCAGAAAGCCTTGGAGGGTTTAATGGTTGGTAACGCCAGTGATTCTGTTGAAGCTTTGGTTAATATTTGGAACACCGACCTCACCAAGGCTATCAACACAATCACTCCCAAACATCCTTTCCAGCCTGCTCCTAACCGTAAGCCCTGGTATTCAGAGGAGCTTAGGAAGATGAAGCAGGCTGGACAACGACTAGAGCGCACCTGGCGGAAGACTCGACTCTTATCCGACAAGACTCGTCATAGGAATTTCCTTGATTCTTATCGAGAGGCGATACGTGCAGCGCAGAAGTCTTTCTCCTCTGCACGTATTGCGTCTGCAGAGTCTCGTCCAGCAGAACTGTTTAGGGTGGTGGGGGAGCTGACGCGGATTCCCCCTGCGCAGAACCCCTTACTTAACCTGACAACGGCCTGCTGTGATGCGTTTAACATCCACTTTGCAGATAAAATCTCTTGGATAAGAGCCGACTTAGATGCCAGTGTTATGACAGAATCTATAGACGAGGTGTCCAGCAACTCCGTTGATGAAATTTTATTGGATCAGCTTCAATCTGTGAGTACCGATGACGTGGACAAGCTCCTTGGTAGAGTGAGGAAGACGACCTGCCCCCTCGATCCCTGTCCATCTTGGCTGGCCACCCAAGGGGGCGATGCATCGAGAGTACTCCTTAGGGATATTATCAATGCGTCCTTCAGGGAGGGGTCTGTTCCACCCTGTTTGAAGGAAGCGGCGGTTAAGCCGCTCCTGAAAAAGCCTTCCCTGGACCCCTTGGATAGGAACAACTATAGGCCAGTCTCCTTGCTGCCTTTTTTAAGCAAGGTGATTGAAAGGGCGGTCGCTTCCCAACTCCAAGCTGTCTTGGATGAAACCGATTATCTAGATCCATTTCAAACTGGATTTAGGACAGGATATGGAGTGGAGACTGCCATGGTTGCTCTGGCTGACGACCTCCGCTTGAGTATCGACAGGGGTAGTGTGACCCTGTTGGTGCTCCTGGACCTCTCAGCAGCTTTTGATACAATAGATCATTCCATCCTCCTGGATCGCCTGAGGGGGTTAGGAATTGGAGGCACTGCTTTGCAGTGGTTCCGTTCCTTCCTCTCAGGCAGATCCCAGAGGGTGAGGCTCGGGGACAGTTGCTCTACTAGAATAGAGCTTAACTGTGGCATTCCTCAGGGCGCCATCCTGTCCCCGATGCTATTTAACATCTATATGAAGCCGCTGGGAGAGATAATTCGGAGGCATGGAGTGCGGTGTCATCAGTACGCTGATGACACCCAGGTATATTTCTCCATGTCTCGGTCATCAGCTTCGACTTCAGATGGCGTCTCTCCCCTCAATGATTGTCTTAAAGCAGTAATGGACTGGATGAGGAAAAACAAATTGAGACTGAATCCAGACAAAACGGAGGTACTAACAGTTACAGGCCCGAAACCAGGTCTGGGAATACAACTTCCAGTCCTGGATGGAACTACACTCTCCTCCAAGGACTGTGTTCGCAGTCTGGGGGTGCTCCTGGACCCGACACTCCAGATGTCTAATCAGGTAAATGCGATGGTCAGGAGTGCCTGTTATCAACTTCAGCTGATACGCCAGCTGCACCCTTGCCTGGAAACTAGAGACCTCGAAACTGTGATACATGCACTGGTAACCTCCCGTCTGGATTTCTGTAATGCACTCTACATGGGGCTACCCTTGTGCTTGACTCGGAAACTTCAACTAGTTCAGAACATGGCAGCCAGGTTGATTTCTGGCGCTTCCAGAAGAGAGCATATAACACCTGTGCTAAAAGCTCTCCACTGGCTGCCTATTCGTTTCCGGGCACAGTACAAGGTGTTGGTTATAACCTTTAAAGCCCTACATGGCTTGGGTCCAACTTATCTCCGGGACCGCCTCCTTCCGTACGACCCTCCCCACGCACTTCGGTCCTCTGGGAGGAATCTGTTACAGCCTATGAAAACAAGGCTGTCGGTGACCTCCCAGAGGGCCTTTTCTGCTGCCGCTCCCAGATTATGGAATGGCCTGCCGGACGAGATCCGTCTTATTACCACCTTAGCTTTAAAAAGGCTGTCAAGACGGATCTTTTCCGGCAGGCTTTCCCTGAATAACTATCCCGGCCCAAGACTCGGCTGTCCTTTCTAAGCGGCAACTAGATTTTTTAACCATTGTATGTTTTAATTTTTGTCTTTTTAATTTATCTATTTTAAATTGTTGTATGTTTTTAATCTTCTATAATTTAATATTATTTTAAGGGGTGGGTGGGTTAGGGTACTGGGACTATGGAATTTTTATATTGTAAGCCGCCCCAATTGCGTTGCAGAGGGGCGGGATAGAAATAAAATTTTATTATTATTATTATTATTATTATTATTATTTTCCATGATAAAAACAAGATCTCAAGACATAGTATCCCGTGTTTTTTGTTTGTTTGTTTACACGGGAAAAGCTTCCAGGATATATTTTTTTATCTGTCAGTCAAGGATACGATTACTTGTTTTTTCACAACTATAGTAACATCTTTCCTGTGGTGTTTCCCACCACATGCGATGCTATTGGCTGCCACAAATGTTTGCTCAAGCTTCTGCATTGGTCAGAGAAGGAAAGCAAAGGCAACCCCCTCTACACAATTCCTGTCAAGAAAATCCCCTGATGGGCTCACATTAGGCTCGCCATTATGTCTGGAAGGAGCTGAAGACACACAACAGCAACAACAACAACACACCCCGACAGTTCCTGCTCTGTTTACGCTTTGCACTTTTTAGGACTGAGATAAAAACCAGCTACTTTGATTTCCCTTTTATGTGGGTGTATTCAGTGTTGAGATTTAAAAAAAAAAAACAACCCTTGCAGCTACACAATCTTAAGCATGTCTGCACAGACGTCAACCCCACCAGTTTACTCCCATGGGTTTCAACCCCAGTTACCTCTCTGGTTGCTGGCAGCTGTTGGTATGAGAGAAGCGGACAAACTCTTTTTCTTTCACACAAACACACAGTTAAAATAACAGTTAGCCATCATACTCCTCATAGGGAAAAAGGAGGTGTCAGAGGAGATGTTTCATTTTCTGGCCAGAATGGATCTGGAAAGTTGGTTCATTTTCCAATCTTACCACAGCATTATTTTGCTTCCAGAGAGAGGAATTTTGCATCTCTCTCAGATCTGGCAGAAGCCCGCCAAGTTCACAGGGGAGCCGTTGTTGTTTTGGTCAGCCTGCGGCTGCAGGCTGAACGAAACAACACCAGCTCCCCTCTGAATTTTGTGGACTTCTGCCAGATCTGAGAGAGACACAAAATTTGAGAAGCTTAAAAAGGGCAGGCAAGATGAGCAATGAGAGAGTCTGTGAATCTGCCACAATAAGTAAAGTTTTCCTGAAGCTTCGCCACTGCAGGGAGGGGAGGCGAAGAGGAGAGGCTTTCCTTGACAAGTGCCACAGCTTGGGCCATCGTTCTTGCCCAGGAAACCAACTTCCTTGGAGATCACTAGGGGGAAATTTCCTCTCAGAGAAAGCAGCCCCTTCTGACGTCTCTGCCAGCCCCAGGAGGCCATGGGAGCCTACATAGCCCATCAAGTTGAGGTTTCCCCGGGAAAGTTTGCACCATGTGTGCTTAAAAGCAGTCCTGACTGTCAAAGGCTGAAATCTGGATCCGATGCTGTTTAAAAACAACAACACAATGTAGCCTAAAAGACTGGATTGTGTCCTGCTCAGGGATATAATGTTGCCTCTGAGACCAATAAGCCAATTCAATAGGGACTAATGTAAGTCTCGGGAGTTTGCCGCATCCACCTTCCCTTGCTGAGGTTGGCAATTTAAAAATCAATTGAAAAAGGGTCACTGACCCCTCCTTCTCTGAACTCTGTGCCTGCCCCTGCCCACCTCAATTTCCAGCCATCACCTACTCCCAAGATATTTTGTCCCAACCTGTTCACATTTCTGATTTTTCGCAACCATCCATGACTTTTTAAAATACACAGGACAAACTGTGGGACAGAAAGTCCCACTTCTTGAAGATTTTAAGGTGGCCCCCCTTCTGAAAAGGACGAGATCATCACAATGTATGTGTGAACACTAGAGTTCATCATGAATTCAGCCCAGGACATTTTTACCATGAAAATGTTCCCTGTGGTTTTTTTTTTTTTTTTTGGTTTTTTTTAACATACCCCCATTGTTTACTGCCAAGTTCTACAATTCTACTGCATATATTCTTACTCACTCACTGATGGAGACCCACACTTTTAATGAGCTTGTATCTGGTATTCTTACAAAGCTCTTCCCTATCCAATGGAGGGGAAATCAGATCAATAAGACTGGACCTGTATTCTGAAATAATATACTACAGGAGTAACCCAGAAGAGAAAGTGACAGAACACCAATTGTTATCACCTGTAGTTAAAATCATTCCAACATATCATGAATGATTTGCAGTCCTTGTCACCTTATTTCCTTCTTACGAGCCTTAGGTGGTAAGCTTGCCTTTGCATATTGCTAGTGTACTAGTACCAGGTCACATGATAGAGACAAAAATGAAGTGGGACCAGGCCCTGCAACTAACTTGGAGATGCCAGATCTGTCTCTCTGTTCAAGCAATACCATTACATGATCTAATCATATCAGCCACAACACCAAGGAGATTTTCAGACAACACTGTTATAGTGTCACTATTCCATTTTATTTGCTATGGCTGCTTCCTCTTGAATCCTGGGATTTGCAGTTTAGGAAGGGGCATTTACAACTCTCAGCCAGAGAGATCTTAGCTCTCACTAAACTACAAACCCCAGAATTTCACAGGTGGAAGCCAGAGCAGTTAAAGTGGAATAGTAACACTATAACAGTGTAGGACTTTTTTGGACAAGTAAAATGCAATGGAAGCAGCCTTGCCATGTTGCGAGACTGCTGCGCTGCAGGGCATCCCTTTCGGATGATGCCCGTCCCTGCCGGTACTGTTGTGGTACTGCAGGGACATTTGAGTGTGATATTTTGGCAATTTTTACTCACGATCAACTTTCGTGAGTAAAAATCGCCAAAATATTACACTCAAATGTCCCTGCGGTACACAACAGTACTGGCAGGGACAGGCATCATCCGAAAGGGACGCCCTGCAGCGCAGCAGTCTCACAACGTGGCGAGGCTGCTTCTGTTGCATTTTACTTGTCCAAAAAAGTCCGTAGTCTGAAAATCTCCTAAGAGTCCATTCACCAGCTCATCTTCCAACATGGTATATACTATCATCTGGCAGCAATGTCCATCTGAATTATACTTACTGAATAATTGAACATGGTATGTCAACAATAGTAGTTGGAATTAGCAAATGGATTTTGGCTGACATTGGATCACAACATGTATGTTAATTCATTTTGTTGTTTGGTTGTTTTTGATTATTACTGCCACTGCTTTTTGAATGGACACTAGTAAGGCCATTTTTAATGTTACTGTCAACATTTTTGTAATTTTCTTTCCCTCTGACCTTTCTAGTTACAACTCCCCACCAGAACCCACCTGTACATCTGTAATTCAGTATTACAGTATTACTAAATCTGTAATTTAGTATTAATTTTATTTCATTATTTCATCTGTTGAAATGAACTCTAGCTTATGGAGGTTGAAATGAACTCTAGCTTATGGCCATCTGTCGGGGATGCTTTGATTGTGATTTCCTGCATGGAAGGGGGTTGGACTGGATGGCCCTCGTGGTCTCTTCCAACTCTGCAATTCTATGATTCTATGATTCTATGAATACATTTCTTACTCTTTAAAGTGCCACAAGACTCCTCATTGTTGTTTCACTTAGAGCATGATTCTAACACAAAGATGTATTGTCTATAAAGGTAGAATTCAAAGACATTACCATGTTATTCTGCAATATCAGTAAGCAAGGGGATCTTGTAGCACCTTTGAGACTGAGAGAGAGAAAATTGTAGCATAAGCTTTCATAGACTTAGGACTTTATTAGACCCCCCCCCCATTAATGTTCTTTTGCCAGCATAAATTGTCGCATTTTTATGCCAGCAAGAGAACCCCTCACCAGACTTACCTTGAGCAGCATAAAAGAAACTTCCCTGGCAGTAACGGAGCACGAACGAAGCTCTGTTTACTTCTGGGGTTGAGATTTCACTGATTCTCGTGAGAAGAAGCTAGCACAGGAAATTTAAAAATTAAAGCAAAAAAACCACACACAAATGTAGACACAAGCACAGAAACACACTTTAAAAGTCCCAAGTACATGGGTGTGGGAGGGGGTCATAAAAAGAGCATTCCCTACCTGGCTGTCAAGACCTCAACCAGAAGTGTTTGCCCATTGATGCTGCATTCACATGAGCACAATGGCATGAGGATTCACACACTGGTAATGCTGGCACAAAAGCGGAATGGGAGATCTATTGACGGCTTGGCCCATCAATAAAAAAGTATGCCTCATTTACATTACATGATCGCGAAAGAGAGATGTTGTCTGGTATGCATGCACTTTCCCGATCATTAGGCATCCTTATGACACCATATTTGCCTGGTCTACTTCCTCAGATGCTAGAACATCTGCATTCAGCATCTAAGGAAGTAGACTAAGTCTACGAAAGGTTATATTATAATTTTCTCTCTCTGTCTCAAAGGTGCTACAAGATCCCCTTGATGCCTGTAAAGGGTTAGGATTAGGGCACAAACTTCTTCTACTGGCAGAAATAGCCTTCTGCTGACAGAACCCTCTTCTGTGGCTGATATTAGACACCTGGCAAAAGAGCAAACTGCCAAAAGAATTGCTCTGCTGGCTAAGATTTGCAGGCAGAAGACCCAAAAAAAGGGCAGAGAGGGGGTAGGGGAGGGAGAAACCAAGTTCCTGAAGATCCCAAGCTTCTCTAGCCCAGGGACACAAGGCCAGCAATGGTAGTCTGAAGTAATTTCCAACACACCTCATCTATGAGGTGTTTGGATTCAGCACAGCTTCAGTCTTTGACCACCTTGACCAGTTAGCACTGTGCTCTAATGTAGTGCACCTCTGGAAATGTCCCATGATTTGTAGATTGCAGTCTAAATGTGTTGAATGTTTCTTACAGTTTGTACACCCAGTTCTAGCCAAAATCATGGAGCTGACTTGTCCAGAAGTATAAAATTATTATTTGGCTGCATTTTTGCTGGCTGAAAGTTTTATCTAAGCAGCGCTCGCTAGCTGAGAAAGCTGTGCTGCTTTGGAATAGGGAACTGAAGTAAGGAAAAGTATCTTTTCAACATTTTAAAAGCTTTCCATAACCTCTATTTCACCTTTCATCATGCCCCCCCCCCGCACATATACAACTTACAGTCATAATAGGGAAAGTAGCATCCTATATTGTGGAACAGCAGAAAATTTGGGTCTGTGTATAAAGCAGCGTCTTGTGAATGAGGGTGAGTCAAGAGCAGCATCCATAAGAATGCATGTGTGATTAGCTTAATGTTACCTCATGTTGCTCTTGATAGGACAGACACGTAAGATGCTCCATTGTGAGCCTTTGGAAGAAATGAAAGCAGAAAGAAGACCTTGGGATCTTTTGAATTCATAGTGAGAGATGCAGGAAGGGAAGAGGAGCAACAAGTATACGTGTGAATTGCTGAAAACTTCAAAGTTTCATCTAAAGAGACTTTCTTATCTTTCTGCCTACACAATGTATGCAATACTTTATTAACATCTTCCACAGTAATCCCAGCAAAACTGAAGAGGGGGGAAAGTGTCAGATCAAAAAGGGGAGTTTGAAAGAAGGCGGTTAAGCAGGTTGCTGGGATTCTAATGATTGCTTCCTTCATTCTCTGGGTGTCACACACAACATCTATAAGCCCGGCGGAGAGCATAAGCCACACAAATAGCCATATTTGTTAACATTCATATGACTCTTTCATTTGAGCTATATTTCCTTGAGTACATCACAATGAAGAGTTTCTTTTAATGGGGATCAACGGGGGAAAAACAACTGTGAGGGACTTCTCTCTCTCTCTCTCCCCTTCTCTCTCTTACTCTCCCTCTCTCACTCTAAACCTTTTACACTGCAGTTGAACAAGCCTCTGGATAAAGACTTTATCCAAAAAACCCCTCTTTAAAGTTATTTCAAATTTCTCTGCAAGGCTTTCAGAAATCTGTTTGTTTGAGGGCAGAATTAGATGTGACCGGCGTTTTATTGTGACATAAAACCATATTTCTTCCCCGGAAGATTAAAAAATAAAATCGGTTAATAAGAAAAGCTGTCAGCAACAGAAAATGGCTGACATAATCCGTTTATCCTCCGAGCAATAAAGATATTGGTCCTTGGGAGTCTATCCTCTCTCTCATGTTATTTCGCCCAAAACATTATCTTCCCAGCATTCTGATGGATTAAGAAGTCATATGGGAGATAGCAGGGAAATGACAGATACAAAAAAATAATATCCTTTCATTTCCCCTCCTCCCTACTCTCTCTCTTTCTCTCTCCAACCCCTCCTTCCCCTCACCTCTCTTTCTCTCTCTCTTTCTATGTCCCCTTGGAAAGTGGTGGATCTGTTTATTCCCAGAATTCCAAAGCTTTGCGATAATCCTTATAGTTTAAACCCAAAGTGATGGTGCTAAGTATCATAGCAACTGTGTTGCCTTGTGTACAGTCACAGAAGATCCATACAATACAGAAAGAAATATGTGCAACTAGTGTAAAACATATGTGTAATTGAAGGCAGCATATCTTAACATTTCAGTTTTATAAATAGCCCTCTAAGACACCACTACACAAGAATCTAGAAACAGGGCTACAAATAATAGCATGTTTTTCTTCTAAATTTCATTTTCTTCTCAGACAGGGGTAAATACAGAAGAAGGTGTAGTCTGAATAGTATGTGCAGCTTGTTCAAAATCAGATTTATTGGTGCTTGAGAATAGTGTTTAGGGAGAAAGCTAAGTTGAAAAGAGAAGTTTTTCCTTTTGTTGTGAGATCAGTAGTTTTCCTTGTATTTTATTTTATTTTTGTGGAGATGAGTTATTGAGTCCCATCCTAGTTCATAGAAATTACTGGAGTCAACAAGCCGCCTCAGCTCCATTGTGTTTTGGATCATGTGGGAAGTTATGGTTCTGAAAATGGACTTCACATTTTTAAATTAGTTTAATCCTTTCATTGGCTTTCTTTTTTATTAAACTAGGAAGTCTTAAAATAGTCTATTTAGGACATACAGCTAGCTTAAAAGCCACCAGTGGAGTGAGTAGAAAGCTGGCCATTGTTGTACTAGCAGATCATTCACAATGACCAACAATACCTCCATTCATTACAAATTTTTAGAAATGAAACACCAGTCCCATCAGGCTGATCAACCTCCCCTTTAAGAATCTTTTAAGATCCCTCCTATCTTAGAAGATCTATGTTACAGTGGAGAAAGCACTGAGAAATCAACTGATGCCATCAAAGCACAAAGTGTGAAAGTTCCATTTCTGCCCTTTTAATTTAAGAATTACATTTTCACAATGGAACACAGGACCAAAGCTTACATTAAGCATCACCACAGCTTTTAAGGTTGGGGAGGAGAATATGTGGCTGCCCAGATGTTGCTGAACTACAACTCTCATCCCTCACCATGCTGATAGGAATTGCAGCCTCTGGAGGGCCAAATGTTCCCCACATCTGCATTAAGGGCTCAGTGATATAGTCTACTTGAAAACCATGTACACTAACGACTGGCCCTCATTCACTAGATAACTTGCTAGGAACTGTTTAGATGAGGATGCCAAATTGAAGCCCTCTAGGTGTTGTTGGACTATAGTTCCCAGCACTCCTTACTGTTAGCCATGGTAGCTACAATTCAGCAACATTTATGATGGCAGCTGCAGACCAACAATATCTAGAAGGTGGTATTTTGTCCATTCCTGGTTTCAATTATTCCCACTGCACACCAGAGTATATTTGAAATTTCTACTACTACGGTAGGTTCTTTCAGCTTCAGCAGCACACATTTCACCATGCTTCACACCATTTAAACACAAACACTGAAAGAGATTGATTTAGCCTTCTGAAATATTGAGCTTCCATAGCCACAAACTAGGGATAGTATTGCAATGGTCATGTGGAAGGATCCTTATATTAAATAAACTAGATAGTTTCTAGGGCACCACAGAACTTGTGAAGAAGTTCTGAAAGAATCCAATCCCCTTATTAGATATTATGGCACCTTCCATTCCTGAGGTCTGGTGTTACATTTACATTCACAATAGTATGGATAGTATCCAAAATGCCATCCATGTAATAATTGACATTTGGAGTGGAGACAATGATGATGCCATTAACTTTCCCCCAAAACCACAATTTACAACCTTCCCAAACAAGGCAGCTTACAATTTGAAACAAACAGAATATAGTTAAAACATATAAAAAGTCACCATTAAAGTAGGAGTAAATTATCAACAGCATTAGAATTTTATTTATTTAATTTATATTCTGCCTTTTCCCCATCTTGGGACCCAAAACCGCTGTTTAAAACTTGTTTAAAAACAATTAGAAAAAGAAATGTACAATTAAAAATAATACAGAGCTGTACATTTTTGTAAAAGCTGCTTCTTTAAAACTGTACAGTTCTCAAAAGCCTGTAGGGATTTTTTTTAAATAGTCTTTGTCCATTGGCAGATCATCAAGGAGTAGCCATTCCTAGGAAGGCCATACTGAAACCTAGGGTAGGGTTTCCATATTTTAAAAAGAAAAAAAAGGGGACATATTTACTGACTAACTACTTCAAAGCACTGATTGCTATGATGACTCTCACTTTTAATATCCCTACTATATATAAACTAAAGCTACTAAAATTAAGATTGTCTATGTCAACATATTTCCATGTATGGTTGTGAAAACTGAACAATGAAGAAAGCTGACAGAAAGAAAATCAACTCTTTTGAAATGTAGTGCTGGATAAGAGTTCTACAAATACCATGGACTGCTAAAAAGACAAATAAATGGGTCCCAGAGCAACTCAAGCCTGAACTCTCCCTAGAAGCCAAGATGACTAAATTGAGACTGTTGTACTTTGGAAACATCATGGGAAGGCATTACTCACTAGATCAATAGACTCAGTCAAGGAAGCTATGGCCCTGAGTCTGCAAGACCTGAACAGGGCTGTTGAGGTTAGTGTGACTTGGAGGACTCTCATTGCTAGGGTCCGCCTACATTGAAGTCAACTTGACGGCAGTTAAAAACAACTATGCCAGCTGTGATAATTGCTACTAGAAATATTCCTAACTTCACTGTATTTAAATAACAACAATTTCAATTGATTATTTAATTATATTTAATAATGCTAACAATTGATCTAGTTAAAATTTGCCTGGAAAGAATCTGCTCGGACAGAAATCTTAGCTCAAAAAAGAAAAGAAAAGAAAAGGGGGGGGGGGAGGACATAGCTGAGAAAAGGAGGACATATGTATGGTAACCCTAGCCTGGGGCTGTCACTAAGATGTGCCTGTGAAAGTAGTGGGACTGAGAGAAGGACCTCTCCTGAGAATCTCAGCTTGAGTATGCCAGATAAGCTGGACCTAAATCATATAGGGCTCTATAGGGCATAACCAGCACTTTGAATTGTCCCTAGAAACTGATTGTTATTTTTTATGTTCTTCAAAAAGGCTGTTTCTGAGAGCATTCATGTAAGACATGGTTAGATAACATGATACCAACCATATGTTTTGGATTACATCTTCCAGAATACCATAGAATCATAGAATTGCAGAGTTGGAAGAGACCACGAGGGCCATCCAGTCCAACCCCCCTGCCATGTAGGAAATCTTGATCAAAGCATCCCCGACAGATGGCCATCCAGCCTCTGTTTAAAGACCTCCAAGGAAGGAGACCCCACCACGCTCCGAGGGAGTGCGTTCCACTGCCGAACAGCTCTTACTGTCAAAAAGTTCCTCCTCATGTTGAGGTGGAATCTCTGTTCCTGGAGCTTGCACCCATTGCTCCGTGTTCCAGTCTCTGGAGCAGCAGAAAACAAGCCTGCTCCATCCTCAGCGTGACATCCCTTCAAATACTTAAACAGGGCTATCATATCGCCTCTTAACCGTCTTTTTTCCAGGCTAAACATACCCAGCTCCCTAAGTCTCTCCTCATAAGGCATCATTTCCAGACCTTTCACCATTTTAGTTGCCCTTCTCTGGACACGCTCCAATTTGTCAATATCCTTTCTGAATTGTGGTGCCTAGAACTGGACACAGTATTCTAGGTTAGGTCTGACCAAGGCAGAATAGAGTGGCACTATTACTTCCCTTGATCTAGACACTATACTTCTATTGATACAGCCCAAAATCGCATTGGCCTTTTTAGCTGCAGCATCACACTGTTGGCTCATGTTCAACTTGTGGTCTACTAGGACTCCTAGATCCCTTTCGCACGTAGTCTCATTCAGCCAGGTCTCTCCCATCCTATATTTATGCATTTCATTTTTCCTCCCTAAACGCAGTACTTTACCATAACATTAACCATACTGGATGGATGGAAATGCTATTCCAAAATATATAAAGAGTGCCAGTTTGTTTAACAGGTGCAGTTAAGCAATATGCAGAAGATGCCAGCAATAAACAGCTATTGCTTGTCTTGAGATCGGCGGAACTATCCCAGAAGTGTAAGTGGAATCTGGGGGAACTAGTGTCTTTCTATTGTTCTGGCATATTAGAAACTAACTGGGGTGAATACAGGTGACCTAAATGTGGTGCTAAATGTGGGAATGCTCGCCTGATTCTGAAAAAGGAAGCAAACTGTACAGGTAGCAGTTGTTAGCTTTTTTATGTTCGACAAAGTTGGTAATGCCCATATCAGCCCAACTAGCTAACTTGTTCCCTTCATGTACTGCTCCATTGTTTTTCCACTACTTCCTAATTCTTTGTTTAGGGAAGTAAATGATTACTACACTTGCTGTCTTAAATATTTATTCATATTGATTGTAGCTCTATTTCACATATCATTAAAACATTGCCCCTCTATTGTTTTCATCTTAGGAAAAATGTCTAGTATTTTCTTTTTTAAAAAAGAAAATGATCTTAAGTTTATGAAATTCTCTACTGCTTTGCTTTTAAGCCCATGAAGCCATTCATTGTGTGCAATCTTACACCTTAAAATCTAGATTAATATCACACACACACACCACTCAAACATCTCTCGTCAAAAAAATATTATTATAGTAAAAAAACCAAACCCAAACCTTGAACCTTGTATGAACCTGATAATTATGGGATTAAATTCAGAACTCATTATAATACTCTGGAATAATAGTCCATCCTTAAACTTTTCTTTCTAGCCATTTCTAGCAATAGACCGTTTTCTTCATTTGCACATAAAATGAACAGAGTTTTATGTACCTATTAAATGGTGTTTAGATACTGCACACACCCCTGATTTTTCCCCTTTCTGGATCTGTGTCACACACGCATACCCCTGATGGCAACCATTTTAGGATGGTGCTCATGCTCTCAGAATTCCAAATACACCCATGATTCCGAAAAGAGTGGGGCCCCATTGATATAGAATAACAATTAACATATTTCCTTGGATAAAAGAATCACAGATCTCAAAATGTTTTTTCTAACGGCTTGTCTAGATGAGTGGTTTACCCTGTCTTTCCCCCATCTTGGAGCTCTGCAGTCCAAATGACCCAGGGCTTTTGTCCCATTTTGCCCCCGGGCAGTCCTGATGATGCCCGGAGCAAAGATTGGAGGAGAGAGAGTAAAGCCCATTAAACCATTATATTTAAACACCCAGAGAAAATCACCTCATTTGAGAAAAACTGGATCAGACCCAGCAGGATCACAGCAGCCCATACCGGCACACTGGCCCAATCTGCAGCCACAGCCACTGCTGTCTGCATCACTCCCTCTGAAGCCAGGAAGGAGGCCCACAGCATGTGATCAAGGCTGGTCGCATGCAGGGGGCTTTGATCATGCACTGCAAGCCTCCTTCCTGACTTCAGAGAGAGTGACACGGATGGCAGTGCAAGCAGCCGCCTGTACAGGCTGGCATGTATGTGCAAACTGCATCCTGTTTTGTCCAGGTAATGGAGGCAACAGGCCTGATCTCAGGGCCAGAATATGCCAGTGGGAAGCCAGCTTATTCTAGCCAGTGTAGGCAAGCCCTAAGTCATTCTTAGCTGCCTATGAAGGGGATGAATGGGTTTCTTTTCTGCATCAGTCCATCAGGGGTATTTCAAGAAGAACAAGCTCTGACAAAGTCTCAATCACACCATTTTAGGTTTTTAGACTCTTTGCTGCCAAATAGACAGTGCAACTCCATCCTATAAATGTTTATTCAATAGTAACTCCAGCTGTTTTCCCATGGACATTACTCACTAACCTATGTGTAATGGATTGCAGCCATAGCTGCTCAGTAGCTCAATGATAGCATGGATGTTATATGTGAACATGCAAGCATGCAACTGCTAGAAAATGAATGCTGTTTTGGAGGGAACAATAACTGTGAAGCAAGGAAGTTGTCCATACAGTCTAAAATAACATCCTTTTTAATTAATTGTTTGTTTACAGTTTTCTTATTACAGAATAGTTCAGTGGGGTCTGGGTTGGCTGTAACTTATTATGGAGCTTTGTGCTATTAGACTATGAAAGGATTAAAAGTTGCTATTAGAGAGTATTTCTTCATGCATTCATTACATAATGCAACCAATACCCAGCTTACTTTACAAAACAGCACCAGCCTATTGTGTGCCACTTATTGCAAGTAATCTAAAGTGTAACAAAGTGCTGCTCTTGTTATCAAAGCATGGTGAATCAGCATGTGAAGAGTGGAGTGGGCTAGCCAGGCCCATCTCCATCCACAGTTCTGTCACTATTCTTACGTAAAGAATTTTCATCTTGAATAGGAATAGAGCTTCCTCTATATGTGGATACTTTCCATGTGATCAGGAATCAAAAGAAAACACACACAAACAAAGAGTTCCCAATCACATGGAGTGTATCCACCTATAAGGAAATCCTGTTAAAGCCAGCTGATCTCCACATGAGGAGGCAAAAATGGGGACAGAGTGATGCAGGAGTAGCCCACCCCTTCTTTGCATGTGGATTGAACACACTTTGCTAACACTCTCATAGGGCTTAAATCTTGCTTTTGCTTGCACATTCAGAATTGTTTTTCTACCTGGCTATGATTATGGAAACAGCAAATTCTGACTTTTCCAAAAGGATTTGAGACAATGCCTTGTTCAGCACCACCATGCAGTTAGATAGTTGTTGGGGCCAGTCACCAAGGCCTACCACATGCCCCCTTTTTAAGCAAAAGACCTGGGTGTTGTCTAGACAGTGAAAATGCCCCTCACAGAATTCACTGGGAATACCCTTTGTCCCAATGAGATCCCACAGCAATTTGCTTTCCTTGGAAGGAGGTGGGAGAAAAACTCAATTTAATGCATGGGAAAAACCTTCACAGATTTTCCCATATTTTAAAAACTAATACAAGGAAATGTGCATTATGGTCCTTAAAACAATCAATTTTATTTGCTGCACAGTTTCAGAGAGGGCAGAACTAGAGATATGATTGGTTGGACATGGGCAAGGGGTGGGCTTTTTGGCAAGGCAGGACCCAGAAACACCATGTTGGATTTTCGAGTTAGTGATCGTGTGCTTTTTTGCTCCGCCAATCACCCAAATAATTTTTTAGCAGAAGGTCACACTTGTGCATCTCTTTTTAATTTTTTTTTTAAAAAAACTGTGCAGAGGTGGTAGAGTTTGTTGCTCTAATTTACATGTGCCATTTTGATTTGCGCATGTCTGAACTTCAAGCCGCAGGTAGCTTCTCAGCATATCATTTTTGCAAAACACCACGGAGACAAAAGAATGCAGCTGTGAATTGGCAATAATGTGCTGGAATCAGCATTATTTTCTCTCATTTAGATGAGCCCCTGGCATACGGTACTAGGCAGCAAGATGGCTTCCATTTGAATTTCCCTCAGGTAGCCTTGATGGAGAATCATTACATTCCAGCATTATGAATAATTTAAATAGTGTATATCTTGCACCATCCATGGTAGTACAAAGGCTACTTAATCCCACCAGAGGCGTAAGAGGGATCCCATCAGAAAGCCTAGGGCATGGTTCTCTTCAAGCCTTAGGTTTTCCCCAAAACAGTAGCATTAAAGCGACTGACAAAAAGATCAGCCTCCATCTTTAGAAGGGTCTTAGAGAGAGCTGTTGTGTCCAGCATGAAAGGGAGGGGAAAACCTGGAAATATCTTATCTCTTGCCTCATATCACAGTTTGTTGTTGCCTTGAGGGAGGACAAACTCTTCTCCAGTCCCTCCCTGAGTTGCAAAATGTTGAGTTCCCTAAAGAAAGGCTTAGCATAGCTATATTATCAACACTAGTGGTGTATCAAAACTGTTATGACTCTGGTAAAAATCGGGGGTGGGGAGTTAGATGTGTCAAGCAGCTAATGGAAGACTTGGGTCTTCAATCAGCAAATGCTGAAAGTCCACTGAGGCTGACCTGAGTGAAGAACTGCCAAGCTGCAGTTCAGCCCAAAATGATTTACAGAACACATCCAATGATTTTGCTGTACAATGAAAGCTCCTCTGTTTTCTTGTTCAACTTCTCTGTGATAGGGTTTTATGTTTCTTTGCTTTGTTATTTATTTATTAGTTGCCATTCCTACAACGGAATCAAGGAAGCATATAGGGATTTCCTATTCCCGACTTTATCCTCACAACCACCTTGTCATATAGGTGAAATTTTTGCTCTTATGTCAATTTGGAATATTGGTGTTCTATTGGTCCATCTTAAAGAACTGGCAAAGACCTGTACTTCACCCTTTCTTTGCACAGTGACCTCCACCAAATCCTAATTCTTTCTATGTATGGGTTTGAAGAGTGAAAAACAAAGAGAGAGGATTCAAATGTAATTTTATGACTCTTGGAAAGAGGACGTTTGGTTAATTTAGAATAAAATGGAGTCTTTCTTAGGGCTTATCTACATGGGCCAAATGCCCCAGCTTGACCCCATTCCAGAGCCCTGCAGTCCATATGATGTAGGGCTTTTGCCTCAAACTGTTCCCAGGCAGTCCTCACCACCTCCAGGGCAGAAACGGGGCTGGAATGGGGACAAGTCAGGATAAGGCCCTTTGCAGTGTTGTAAATTAATACTCAGTTAACCCCATTACCACCAGGATGGAACAGATCAGGCCTCACGATTCCATGGGAACCTGTCCTGGCATTCCATCCCTTTCTGCTAATGCCAGCTCCCTGCCTCTCCTGGAAGCCAGGCAGGGTCCCTTGGCATGTGACCAAGGCTGGTCACATGTAGGGGGCCTTCAGTCACATGTTGCGGGCCCCCTTCCTGGCTATGAGTTAGCAGAGAAAGTTGTGGTGGTGGCGGCGGCAGCAGCAGCTGCATCAAAGGACTGGACTCCGGCCTGTTTTCTCCTGATAATGGCAACAGAATGGGCCAGTTCCAGAATCAGGATATGCCAGTGGGGAGCTGGTGTATCTACTGACTGGTGTAGATAGCTCCTTACAGTGCATCCACATTGTCTAATTTTAGCAGTTTGATACCATTTTGGTCATCATAGTACTACCCTAGGAAATCCTGGGATTTGTAGTTTAGTGAGACTCAGGACATTATCAGACGAGTGTGTAAAAATGCTGTAATTTAGCAAATGAGGATATTGGAAACATCATGACATAATAGTAATTATTATTGCACCTCGCTGTAATCACGTGAAAGAACCGCCACAGAATGATTGCACAACCATGACTAGCACTTTAAGAATGGGAGTATACTCCCATGATTTAACATGGGTGAGATTTCGGCAGTTTTCGCAAGAAGACATGAGCATACTTAAAAGCCCCAAAACACCATAATTAACAAAGTAAATGAACACGCAATCACTGAAACAAACCTTAAAACATGAAAACTAAATGGGACAGTTCATAAAGAGTATCCTGTGCTTCATTTCCGCATTCTCACCCAGAGATTTTCTTGCTGAGGACTAGCTATTCACACTGTAATCTCGTGATTACAACATGACATGGTTTCGCATGCAATCAATACTGTGAAAAAAAGCAATATTGACAATCTATTGATGGCTTGCCCTATCAATTAGAAGCAACCCCTTTTTCATGGCTGTAGCACACAGTAACGATGCAAAGACAACAACGTCGTGCAATAGCAGGGCCTGTTTGCACTACCATGGTGTTGTAATCCTGCCATTTTTGCTGCATCTGATTATGTTCTTAATATTGAGACTGTCAACAAGGCTGTTGCCATGGACGTGTGAGAAGGGCCAGCTGACCTCCAGCATGGTGGATGATGTTTTCTACATTGTGAAGAAATGCATCAGGAGGGCACTTTCCAGCTCCAGCATTGACTGCCTCTGTGCCATGATCAACCATTCCATCACCAAGCTGGAGTCCGTTTTCAGGTGCGCCCTGGGAGAAGGG
Source organism: Gambelia wislizenii (assembly GCA_030847615.1). Taxonomy (NCBI): domain Eukaryota; kingdom Metazoa; phylum Chordata; class Lepidosauria; order Squamata; family Crotaphytidae; genus Gambelia; species Gambelia wislizenii. The sequence continues at coordinate 67,160,685 of JAUMIR010000003.1, forward strand.
GATGGGGGGGGCATGGCAAGGGGAACTGGAGCTTCTGCTGAGCTCCACAAGAATGCACAGAGCCAAGAGGAACCAGTCAGATCCAGATCAGTTCCCCACATGTCTAGCCGTGTGGGGCAGGATGAGCCCCACACACCCCTCCCCAGCCACTGGCAAATTGTGAGAGGGTAGAGGAGCCCAAGCTTTGCCACAAGGACCAGATCAGAGAAGAGGGTGGGTGGTGCGTTTCTTCTTGTGCGTGTGTGTTTGGACAGCAAAGGAGCGCACTGATCCACACCTCCACCTTTCTCTCTCAATCTGTTTCTTCATTCTGTTCCCAAATCATTTCCAGTTTGAGAACCCAATGGAGAGAAGCAGCTGGAGCCCCTTGCCCCCCTTTGAAAAGCATCCCCCCAAAAGTACTTCATATGTGAATGGTGCAGACCTGTGGGTGTGGGTCTCCACCTGACTCATTCTGCAGCTTAAATCCCCCCTGTAGAATTGCCTGCCTTTGTTTGCAAGGCCAAGTGGCCCTTCCAGGCCATTTCCTGCAGAAGAGGGACTGTGCTGGTGAGGGGGGTGGGCAGGGAAGGGGAAAATGCTCTTTGCATGGATGATCTCCTGAGCAAAGGGGAATAAATGGAGAGAGTGTGCAACATTTCCCTCACAGGACTATCCCTGAGCTCCCTCCACCTCCCAAATAGCCTTGCCCTTTCCCAGCCCTGCCACCCTGAGGTGCTCCAAAGTTGTCTGAGGAGCCCCAGCAACAATGCCAGTTCTAGAGAGGGGGCCATGAAGGCGATAGAGACCCCTTCCCCAGCAAGAGGAGAAGCAAAAGAGGGGCACCACAATTCAGGAAGGATATCGAGAAGGTGGAGCGTGTCCAGAGGAGGGCAACCAGGATGGTGGGAGGTCTGGAAGCCTTGATGCCCTATGAGGAGCAGCTGAGGGAGCTGGGTATGTTTAGCCTGGAGAAGAGAAGGTTAAGAGGGGACATGATAGCCATGTTTAAATATTTGAGGGGATGTCAGACTGAGGATGGGGCAAGCTTGTTTTCTGTTGCTCCAGAGACTAGGACATGGAGCAATGGGTTAAAACTACAGGAAAACAGATTCCACCTAAACATTAGGCGGAACTTCCTGACAGTCAGAGCTGTTTGGAAGTGGAATGTGCTGCTGCCTTGGAGTGTAGTGGAGTCTCCTTCTTTGGAGGTTTTTAAACAGAGGCTGGATGGCCATCTGTCAGGAATGCTCTGATTGTTTATTCCTGCATGGCAGGATGGGGTTGGACTGGATGGCCCTTGAGGTCTCTTCCAACTCTATGATTCTAGGGGGGTGGGAGCTTGGGAGCTATTTACTGCTAGTGATTTTCAAGTGTACTACAACACTAGACTACAGCAGTAGAGCTCATTGGGAAAGTATTCTAAGAGTGCATCTACAGTATAGAAATAATGCAGTTTGACACCACTTTAACTGCCATGGCTCCATCCTACAGAATCCAGGGATTTGTAGTTTGGTGAGGCACCAGCACTCTTTGGCAGAGAAGGCTAATAAGACCTTGTAAAACTACAAATCCCAGGATTCTATAGGATGGAGCAAAAGCACTTAAAGTGGTGTCAAACTGCATAATTTCTACAGTGTAGATGCATCTGTGTATCTCATCAAATGGCAAATCCCAGGCTTCTATAGCATGGAGCGATGACAGTTAAAGTTGTATCAAACTGCTCTAACTGTGTAATTTGAACATTCCCTTAGAGTATTTTGATTTCTTCCATCCCAACCCATAACAGTAGCTCACAGAACTCATAACCATTTCTAATTTCCTTTCTACTACTGTTTTGGACTATTGTACACTTTCTTCCTAATGCTTAAAAATAGTTAATGAAGGCACAAGCAGCAACACTGCCTTCATGTCACTGCATAAATCACAATTCACAATACCAGAAGATAGCTGGATATGGAAAGGATCCCTGTATGTTTTTCTTTGCAGAGCAAATAGCAGTTGGAGAGGAGGCTTTTGATTAAGGGAAAAAACAATGTCAACGAAAAAAGTTAACTCCCCTTCATTCAATGCTACACTCACAATCCAATTTGGCTGTGAAGGTGGGAACAGAGAGAAGATTAGGAAAGTCAATCACATATTGCCTACATTCCTACAAAATATGGCTCTTTGCCAACCATAGCCAATTGCATGACTCAGACTATTTCAAACTATGCCCTTACTGTCATGACAGCGAGCTCAGAACATAAGGTAACTTCCTCTACCTGATTCACAGTATAAATTCAACTTCTGCTTGTAACCCTCTGGGGTTTTCCTACTACTTTCTATTTTCTTTCTTCCCATAGAAAATCTTGTTCAAAAAGAAGAGACAGAATAGTTGGATAATGGATTTTGAGTTATAGAATCATTAGCCGAAATCCTGTGAACAGTCACAACTAGAGTAAACCCATTGAATCAAATACTGAACAGTGAGTCAACATCAATGTGAATCTCACTGATTCAGTGGGTCTACTCTAATTGGGACTACCAGCAGGATTCAGGCCATAGTGTCCTCCTAACTAGAAATGCCCTGGGTGAGATTATTTGTCCAGACCAGGGCCAGATCTAATATTAGGCAAATTGAGGCAACCACCTCAGTTAATAGATGTGTGAGGGGATTGATAGTGAAGGAAAATGGCAGTGTGTAAGATGCACAAGGTGAGCTCTGCATTCTCTAAAATATCCTGTTGCCTTCGGGAGAAATATAAAAGATGCCCCTTTGTTTATGCTGAAGTAATAATTAAACTGTTAGTCTGCTTCTGTGGGTACTCTCCATGTACCTGAAATGGAGTGAAGCCTCAGGCAGCAAAACAACTTGAGCTAGACTTCTTGTGAGCACCATCATTAAGGAACCAAGGGGTAATTTTAGCAATTTTCTTCCTGCTGTGAGAAAGTCTTCAAAAACCACACCATTTTCAAATCCTATTTGCAATTCAGGATTTCCTCTGCACAAAATTTTCACATGCTTGTTTTGCACAGGAAATGGCATCCTACACAGGTGTGAAACTGTCAGAGGTAAAGAAAGGGAAATAACTTGTAAAAAATTATTTATTTATTTATTTATTTATTTAGGTATTTATACCCTGCTCTTCAGTCACAAAGGCTCCAAGAGCTGCTTACAAATTGTTTAAGCAATAGCCATTTACACATCTACACCGCATTAAGCGGTTTCCAATGTGTGTTAGCTAATTGCCCCCATAAGCCAGGTACTCATTTTACCAACCTACGAAAGGATGGAAAGCTGAGTGAACCTTGGAGCCCTCTGGGATCAAACTTGCAACGTGGTGGCTTACAGTAGTGGCATTTAACCACTGTGCCACCAGGGCTCCCTAAATATGTTACTGGGTGGCTCATGGATGAAATGGGGGTGAAGCCATGCTTGAGAATTCCAGAAGGCAGCCAATCTAAGCACAGAAGACTCTGATGGGAGGGAGGGCCCTCTGTGAGCTGTGAGGAGGATTTTTTTTAAAAAAAGAGAGTTGTCAGTTGAGAGCTGACAGTAGGAACAGTCAGTTGAGAGAGTCAGTGGGGAGTGAATACGTATTGGGTGTCTGAACTGATTGTAGGAAAGGTCTGACATAACTCAGTTTGAATAATTTTTTTAATACTTTGTGACTACGTAATAGAACTTGTTAAAGCATCTGCTATTCAGCAGGATATCATAAACCACACTGAACTGTTTGTTAATTTGTTAACTCGGGACTTTATCAGACCACCCCCTGTTAATGTTCTTTTGCCGGCATATTTTGAAGCATTTTTATGCCGGCAAAAGAACCCCCTTGATCAGCCCTACCCCCAGCAGGGTTCACAGGCAGCCGAGGCACTAACGGAGAGTGAATGGAGCTCTGTTCACTTCCTGGTTCAAGATCTCACCAATTCTCGCAAGAAGACACTACCATGAGAAGTTTTTAAAAACAAACAAAACAAAGCCACAAAAAGTTCACACAAGCATAGACACACACTTAAAAAGTCCCAAGTACATGGGGGGGGGTTGCCACTTTTAAATAGACTTATCTGCACTAAGGTCACCTAGAAGCCAGGGCCCAAATCCAAAAAGGGATTGAAGAGGGAGACCATAGGCCAAGATGTGAGTGACAGGCAGCTAAGGCTAGGAACTGCAGGGCCAGACTGGTTAGGCCAAGTTCACAACAGGTAACAGCATTTTCTGCTGTTTCTGCATAGAACATAATATTTTTGCACAAAAACATTATTAATTTTATGTACAGCAAAAGTTGTTTTCTGCACAGAAAATAATGTTTTCTGTGCAAATCAACCACATGCAAATTTTGCACAGAAGTCCAAATGCTGAAGATTTCCATCAGTCCAAGAGTCGTCTTCTCAGGGTTTCTTGACCCTCCAAATATATATATCTTGACCATTTTTTTTAAAAAAAAAGTTGAATATTCTTTCCATCCCTACACAATATTCTCTACTATGAATGGCATTGCCTCTCCATGATAGCATATTCTGAGACCTTAGTTTTTCCACCACCTGCTACTTGATTCTTTTAATTTATCACATTGAGGATTGAACCCAGGTCTGTCTACATATCCTCCTGCACTGAGATACGTACACTCTCTTTCCTATTTGAATCTGATTATCTTAGAGATACTGTTTAAAAGCAGAATTTGGAAAAGCTGCAATTTCTTTGTCCTAGGACTCTGCGAATTCTTTAGCCAGCATGGCTGCTGAACTAGCCAGTCCAGTGTTGGGATTCTGGGAGGTTCAGCCCATAAAAGTAACTTTTCCAACTCTGCTTAAAACAACGGATTCAAATTTAGGAGGCCATGACTGCAATTTTAGAGACCTAAGGCCCTGTCCACACTTGGCTTCCTCTTGATCTAAATTAATTCTTTTAACTGATAGATCCGTTGTATTGATGTAAACCAATTTAACTTTCAAGTTAAATTAGCTGATCTAAGCTGATTGTGCAATCCCCCCTTTTTTCATGTGTACTTGTTAGATTTTCAGCTCCAAAAAATATTGTCCATAAAAATAGCACATATATTTCTTTTTAGAGATTTATTTTAACTCTTCCTACCCCTGTCCATGCAGTGTTAGTGATAAAGGTTTAAATATAGTATAGTTTCAAATGTGCAAAAGCAAACATTGTAAATAAAAATGCAACATGCTGGTTTAAGCAAATCCTCCTGATCAGCTGTTAAGGCCACTTCTGTATGTGGTGGCTACGGTGGGGGAGGGGTAGTGTGGTAGATCTCGTTTTTTGCATTTTGTGATTAGTTTTCCATTTTGGCAAGCAATTGTTCAATTTGGCAATTACACTGATGATGCATTTTTTCAAGGACTGTCCTCTAATTTGTTCAGGTGTTCCTCTGATAAAACTGAGGCTGAGAAATGGGGAGGGGTTTTAATTTAGGCATAATTAAAATCATACAACCTCAGAAAGCCCACAGGTTTTTGATGGGTGAATGTAAATAAAATATGTTGTGGGGTAGGGACTTTTTCGGATGAGTCTTTTACAGCACAAGCACCCTCGTCGTGTTGCGAGGCTGCTGTGCTGCAGAGCGTCCCTTTCGGATGACGCTCTCCCCTGCTGGTACTGTTGCGTTACCGCAGGGACACTGCAGCATTATATTCGGCAGTTTTCTAGTCACGATCAACTTTCGTGATTAGAAAACCACCGAATATAACATTGCAGTGACCCTGCGGTAACGCAACAGTACCAGCAGGGGAGAGCGTCATCCGAAAGGGACGCTCTGCAGCACAGCAGCCTCGCAACGCGACGAGCTGCTTGCGCTGTAAAAGACTCATCCGAAAAATTCCTAAATGAACTCATGTCAGCAGTGTGATACAGCAGCTAAAACAACCAGTGAGATTCTAGGCTGCATCAATAACAGTACAGTGTCTAGATCGAGGGAAGTAATACTACCACTCTATTCTACTTCGTCAGACCTTACTTGGAATACTGTGCCCAGTTCTGGGCACCATAATTCAAGAAGGATATTGACAAGCTGAAGTGTGTCCAGAGAAGGGTAACCAAAATGGTAAAATGGCTGGAAGGCATGCCCTATGAGGAACATCTTAGGGAGCTGGGTATGTTTAGCCTGGAGAAGAGAAGGTTAAGAGGAGACATTATAACCATGTTTAAATATTTGAAGGGATGTCATGCTGAGGATGGAGCAAGCTCATTTTCTGCTGCTCCAGAGACTAGGACACAGTGCAATGGACTCAAACTACAGGAAAAAAGATTCCACCTAAACAGAAGGAAGAACTTGCTGACAGTAAGAGCTGTTTGGCAGCGGAATGCACTGCCTCAGAGTGTGGTGTAGTCTTCTTTGGAGGTTTATAAACAGAGGCTGGATGGCCATCTGTAAGGGGTGCTTAGGTTATGTATTCCTGCATGGCAGGGGGTTGGACTGGATGGCCTTTGTGGCCTCTTTCAACTCTATGATTCTATGAGTCTATGAAATGTGCTATTTGTCAAATGGGATAGCAAATAAAATGAAAAAGTCAGAGTGTACAGGGTGGGGCTTCACACAGTTGGGGGTCTTTCTGTATGGGTTTGGGTCAAAAATTACCCTCCCCCTAATCATGCCATTTATGTTTTTAAAAATTAGGAGGTGGAGAGAACTGGTGACATGCTTTAGGAAGGGCAAAATGGGGTCTGAGTCTGCATTTGGCCCATACACTTTGCCCATACCTCATGTGGAGAAACAGGCCATTTTACCATTCTGGATAGCATATACTGTAATTCTAACCACAATTTCTGTTCATGACAGGTCTCAGAAAATTGGGTGGAGCACATGTGCCCTAACTCTAGCCTCATACATAAAGCATAAAATTTTTGTTTATCTTTACATCTGAACTAGTTCTGTGTCTATGTTTGCATCGTATATTACACAGTGAGTATATACTCTAAACCAAGGATAGGAATTATTTGTCCCATGGTCCACGTGCAGCCCTTTGGGGGTCCACTGGTTTGCTTGCCCCTCCCAGCCACCCCAACACTGCTCAAGTCCCCCAAATGCCCAAGTATTTTTTCAACTGGAAAAAAAGTATTTTGGCCAATTATGCTTTATAAAGCTTTTTAGGAAGGGGCTACTTTAAAACAGCAAATAAAGTTCCCATTTGCCTCCGAAAAGTGACTGGAAATGCATACCCTCCAACATTTCACAGATGAAAACCAGGACATGTTTGACCAAGCACCATCAGAGTGTGGTTGAGATGGGAAAAGTTATTAATGAGTAAGGACTTTATCAGACCACCCCACATTAATGTTCTTTTGCGGGCATAAACTGTGGTATCATTATGCTGGCAAAAAACTCCCCATCACACATACCTTGAGCAGCGTCAATGAAGCTTCCCTGGTGGTAAAGGAGCACAAATGGAGCTCCATTTACTTCTGGGGTTGAAATCTCACAGATTCTCACAAGAAGACACTAGTGCAGGAAATTTTTAAAATAAAGCAAAAAGACCACACAAAAAGTACAGCAAAACACAAAAGCACACATTTAAAGTCCCAAATGCATGGGAGAGGTAATAAAAAGAGTGTCCCCTACTTGGATGTCGCAATCTCACCTGGAAGTGTTTGCCCATTGATGCTGCATTCACATGAGTTCAATGGCACGAGGATTCAAACACCAGTGATAAATAAAATAAAATAAACTTTTGTTTTTTTTAACCCCCCCCCCTCTGCTCAGCAACTGGGGTGGCGTACAACAAGTTTAAAACAACAGCAAGTTAAAACAATCCTTCCCAATCCTAACCCTCCCACCCCTTAAAACTAAATTAAACTAATAGAGAATTAAAACAAAGATAAAAGACAATAAATAAATAAATAAATAAATAAAGGCAATAACAGCAAGGGGGCAGGTAAGCGATCAGCTCCACTTGAGCCGGGAAGTTATTCTGGGAAGGCCTGCCAGAAGAGATCCGTCTTTAGTGCTTTCTTGAAGCTATAAAGAGTAGTGATAAGATGGATCTCATCCGGCAGGCCATTCCAAAGTCTGGGAGCCATAGAAGAGAAGGCCCTCTGGGAGGTCTGCGACAGCCTAGTTTTCATAGGCTGCAGCAGGTTCCTCCCAGAGGACCGAAGTGCACGGGGGGGGGATAATATGGGATGAGGCGGTCCCGGAGATAAGATGGACCCAAGCCATGTAGGGCTTTAAAGGTTAAAACCAACACCTTGTACTGTGCCTGGAAACTGATTGGCAGCCAGTGGAGAGATTTAAGCACAGGTGTTATATGCTCTCTCCTAGATGTACCCATAATTAACCGGGCTGCCATATTTTGTACCAGTTGAAGTTTCTGGGTTAGGCACAAGGGTAGCCCCATGTAGAGTGCATTACAGTAATCCAAATGTGAGGTTACCAAAGCATGTACCACAGTTTCCAGATCCCTTGTATCCAGGTAAGGCCACAGCTGGCATATCAGCCGAAGCTGATAACAGGCACTACTGACCATTGCACTCACCTGACTAGTCATGTGAAGCGACGAATCTAGGAGTACCCCCAGACTGCAAACACAGTCCTTAGAGGAGAATGTGACTCCATCCAGGACTGGAAGTTGTATTCCCAGACCTGGTTTCGGGCCTGTGACTGTCAGTACCTCCATTTTGTCTGGATTTAGTCTCAATCTGTTTTTCCTCATCCAATCCATTACCGCTCTAAGACAGTCATTGAGAGGAGAGACACCATCTGAAGTCTGAGCCGACGATCTGGTAATGGAGAAATATATCTGAGTGTCATCAGTGTACTGACTGGTGTACTGATGACACCGAGCTCCATGCCTCCGGATGATCTCTCCCAGCGGCTTCATATAAATGTTAAATAGAATTGCGGACAGGATGGCACCCTGAGGGGCGCCACAATTAAGCTCAATTCTGGAAGAGCAACTGTCCCCGAGCCTCACCCTCTGGGATCTGCCCGAGAGAAAGGAACGGAACCACAGCAGAGCAGTGCCTCTAATTCCTAACTCTCTCAGGTGATCCAAGAGGATGGAATGATCTATAGTGTCAAAGGCCACTGAGAGGTCCAAGAGCACCAGCAGGGTCACACTACCCCTGTCAATGCTGAGGCAGAGGTCGTCAATTAGAGCGACCATGGCCGTCTCAACTCCATATCCTGTCCTGAAGCCAGTTTGAAATGGATCAAGATAATCAGTTTCATCCAAGACAGCTTGGAGTTGGGAAGCAACTGCCCTCTTGATCACCTTGCTTAAAAAAGGTAGCAAGGACACTGGTCTGTAATTGTTCCTGTCCAGGGGGTCCAGGGAAGGTTTTTTCAGGGAAGGTTTTTTCAGGAGTGGCTTAACCACCACCTCCTTTAAACAAGATGGCATGATACCTTCCCTGAAGGATGCATTCATTGTGTCCCGTAGGAATACTCTTAACGCGTCCTCCCCCCCCCCCGGATGACCAGCCAAGATGGACAGGGATCAAGAGGGCAAGTCATCTTCCTCACTCTTCCAAGGAGCTTGTCCATGTCATCGGTACTCACCGATTGAAACTGATCCAGTAAAATGTCATCAACGGAGTTGTTGGACGCCTCATCTATGGATTCTGTCAGAACATTGGTGTCCAAGTCGGCTCTTATCTGAGAGATTTTATCTGCAAAATAGATGTTAAATGCATCACATCAGGCTGTTGTCGGGTTAAGTAGGAGGTTTGGTGCAGGAGGAGCCTGCGTCAGCTCTCCCACCACCTTAAACAACTCTGCTGGACATGACTCTGCAGATGCAATACGTGCAGAGCAGAAGGATCTCTGTGCTGCATGTATTGCCTCCCGATAGGAATCAAGATGCTTCCTATGGTGAGTTCTGTCGAATAAGAGTTGAGTCTTCTGCCACTTGCACTCTAGCCATTGTCCAGTTCACTTCATCCTCCTAAGCTCTTCTGTGTACCAGGGCTTACGATTAGAGGCGGGCTGGAAAGGATGCTTGGGAGCGATTGTGTCAATAGCCTTGGTAAGATCAGTGTTCCAGATGCTGACCAAAGCCTCGACAGAATCACCGGCGTTACCAACCATTAAACCCTCTAGGGCTTTCTGGAAACCAATTGGTTCCATTAGCCTTCGAGGGCGGATTGTTCTAATGGATCCACCATCCCCGGAGGAGCAGACAGTGGCTCTTAGTTCCATCTTGACCAGGAAGTGATGTGTCCATGACAATGCAGAGGTTTTTATAACCTCTGCCCACAAATATTCCTGTTCCATACTGAAGATTGCATCGAGGGTATGACCTGCACAATGTGTGGGCCCGTCAACCAATTAATTCAGCAGAGGGGATACCGGCATCAAAGCAGAATGGGAGATCTATTGACAGCTTGGGCCAGCAACAAAATAGGAGATCTTTTTAACTAGATATGATCGCGAAAGGACCATGTTGTCTAGTAAACATGCCCTTTTCACAATCATTAGCCATCTTTATGATGCCATATTTGCTGCATCTAATAAAGTCCCAAGAAAAGATAAGCCAGGAGGGGCTGCAGCAGTTTGCTACAGTCTACAGAGCAAGATTCTGTCCTCTCCCATCTGCTGAGTTAATTCAGTGCAAACTGCATTTGCACTTTGAACTCAGTGTGTAGCAATTAAAGTAAACTGACGACCAAGGTAGAAATGGGAGGAGGATGGAGAAACTGGGGGCTCGTCTAGATGGGCAATTTACTCTGGTTTACCCCCATCTTGGAGCCCAGCAGTCAAAACAAGGGCTCTTGCCCAGATTTGCCTCTGGGCAGTCTTGACAATGTCTGAGACAAAGCCAGGGACTAGCCAGGGTAAACCCATTTTAAATGTTTTAAAATAACCCTCAGGAAAACCCGTGCCATGTGGGAAAACCCAGATGGGTCCAGCATGGGAATGCAGGGTCTGTAACTGGACGCTGGGCTGTATTGCCGGACACCTCTGCCACTGCTGCTGGTGTCACTCTGAAGCTGGAAAGAAAGCCCCCAGCACATGATCAAGACCCTGTGCATGTGACCAGCTTTGATGACATGCTGAGGGCCTCTTTCCTGGTTTCAGAGGGTGTGATGTGTGACAGCGGGGAGCCATCCACCGATACAGGCTGGTGTGTGTGTACAGCCTTCTGCCCATTTCATTGCAGTAGTGGGGGTGGGGAGGAGGCATCCAGGCCAGTTTGGGGGCCAGAATACTCTAGCTAGAAGGCAGCATATTCTGGCCAGTGTAGACAATCCCTGAGACATTTCAGAAGTGGGGTGACTGAGGACTGATCAGAACTGTCCCTGCCAAATCAGGACAGTTGGATGGTGAGGTAGTGGTGAAACACAAAATTGCAGTGGTAATAGTGCATGTGCTCCCTCCCTCTGGGGTCCCCTCCAGAGAAGCTGAGAATGGGCCACTTCAGAGCCCTGGAATGTGTCCTTCTGTGCTCCATATGCTAAGATATGTCATATCTATTGGCATACATTCCTCTCTCTTTCAAATTCATGAGTCCAGTTCAGACTCAGTAGCCTCCCATACCTGCTGTCTTTTTGGCCTGCATATAAACATAAGGAGAGGGGGGTGGAGAGAAAGAGAAACACGCCAAGCACATAGAGGCAAGACAGAGACAGAGGGATAAACAGGATAACAGGAGCCATGAAAATATGCCAACCACTGCTGTTGTTGGCCTAAATGCAGATAAGTATTGTACTGAAAACAAAGATTGCTTGTACTTTGTAGATAGAGACGGGTTTTGTTACAAAATGCTTTATATGGAATTGGGTCACAGTAGAATATGAGCCAACTCCTCCTTTCTCCCTCCCTCCCCCCTTCTTCCACCCCCCCCCCATCTGCCTATCCTTTGAATCTACAGCCAAATCTCAAGAGTAACTGAGAAGAAATTGCTATAGCTTTCCCAGTTTCCCTGGGTGGCATCTGCTTTTCATTCTGGGGTGACACTTGTAGCTTCCTGGAATTCTACCATTAATGAACAACATAGGCTAGTAACTGCATGCTTGGTGATGTGTTTTATCCAGTCCAAAGAAGGGAGAGTCCCAATGTGGGCACACCTTTTGAATGCCTTGTACAGAAGGCATCTTCTAGCTTGATAAGGACCAAACACTCCTGTTTTGTGTTTCTTTTCCTACATGAGCTAGGATATGCCGGCTTCCCATTGGTATATACTGGCTGCAGAGCTGGCCTGTTCTGCCCCCATTACCTCAACGAAACAGAAATGCTGGCCTGTCACTGCTATTTTCTTTGCTGACTCAGAGGCAGGAAGGGAGACCACAACACGTGTCTGAATCCCCTCTGCAATGTGTCCAGCCTTGGTCACATGCTGTGGGACTCCTGCCTGGCTTTCAGGAGAGCCAGGGAGATGGTGGTGGCAGCAGCGAGGGGCAGCATGCCTGACAGGCTCCTGTAGATATGTAGGGCCAGATCCAGGTTTGGGCCACCTATAATGGGGTAAACTGGGTATTATTCTATAATGCTTTAATGGGGCTTACCCTGCCTTCCCCCTGTTTCAGCCCCAAATCTTCCCCGGGGGTGATGAGGACCGCCCAGGGACAGAATAGGGCAAATTCCCTGCCTCATATGGACTGCAGGGTTCTGAGATGGAGGCAAGATAGGGTATTTAGCCTGTGTAGACAAGCCCATGGTCTTTGTGCTCTGTCTGCTCATAAAGGTGTTATATTGTAATGTATACAAAGCACCCATCATTTGGAGCACATTGAGTAATTTGCAGGTTAACCATTTTTATCACATGGGCAGGCCTTAGCCTTCAGAGAGAAAATAGCAATTTTATAAGATGCCAGTTAACAGCACGGTCAATGCACAGGTTCTGCTTTGTAAACTTGCTGTACACAGGACACTATGGACTTTTTCGGACAATGTAAAAATAACGGAAACAGCATCGCCAAGTTGCGACGCTGCAGCGCTAGAGGGCGTCAGTTTCGTACGACGCTCCTTCCCAGCAGTACTGTTGCAGTACCGCTGGGATATTTGAACGTGATATTTTTGCTTTTACAGTCATATTTTACTCACGATCGCTGATCGTGAGTAAAATATGATGGTAGAAAGCAAAAATATCACGTTCAAATATCCCAGCGGTACTGCAACAATACCGCTGGGAAGGAGCGTCGTACGAAACTGACGCCCTCTTGTGCTGCAGCGTCACAACCTGGCGACGCTGCTTCCATTATTTTTACATTGTCCGAAAAAGTCCTATGTCATATCTGGTCAGGTTATTTGCCCAATTTGGCTGCTATTGTCTAATCTGAGTGGCAGCAGCCCCCCAGGTTGTCTCAGGTCTTTCACATCATGAGCTCTCTGATCCTTGCTAACTGAAGTTGTCAGGGATTGAACCTGAGTGCTTGGACCCCTGGCTGGCAAAAGATATGCTTTGCCCAGAGCTTGAGAAAGTTAATTTTTGGACTACAACACTCAGAACCCTCTGGCCATTATGACCACTTGTAACTTTTCCATGTTCTGGTTTGAGTAATGAGCTATGGTCCTCCTTTGTTGCACATTAGAAACTGTATGGAGGGCTATCATTGTTTTTGTAGAATTTGTTACAGAGCCCCCCAAAATATTGCTTATCCGCACTGTGGAAATAGTTTAAAAAAAAAAAAAAGTTCAGCAGCGGCAGATTTTAAAATGTGAGTAATCACCTTGTGGCCACCATCTTGGCTAAAGGGCATGTAAAGTTTATGGGGGCTGTAACACCATTAAGAAAAGTTGCAGCTGCTGTGAATTGTCTTTACTGCTGATCACTCTGTTTTGGGGGGGCTCATATAGATGGCCCCCAGGTTGGCAACTGGATCCCATTCATATATATGGTGTTTGCAGGGAGGGTTAAGGATTTGTAGCAGTAGAACAGTCTTTTGTGCTGACCATTCGAAGCACTATATACAAGGAAATTTCTGACTCAACTATTGCATGGGCAGATGGACACAGATGATAGGGAGAAAATAAAATTCTTGCTGAACAATGGTGGTAAATAGGTCATGTATACAGAGGCTATGTTTGCAGCAGCCAAGGAGGTGGTTGGGAGAGGGGGAGAAATTACCTTGGTCCAACTAAAATGGGAAGTTGCCAGGCTGAAATATTTCCTAGATGGATCATTGCATGTGGATTTTTACCCATCAAATGGGTTTTGCACTCTTTTAAATGAAATTTTGCCTATTGTTTTAATTTTATAGTGGTTCTGTCTCACTCTTTGCTGAACAATAATTGCTTTGATTGATTGGTGGTTGATATGGCTTCCTCCCAGCTCCCCAGATATTGTTTAATTATATGTGCACTGAGCTCTCCTTGAGAAGTACAAATTTGCCAGAGGGAATGTGCTAATAGAGATACCTGTTAGATGAGGTATGGCATGCCATTCTTTTATTTTAGTTAAGGACTTCAAAACAGACAGCAAATCAAGCTAGTGTTTTAACTAAAGTGATTTGCATTGCTTAAAGGTCTATGAAACACCAGTGTTCTGTTTTCTCTGTGTGTGTATGTGTTTTCTCTCTGTGTGTATGTGTTCTCAAGCCACCTAAATACCCCAAAGGCACCAGGTCCTGTCTGATCTTAGAAGCTAAGCAGGGTCAGCCCTAGCTAGTACTTGGACAGGATGCTGCTAATGAATACCAGGTGCTGTGGAAGAAAATGGCAAAACCACCTCTGATTATTCCTTGCCTAAGAAATCCCAATGAAATTCATAGGGTCAGCATAAGGAACATGCAACATACACATACAAAATTGTATGTACAAATGCTTAATAGAGTATCTACCTGTTTCTGGCAACACCCCTGTTTAAAACAGGAGTAGAGAAAGTGTGGCTCCGGGGCACATGCAGTCCCATAAGGCTGTTTTCTGTAAACTTACCTCACAATCCCAAACTGCCCCCCCCCTTTTTTTTCCTGGTCAAAAAGCCTAAGTTAATTAAGCACCTGGGTTCTGAATTCATTTTTTAAATAGGCTGCATATGCACACACAGAGAAACACTGTTTAACATTCAAAACAACAACTGTTTTTCAAAACTGAAGGTGGACTTCTGGCCACTTCTGATTTTGGTATTCTTTTGGTTTTAGCATTTTGGCAGCCTATGCAATTCCCAGAGGTTCCCTGGGCAGAAAATTGTCACTTGCCCCAAAGTTGCCCACCTCTGCTTTAACAGTTACCCACCGAGAGGAAATGTGACAACTGCAATGGTGAGGCAAAGCTACCTCATATTCCTGCTAGTTGTGCAGCATTAAAGGCACAGGAGCCCTATTTGTAAAACTGTAGTACAGGTCGACCCCCGTATCTGCAAGGGATAAGTTCCAAGACCCCCTGTAGATACCTGAAACAATGGGTAATAGGGAACCCTATTATTTTCAATTAGACAAATGCCAGAAGTTGACCATAGAATCACACTGGAGTATCTAGAAATGCCTAGAGAGAACATATATTTTTTTCGGTTGTAGATAAGTGAAACCATGGATACACAATCTATCGATCTGTAATCTCACCTCTTACTAGGACAGATCTCAAAGCACATTAGAATCATTTCACTGAGTTTACTGTATGAGTTTTACCTGATTGATAGATTTCATTATTGATTAAATTTCCTTACCTCTGCCTATGGGAAAGAAATAATGATTTCTAAAGCAAGAAGTTTATATTTTCTTTGTTTTTAGAAAATGTGTGTGTGATCCTTCATTGTGGGGTGTACTACCTGGAAAACAAATACTTTTGAAGATAGTTCTGATCAATGTTTACTCTGTCATTATTGGAAAATCTGTTTCTTCTAGACATTGAACAGTGGGTGAGACAGATCAAGCAGCCAAGGTAAGATTGACTCACAACATGGTTCTATGCAGAGGTCTACTTGTGTTGAGTGTACCTCAGTCCCAAGAAACTTGATATTGGTCTGTGGTGACAGAAAAGTGGGGGAGAAAGAGAGAAGGAAGGGGAAATAGTTTTGATGCTTTGAAGGGTGGAATTTACCTGAGAAACATTAAAGATGTGACTTTAGGAATAGCTGAATAAGGTCTTCTCACAGAAACAGGAGCAGCTAAAATATCAAGCCTTCTTAAACTCAGACACAACCTCAGGAAATTTTTTTAGCTTTTAAGCCATGCTTTCCCCAAACTATTTGCTGCCAGAGGCAAAGGACAGGACACCATCCCTTCTTCCTTTTCCACATACTGAAGTAATGTGGAACCTTTCTTCAGCAATGGTGAGAGAACCAGTAAAAAATAATTAAAAACAAGAAAATAACTGGAATACAGCAAGAATATTTCTGACTAAGAGAATTACCCAGTTAAACATGCATTAGACATGCAGATGTAAATCTTTGCTTATTACTTTCTCATATGAAAGTATTTTTTTTAAAAAAATCTCCTTGCTCAGGGAGGTATATAGGGTCATCTACACTGTAGAAATAATGCAGTTTGACACCACTTTAAGTGCTGTAGCTCCATCCTATGGAATCCTAGGGTTTGCAGTTTTACAAGGCCTTTAGCCTTCTCTGCCAAAGAGTGCTGGTGTTTCACCAAACTACAAATCCCAGGATTCTGTAGAATGGGGCCATGGGCAGTTAATGTGGTGTCAAACTACATTATTTCTACAGTATAGGTGAGACCTTTTGAGCATTAAAAAAAATGTTTTGGTAGTCTGGGCTGCTGTCATACTACAGAAATAATGCAGTTTAACACTGCTTTAACTGTCATGTCTCAGTGGTATGGAATCCTGGGATTTGTAGTTTTGTGAGATATTTAGCCTCTCTGGTGTCACATCAAACCCCAGGATTCCATAGGATGGAGCCTTGATAGTTGAAGTGGTGTCAGACTGCATTATTTCTGCAGTATGGCAGAAGGCTGGGACATTTTAAAAATAAAAATAATCATTTATTTTTTGCACAAAGCCAAAGTAATTTATTCAAAATACACCTTTCTACACAATATATTATTTCTGCAGAAAGGGTGTTTTGTTTTTTTGTTTTTTTAAGGCCAGAAAGGTGGTGGTGGGCCCTCACAGTGTCATATTTTCTTGACAGTGTAGCTCAAGTGTCAAGACACTCTTTATACTCAAGCACTAGAAAATTAGTAAGTATTCTTTACATTCCTAGTTAGGAACCACTTATCGTATTCCCCTCACACTGGGGTTCTTTCTAACCTTTGACCCAAGCGTTCTTCCTGTACCCTTCCTCACCCACCCATTCGTATGCTCTTTATCTCCATGAAGCTATGGCCAAATCCACACTACATAAATAACCTAGTTTGAAAGTGGATTATTTGCCATGGTTTCTTCCTATAGACTCCTGGGATTTGTAGTTTGGTGAGGCACCAGGATTCTTTGGCAGAGAATGCTAAAGACCTTGCAAATTACAAACCCGAGGATTCAATAGGAAAGAGCCATGGCAAATAATCCAGCTTCGAATGAGATTCCTTGTATGGTCTGGATTTGGCCTAAGTGGCCTTTTACTCTCCTCAACCACCCAGGTGACTTTTCTTTCTCCCTGTTGCAGTGAGGCTTTTCTTTCCCACCATTCTTTTTCTTCTCAGTTCCTGTCTTCCTTCCCACTGTCTCCCTTCCTCCACCCCAGTGCTCACTCATAGTTTTCCATGGCCTACACAATAAAAGGCTGTGCTCTTCAGTTGGCCCTCCACATTCATGCATTTAGCTTTCATGCATTTGATTATTAATGGATTCTTTGCCGCAACCTCCAGGGCTATCCTATGCTATCTTTAACAGGGATTGATAAATCGGGCCTTCCATTCCCAGTCTCTCAGCAAGCCTCATGAGACTGTGAGAGATTGGGAATGTAAGGTGTGGATTATAAATCCTTATTAAAACCCCGTTGGACCAGTCACATATGTATGAGCTGTTTACGAAGCAAGCTAAGGGGAAGAAAGGTGCCAAGCCCAGATTGGGCTGCAGGGCGAGTAGAGAAGTTGAGGGAGCAGATCATTGAAAAGCAACCCAGCAAATTCCTCCTGGCTTGAGGTGCCCACCCATCTTGGAGGAGAAGGAAAAACAAAGAAGAGGCTGCTACAGCAGCTTCTGCATAGCTCAAGCTGGCAGGAGTTTCCTGGGTTGCTTTTTGATGACCCCCCCCCCTCCCTCATCCCCACCCACCCACATGGCAGCCTGATCTCTGGCAATCACTCCGGGTGGTTTTCCAAGGAGCCTGGAAAGGCTGGAACCCATCTACTAGTTCCATAAAGTAGACCCATTGTATCAATATCCCTTATATAAATACTGGTGTAACAGTCAGCAACTGATTCAGTGGGTCTCGTACTCCAGCTGGGACTAACAACAGGATTTAAGCCTTTAAAAAGTAGCTTTCTATGCTTTGCTATTATACTTCTTACTATCCAGAGCAAGCATTGATACAACTTGACAATATCAGCCCCTAGAGATAATGGTGTTATGAAGGATTGTTTTAGATGCCTCCGTCATGCCTATGTGTTAATTCAGCAGAAAAGTACATGTAGGCCAAGATCTTGTATGTCCAAGTGCAGACTTTGCCCAGCATACCTACATGGAGTTCTGGGCACTCAACCAGGGCAAGAGAGGCAGCCAGCCCAGCTCTAGTGGAACCAGGTCTCCTGGCACACCCCTTGGCCAGTCACTGTCCATTTGTTCAGTTGGGAGAGCTCTGCCCAGGTATTGCTGGGCACCTATTGTACTGCCAATTAAATGTCTTAGGTGAGGAAGTACTGGATACCTCCATAAAATATAGTTCCACTGGTGTAACCCATTAAACCCCAAGAGAATTCCAGCCAATTTCTTCTCTCCTCCACATAAATTTTTTCCTACTTTAGGTATGCTTTTAATTATCTAGATACAGTAGTGCAAAAAACAAAACTAAGTGCTTGCCAATCCTGGTTTTTTAAAAAACAAAACAAAACACACAAAACATATATTATGATAGGGATGTGCTTCTTTAAATTATTGGTTCCTGCAGGGGAGAATAAATAATTTTCTCCTCACTGCAGGCACACCTTTGACTACTCTGCAGTATTCAAAGGTATCATTGCAGGGGAGAGAAATCACACACACACACACACACACACACACACACACACGGCAGCTGTCCTTTCTTTGCATTCCATTGCAGTGGCCAATGGGAGGGCGGGGAGCAGCTGGAAGAAGAGAGGAGGATTAATGCTGACACTGGCTCTCATCTTCTGACAGACTAGGGCAGTGATCCTCCTTGGAAAGCTTCCCCCCACCCCCTTCTCTGGCATGACTATGTAGTGGTCAGTGGGAGAGCTGGGTATATCAAATGAGGAGTCTCATTGCCCACTATATCCTGTACAACATGGGCATCGTCACCCAGGGGTCCTCCAGAGGTCCCAGAGGATGATGCCCTCATTGTTCGCCAGCTGTCAGAACAGCCCACCATGGACCTCTGTGCTTGGCTGTCCTACTTGCCACTACATGGCCATGTGGAAGGGGGACAGGAAAAAAAAGATGAGTCTGGGCTTGAGAAGGATGGAAGTAGTCCTCAAGTCTATTCAAGGAATAGAAAAAGAAATGAGAAATGGGCTTGAGGAGGGTTCTCTTTGTCAGGGTTACCTGATGCTCAAGAAGCCCTTTCTTTCTTGTTTGTTGGTTGTGGTTTTCGTCAAGTCTTCAAATATTCTCTCCACCCCTATATTATGATAATCTAAAGTCACATTTTCAACTCACTAAAATCATAGCACCATCATGATTACAGGTTTGGAAGTCTGCTTCCACTGCCCAGATGCCCAAAACACATTTACTAGAAAATAGGCATTATTTTGGTTGTTGAAAAAAATAACATACATTTAAAGTAAAAATCACGAGTTTTGTAGCCATGTAACTCTCACTTGGATGTTATAATTAATATATACAATTAGCCCTCTGTATCCACATATTTGGCATCCATGGATTCCACCATCCATGGCCCCCAAAAATAAATTCCATCAAGCAGACCTTGATTTTGCCATTTTATATAAGGGACACAATTTTCCTACACCATTGTATATAATGGGACATGAGCATCCATGGATTTTGGTATCTATTGTGGGTCCTGCAACCAACCTCCAGTGGACACCAAGGGCCCACTGTATTCAGTGGGTGTAACTTTGGTCCCTGCTTGTACAGTGATATTGGAAAATTTTCAATTTGTACAGCCTGAAATTGTGGACAGGATTCTTGTAGAGGTAAGAGTCACCACAAGAGTGTTAAACCCTTGCCCTTCCAGGCTTATAAAAAAAGCAACGGGTAACTCGCTGAGTCAGTAAAGGGGTTGGTCAATGCCTCACTAAAACAAGGCACAGTTCCATTATATCTAAAGGAGGCACTTATAAGACCATTGTTGAAAAAAAAAAACACTCTGGATTCCATCGTATTAGACAACTACCAGCCAGTTTCCAGTATTCCATATTTGGGCAAAGTACTAGAGTCTCTGGTGGCTTTCCCAGCTCCAGGGGTCCTTGGATGAAACGAATTGTCTAGATCCATTTCAATCTGACTTCATTCTTGGCTATGGGACACAAATAGTTTTGGTTGCACTGGTGGATGACCCATGCTAGGCAGGGCCGGTTTAACCAGTCTGCCAAATCAGCATTGGCAGGGGGCCCCAAGGTCAAGGGGGCCTCCCTGCTGACCTCCTTATCTGACAAAGGTTTTCTAGGAAGACTCTATGGTAGTTGTGCTGTTTTGTGTCCCATGGATAATGAATCCATGGATACAGGGGTCCTACTGTAATCTGAGCATCCTGTATTGTGAATAGGTTAGGTTACATTGACCTGAGATAAACATATGGGGGGCCCAAAATAAAGCATTGCAGGGGCCCCCAAAATTCCTTAAACCGGCCCTGATGCTAGGAACTAGACATGGGGAGTGTATCCATCATGGTCCTGCTGGAATTTCAGTATTTTTCAATACCATTAACCAGAGTATCCTCCTGGGCCACCTTGCTGGGAACAGACCTTGGAGGCACTGTTTTAAAGTGACTCTGTTCCTTCCTAAAGGAGCAAACCCAGAAATTGATGCTGGGAGACTCCTGTTTGATACTTTGCCCTTTGACTTGCTGGGTCTTCAGCATTTGGTTTTGTCCCACTTGCTATTTAATATATAAATGAAAACTCTGGGAGAGGTTATCCAGAGCTTTGGTGTCCAGTTCCATCAGCATACAGATCATGTCTAGCTCTATTATTCCTTTCCACCTCAGTCCAAGTAAATGTCTTGGTTTCTAAACTGGTGCCTGTCATTGCTAATAGACTGGATGAGAGTGGACAAACTGAAGCTTAATCCAGACAAGACAGAGGTGTTTCTGGTTGGTCAAAAGGCAGATCAGGGAATAGGATTTCAACCTGTTATAGATGGGGTTACACTGCCACTGAAGACACAGGTTCACAGTTCAGGTATACACAGGATACACTTCCTGAGCCTGGAAGCCCAGTTTTCAGCAGTGGCCATGAGTGCATTTACACAGTTAAGTCTTATGTGCCAAGTGGACCTGTTGCTAGAGACATCAGATCTGGCCATGGTGACACATGCCTTAGTTATATCCCATTTGGATTACTGTAATATGTTCTGTGTGGGGTTGCCTTTGAAGAGTGTTCAGAAACTTCATCTGGTCCAAACAGCTACAGCCAGATTGCTAACTGGGGCTTGCTACAGGGAGCAAAAAGCTCCCCTCTTGCAACAGTTCCAATGGCTGCTGTTCTGTTTCCAGGCACAATTCAGAGTGCTGTTCATGACCTGTAAAGCCGTATATGGCTCAGATCCAGATTATCAGAAGGACCATATTCTCCCATGTCAGCCTGCCTGTGTTTTGAGATCTTCTGAGGAGGCCCTTCTTTCTGTTCTTACAAGTACATCTGATAGGGACCTAAGGGAGGACCTTCTCGTAGCTGTTCCCAGGCTTTGGAATTCCTTTCCTAGAGAAGTCCTTCCATAGGCAAGTGAAGACATTCTTGTTTCAGGTGGCCTTTGAGAACTTTGCCCAGGGAGAAAGGGCCTATCAAAATGGGGTGTATTGTTTATATTTGTTATTGGGTTTTTTTAATGATCATCCTTTTTTTAAAAAAATATCACTTTTAAATCTATGGATAGTTTAATTATATTCTACACTTTTGTTTGATAAAAATTCTTTAGCTCTATCTGTTTAAACATTTGTAAGCTGCCTTAAATCTCAGACTGGGAAAAATATAGGATATAAACAAACAACAACATGCCAGGCCAAACACCTCAATACCTCATGACTAAAATATGTTACTTTGTTTGTTTTCAAGAGGAAGAGGAACAGAAAAGCTATGGTAAGTGGTATTTTTCTAGGTGCTAACAGTGGTCCCATTTGTCCAGTGCCTCCATCACCTTCTGTTCTCTGGTGATCACCTCCCCTGCTACCACCACCCAGGCCACCTGCCCTGGTTCAAGGCCCTAGACATTTGCCCTGAGGTCCAGGCCTGGCTGCAATTCTGAAAGCATTTTATAAAAGTGAAGTTTTATGCATGCACACACACACTATTTATGTCACACTTTATAATTAGGATTTTGTTCCTGTTTTTTGATGAATCTAAGGAGATTATCAGATGTGTCCAAAAAGTGAAAGAGCAGCATGCAAGGATGACGTTACTGTCCCGCAAACGGGACCTGGTTTCAGACGTCCTCATCATCATTACATGCTGCTTCTGTGCCACAGCCATGAATAAGGTGTTGCTTTCAATTGACGGGGAGGTCCTGTCAATGAAAAGTGACGCCTTACTAATGGCTGCAGCACAGGAGCAGCACACGACGATGACGAGGATGTCTGAAACCAGGTTCCATTTGTGGAACAGTAACGTCGTCCTTGCGTGCTGCTCTTGTTCTTTTTGCTGCTTCCAATAATCTCCAAACGTTTTTTGTATCATTTCCAAAACAGGTCAACCTTAACACTTATTAGAGGGCATTTGGTCAGGATTTGTTCCTCACAACAGGAGTGAACAGACATGGAATCAGTACAATACCTAAACAGAGGTGGTTGTGCAGGTGGGAGAAGCCTGTTTTGGCAAAATGAAAGCTCCACAGTTGTGTTCAGTGAGTGGACCATTAAAAAGCAACTGTAGCTCAAGCAAGTGGTGTACTAATATTAATACACAAAGGGGAATGTATCTCTCCCACAAGTATAGATAAATTTGCTAAGGGCCAGGCCAACTAACAGGAAGCATGTGGCCCTCCGGCCGTTCTCATTCAGTAGCCATAGGTAGCATAGCCTATAGTGAGGAAAGATGGGAGTTCCAATCTAACCATATCTGGAGAGCTGAGTCTTCATCACCCCAGAGCTAAGCAGAGTTACCCTGCTATCAGTTTTTCTCATCACTAAAACAAGATAAGGATGTGTCCTGTCTCAACATCTCTTGTACACAACCACACACACACACACACACACACACATAAAGATCATACTTCATGGGGGATATCACACACATTGCTTTCCTGATGTTTTTTTCAAAAGCCTAGGGAACCCACTCTATCTATATTCCGTACAAGGTTTTCACTTGGGGAAGGGGGGAAAAAAAACACCAGGGTGAGCGGCATAATTTTAAAATCAAAGAAATTCATTTCAGTAGTAAAAGGTTAACAGCCTTTAGGAGGAACACTTTTTAATCACTCTCGTCTAGACTCTATCACTTGAATCACCCACAGCAGGAGTGAAATATGGCTAAACCCCCATCACCAAACAGCACCTAAAGACTGTTGTATTTAATCATGTCTGTGCACTAGTTATGGATTTTCATTATGATTCCCGATGCTGTTGCGCTGCGTAAAATATTAATATCCATAGTAATGATGCATGAAGCTTGGAGTGTAATTTCTTCACTCTCCTTGTCTGATATTAAATTGTTACCACTTTATCATTTGTGTAGAACTGCACATTTCAATTAATCTTTCTGTATCAGCAGCCCTGATTAATATAGATCATGATTCATAAGCTTATCGTCACTATAGTTTTAACAGATCATTTATAAAGATCTTAAATTTCAGGGCCTGGGAGGCAAAGCCATTCTGTCCAAGGTTTTTCTTCCTTCCTGTTCCAGCAGGTTGCTCTATTCTCTTTCTTTCACACAATTAATTTTGGTGAAAGAAAATTAGCCAGATAAAAATAGGACTCTGGCTTTATACAGCTTTATTCAAAGGCCTGCCCGAAGTTCTCTCCCATTTGCATTGAAGGCATCCGTGTTTTAGGTAATAGTACAGTGGTGGCACAAACTCTGGACTGAAGCAAAGTTAGCTAACCTGTGGCTATTTAAACATCAGAAGTCTTCTTCTGAACAGTTCCCTCAGTCGTTCCAAGCTTAAACATGCTCAGTCATTGAGATACATCAGTTCTAAGATTTGGATTCATAGTGCATATAAATCAATAAGATGAAAATGGTCTGGCCAAAGTGACCTTCTTTATCCAAGAAGCATCTACTCTCATACGAAAGTAGGAGCCATCTATTCTCATATGACCCTGTCCAAGCATTAAAAATTGTATCAGGAGCTCTTGTCTGGATGCCTGTGCTTTCAGAGATCTAGGGATTTCTGGATGAGATGGATTATCTAGATCCATTTCAATCTGGCTTCAGACCTGGTTATGGGATGGAAACAGCTTTGGTCACCTTGGTGGATGACCTACGTAGGGTACTGGGCAGGGGGGAAATGTCTCTGTTGGTTCTGCTGGACTTCTCAGTGGCTTTCAATACCATTGACCATGGTATCCTTCTGGACCGCTTCTCTGGGATAGGACTTGGGGACACTGTTATGCAGTGGTTCCAGTCCTTCTTGGAGGAATGAACTCAGAAGGTAACGTAGGGGGATTCCTGTCCGACATCCTAGCTGTTGGTCTGTGGGGTCCCTCAGGGTTCTGTTTTGTTCCCCATGATGTTTAGCATCCACATGAAACTACTGGGAGAGGTCATCTGGAGTTTTGGGGTTCAATGTCACCAATATGCTAATGACACCAACTCTCTCTCTTTTTTCCATCTGATTCCAAGGAAGCTGTCCCAGTACTGAACCAATGTCTGTTGTCAGTAATGGACTGGATGAGGGCAAACAGATTGAAACTTAATCCAAACAAGACAGAGGTGCTCCTGGTCAGTCAAAAAGGCAGATCAGGGAATAGGGACTTTTCCTATGCTGGATGGGGTCACACTCCCCCTGAAATCTCATGCTCTCCATTTGAGTATTCTCCTGGACTCAGCTCTGAGGTGTTAGTGGTGGCAAGGAGTGCATTTGCACAATTAAAACTAGTGGGCCAGTTGCACCTGTTCCTTGAGACATCAGATCTGGCTATGGTGATACATGCCTTGATTGCATCCCATTTAGATGACTGTAATGCACTCTGTAAGAGACTGTATTTGGAAACTATTCAGAAATTTCAGTGGGTCCAAAATGCTGTGGCCAGGAGAATGCTGACTAGGACCAGTTACAGGGAGCATATAACTCCCTTGTTAAAACAGCTTTACTGGCTACTGGTTTGTTTCCAGGCACAATTCAAAGTGCTGGTCATGACCTATAAAGCTGTATACAACTTATGTCCAGACTATTTGAAAGACCATGTCTCCCCATACACACCTACCAGTTTTAAGATTTACAGGGGAAGTTTTTCTTTCCTTTTCTTTCTTGCTTTCTTTCTCACCATCACAAGCTTGCTTGGTGAGGACCCAAGAGAGAACCTTCTCAGTGGCTGCTCTCACTCCCTGGAACTCCCTTCCATGGGAAGCTAGGCTGTCCCCCTCCCTGCTTTCTTTTCACCAGCAGGCAAAGACCTTTTAGTTTAAGCTGGCTTTTAATGTGTAAGCAGGGAAGCTTATTATTGAGATGTGTGTTTTGTTTTGTTTTTTAAACTTTTGTATGTTTTTTAAATGATTCTATATTGATTAACGTGGGGATTTTAAATCATTTTTAAATGTTTATTGTTAAGGTTTTTTAACTGATTCTCTTGGGAGCTGCCTTGGGTCCCACTCTGGGAGAAAGGCGGCATACAAATGTAATAAATGAAAGAATGAAATGAAATGAGATTGTATGTGTGGCAAATGGGAGAGTGTCTTTTCTGTAGTGGCATCTAGTGGTTCAGTTTGGTATTTTTAGACTATGATCTTAATGATCTTTATGGAATCAGGTTCTTTAGATCAGTGCTTCTTAAACTTTTTCCACATGTGATCCCTTGTCATCAGAGAAATTGTTATGTGACCCTGAGCATATAGGTATATAAAACAGGCATACAAATCAAATTTATCGTTGCCACATTTCCTCCCAATATTCAGTTATGCAACCCCATATGGGGTCTCGACCCACAATTTAAGAAGCTTTGCTTTAGATGGTGTTGTTAGTTACTTCAGAACTTTGAATAGTTGCTTCTTAAAAAGTACAGTTGTCCCTCCATTATCCACGGATTTGGTATCCATGGATTTAAGGATTCACGGCTTGAAAATATTCTTTAGAAAATAATAATCCAAAAAGCAAACCTTGATTTTGCCATCTTATATAAGGGACACCATTTTGCTATGCCCTTGCATATAATGGGACTTGAGTATTCATAGAATCATAGAATTGTAGAGTTGGAAGAGACCACAAGGGTCATCCAGTCCAACCCCCTGGCATGCAGGAAATCACGATCAAAGCATCCTTGACAGATGGCCATCCAGCCTCTGTTTAAAGACCTACGGGGAAAGAGACCCTACCACGCTCTGAGGGAGTGTGTTCCACTGCAAAACAGCTCTTACTGTCAGAAAGTTTCCCCTAATGTTGAGGTGGAATCTCTGTTCCTGGAGCTTGCATCCATTGTTCCATGTTCTAGTCTCTGAAGCAGCAGAAAACAAGATTTTGGTATCCACGGGGGTCCTGGAACCAAACCCCAGCGAATATGAAGGGACAACTGTAATTCATTCCTGTTCCTCATTCCAATATTTCAAAAGTAATCCATACTTGTTGCTCATTGCAGTGTTTAAGATGTAACTTATGTTGTTAATTGCATTTGTGCATTACTTTCTGTTACATTCCCATTACATTTAAAAAAAAAAAAGCTTAGGATTGATAAGAGGGTGGCATCTGACCTAAAACTTTAAAAAATCTGCTCAAAATGCCTCTAGAAATGCATGGACAACAAAGAAGGAAAAGCCACTAGGGAATATTACTTGTTACACTCCAATGTCATAATTTCCACTTATCCATTACTTTTCAAATAATGTTGTTAATGCATTGTCAGCCCCCACTCCTATAACTTATTACAGCCAACTATGTTATTTCTAACTCATTACATCCGAGTTCTGCTTCACTTACTTCAAACTATACTAAACCAACCTTCCTGCTGCGTTTATGTGCCCTCCTGCTCATTCTACTGAGTGGCACCCTGGACGTTCTGTCCTGAATGCATTATTGGCACCTCACTTATGGTGCACACTCCAGAAAGCTTTGCCTAGCATTGTCTTTCTTTAGTTGTTTAGGGCCTCCTTCCTTGCTTTGATTGAATTGAACTTGATTTTATCTGCTGAGAATATTTGCTGTTGCTTGCTCTGATTTTTTCTGTCTTTTGCATTTTAAATTTGTGGTGTTTTTAATTCATATAAATTATGCACTGCTTTGGAAATCTGATTAAAGGTCAGAAGCAGGTTTTATATTCTTAAATAAGTCCATATTCCCATTACCTCACTCAGGCAAAAACTGTTAGGGAACATCTACCCTCATGGTCATTTGTACAGGCCAGGGCCCAAGAGTGTTGCTCTCCAGGGTGGCAGGGGAGAGATGATTCTTCTTCTATCTTCGACCCCTTCTGTGCCCTCAAAACCTGATCCAGATGGCTAGGAAACTTGGGAGTTTGGGGGAGGTGGTACAGAGGGCTGCAAAGGGGAAAGAAGAAAGTTCTGTTGTGCTAGTGGCACATCTTGGATAACTTACCTTTTTGGATTACAGCTCCCAGAATCCCATGCTGGCTGGGGCATTCTGGGAGTTGTAGTCCAAAAATATTTTTCCAAGCTGTACACAGCCACTAGTGCAACAAATGTTTGACACACACCAATGTACCAATTGTAATAAGAAATTAAGAATAAACTGGAAGCTGAGAATGAGAAAACAGGGCTGCACCATATATTCTCTCATTTCTATTTTCAGTGTTTAAAAAGTGCTTTCATGAGTCAAATATTTCTAGAGGGAAGGAGAGTTAACTGAAAATTTCCACCTTTCTTTAATCTGCTCACCACCATTGTATCCCTCTGTACTACCCCTTCAGCACCATTTTTTCCATTCTAATCACTATGTTATCTTCTTTATAAGAGTGGTCCCAGCCAGCCAGGTATAATGTAGCAAATAGGATGACCACACAACAGTAGACAGCTAGCCAGTTTAACTGAAAACAGGCTGGCATCACTGGGGACAAATGAAATCAATTCATAGTGATGGAGTGCTTCCTAAATGGGTGAACATAACAAGTATTCTTAAAAAGAAAAGAAAAATCTCCCAAATGAGAGATGGTGCTGCCTAAATTATCCACAGTTTGGCCACAGGCCCACACAATGCAAGGTCCTTTTGGGGAGAGGCTGACTTTGATGGCCTCCATGGCAAAGAGGTGAGCATCATGTGCATCAAGGTACAAGGTGCCACAGTATGCTGCATGGGGGGAGGGCAGAGCCAAGAGTACTTTAGGTTTCCCCCTCCACAGCCTCTTTGATCTTCAATGTTTCAAGGAGTAAGGAGTCACAAGCAGCTGGCTGTGGGCTTCCTTTGGCTGCTGCTAGTGTTTTGGGGGTGTGGGATTAAATGGGAACCAAGTGGATTCACCTGCTGGGAAGCTACTCAGTTCTCCTGGGACAATTTGGCAGGGGGTTTTGTTGGTGCAGGGCTGTAGGGCAGGTGGCCCGGAATCGACTTCATGCTGGGAAGTCGACTCACTAGGCCTTACGGTTGGATTGGGGTGGTTCAAGCCTCATTAGGCTGGGAAACAGGTGTCAGTGTGGTTGGAGTCAGGCCCTGTGCACGTGGGAGGGTCTGAGCTGCACTTTAGGTGGAGGCCCCAGGTCAGTTGGCTTCAGCCTTCCAAGGCTGTGGGAGTGGGGGTTTTGAAGGGATCAGTATCAGCCTCATGAAGCCATGATGCAAGTGGATGGGACAAGCTTGGAGTAGGTCCTATAGGCCATGTGTGGGCGTGAGGGGTGAGTTGTTCAACAAGGTTGAAATAGGTTTCAGGTTAAATAAAGTGGCCCTTATTCAACCCATTTATCTGTGTCTGGCCTCGTTACTCCATGATTGGTCATCATGAGATATTTTAGATATTTTTGGTTCACCTTATAAAAGAGCAGCTTAAGTAGGTTGTAGTGATTTACAAAACACTTTTTAAACACTTAAGTAGGTTCTAGTGATTTACAAACACTTTTTAAAGGCATGACATTAGCTATGAGAAAGTTGCTATTTAGCATAGATTTTTTTATAGTTGTAAGTATCCACAATTATCCACAATTCCATTGGACAAGCCTGAATAAGTTATTGTGATGCCCCATCATGATGGCCTATCTTGGTAGCAGATTATTCAAGTTTCAAGGCATATGTCAGAAGCCAAGCCGTGCCTCAAAGCTGGGCTGCAGAACTAATCATGAATATGTGTGGTCCTCTGCCATCATATCTCCTCCCATTCTACAGGTTGGCATGGTTCTGCAAATATCACAGGCTGTTGTTAGTTGACTGCTTTGCCCCCCCGCCCTAAGTGTAGAACTATACCTGGAATCTATATAGAGCAGTAAAGCAGCTGTTAGGCAGTGTACCCACACACATTATGGAGCAGCTGTGAAATACAGCCTGGAATTTGTCTTCAAAGATGAGATAACGTAGCTGCTTTAACAGCTGCACCTGTCAGTTCCAAATGACATATGGAGCATTGTGTCGGGTACATTTGCAGGGCAATTTTCCAGTTGGAATAAAAGGCTTTCTGAGGTGAATTTTCCTTGGTTTTTATCCCTCTCTCTAAGATTATTTATACATATATATTCTGCAAATATTGACTGTCAGCATACGCAATAGCAATAAAATATTGGACAAGAGAAAGTGGTGTTCTCAATGCACCGCAGGTTGCCCTTCAATATGAGCTGGATGCTACAGGGTGGACATCTGAGCGAGAAGCTGATTCCCCACTCCCACCCCCAGCATAGCGGTTTTCTATTTTTACACAACCCAGTCTTAAGTCTCATTGTGCTGAATGGTATTTACTCCCAGGTAAGTGTGCAGAGGGTCACAGCCAGGCTACTGTTACCTTTCCATGCCAGAAACTGAAAGCAACATGACAACTGAAGAGGTATAGAGTAATAAGAGAACAGATTGCCACTGAACTATGATATAAAATGTCTAGAAAACTGGTGGGGCATATTCAAGGTTTGCTGGAAACACACCAGAAATTATCCCCCAATGCACCCTATCCCTGATGCTGCTGCCGCCAAATTTGCCAGCTGAAATTTGGTGGCACGCTGGCAAGGGGAAAGCCACAGTTTACTTTTAAAACAAGGTGCATGGGGAGTGTGAGCTTTGTTTTCAAGCCCAACTGCACTTCTGAAAAACTTCCAGGACCACTACTGAACTTGAAAATAAGGTCTGCACTTCCCCTGCAGTTTGTTTTAAAGCTGAGGTGTTATGTACTGTTCTTGTACCACTGAAATTCAGGGTGACAGAGGGGTAGCAAAAATGATTAAAAGCTAAAAGTGGCATGCAGACCATGTGTTGCCTCCACAGGCTTTAGAATGAGAGAGAGAAGCCCCCCACCTTCCTGTCTTAATTACACAAATGAGTCTCCACAGGTACAACAGAACATGAGGCCATAGCACAAGTCCACCTCCCAATACTGCCCAGCTCCTCTTTGGATGGCTGCTGTGGAAAACCCCTCCATGTGCACAAGCTTCTAAACAAATTAGAATAGCAATTATATATGGCTCCAGATTAGTAGAAACTGCTCATATTGAAGGTTACAAGCCTAAGGTTCTTCATTGGAGACATTCATGCTCAATGTGTGTCAGGAAACAGGGATGGAAAGAATATTCTCAAGTATTTATTTCCCAGGGTTTTTTTTAAAAAAAAATGGTTTTCTCAACAGCTGGGATACACACACACACACCATCTGGGATGTATAATAGAGCAGTAGTGGTTTCAGTGTTGGACTATGACTCTGGAGACCAGGGTTCAGATCCCTGTTCTGCCATGAAAACCCACTGGGTGACCTTTGGCAAGTCATGCACACTCAGCCCCAGAAAACCCCATGATAAGTTCACCCTAGGTCACCATAAGTCTAAAATTATTTGAAGACACACAACAACAAAAGAGACATTTATGTTTTGTTGTTCTTTTACTTGTAAAGTGCCATGTACAGTAATGGTGCTATATAAATAGATGATGGCAATGCTGTTGGTGATGATGAGGATGATGTTTTTTCCCTTATTCAAACATTCTGAAGTATTCCTGGGAAATTATTCTGCTGAGAAATAAATGTTAGGGGTCTTGCTCAAAAACATGTTTTTTGCACAGAAAACATATTCCCTGTATATGAAATCAGTTGTCCAAACAAGAACGGGCTTAAATGGAACCATGATCTGTTTCAGTTGAAAGCCACTTCTAACAGTTCTAAGTCCTAACACAGCATTCATTTACAGTTTACAAATTTCTGGGGAGAAGAACTTTATAATGATGGGAAAACTATGAGTTGGTGATTCTGAATGGTTTTGATGTTCCCCTTAATAAAGTGCAAACACACCAGAATGGTGCTATCATCATCCTGTTGGTCCTCTTTTGGCCAAGTTCAAGTACAAGAAACATGTGACTCTCTTGTATATGTTACTTTCCCAGAGAAGAGCAGAGAGATCAGAGCAGGAAATCATGCATCAAGTAAATGCTTAACAGGGAGAGGTAAACCTAATCTTATAGTCTTGCCTGGCAGACTTTCAAATCCCATATCGACAGTCTTGTCACCTGCAAAATTCTCCCTGAAGCCACTGCTTTATTTATTTATCCCAGTGCATACAATCAAATCTGAAAGATGCCTATCCATGGTTCTAGGCACCTTTGACATGCATTATAAAATATAACTACATCTAAGACTACCCATAAATCCATCTGCCAAGCCTTGATGCCCCAGCATGACTGACCTTAAAGATGATAAATGTACAAGCTGCTGGTGTTTGGTGACACTGCTAAGGGTGCAATGGGGTTTCTTATAGGAGGGAACCGCAAGTGATGGATACACATCAAGGGAGAACAGACAGGGTGGTGTTGTCTTTTAGCACTGTGCATTTAGCTGACCCTTTTTTTGGGGGGGGGATGTTTGGGTAGGACATATCTTAGAAATAAGTCTGCTGTGCTGGTCACTGAAGGCAGAATGGCATTTCTCCACTTTCTGGCATGGAAGTCGTTCTAATTATAATTATGGCATTTCTCCTCCATTCACTGAGTTTCTCAAAAGTTCAGCACAGTATTCAAATCCCATATTGATAAAGTCTGTGATGAAAGCTACCTCAAATATTGTTGTGTGTGCCAAAGGTCTGGAGAGCAAAACTACACACACAAACAATGTCCAAGGGTGCTTCCAGATGGAGGTTTCCTAAAGTTACCAGTCAAAAGGCATTATGCAGTTATTCCACCATACCTTCTTGAACAGAATTTCTGTGCTAAGAGGAAACAACAGACGAAGCAGTGAGAAGACATGGTTGAGTTAAAAATGGAAGACAATGGCATCTTCTGTCTCGCTCACACACACATTATAAGATTCCACCAGTGATGTAGGGTGACTGCATAACATAACCTCATCTGGGAGCACACAAAGAATTCTGCAACCTCAACATGTAACCCATTTATTGTGACATGAGCTCTCACAAGTTACAGTCCACCTCATCATACACTGTTTAAACTCCGCTCTTTGTCTCCATGACTATTTTGGAAGCAATTGGACCATCGTTCCCAAGATATCCATGGAGACAAAGAGAAGGATGTGGATGTGAACTTAGGACATTAATAGCTTACATCCCATTTTCTGAATAAACCTCCAGCTGCTGAAGTTGAAAAGACAAAAACTCCAAAACACTACTCAACTTTCCATTTTTTTTTTAATGAGGAAACAAAGCATTTGAATAATAACTATATGTAACCCAGAAACATCACCCAAGGAGACCTTCTGCTGTGCTTTCTGCAATCGGACATATTTATCTCAGATTGGTCTTTTCAGTCATCAGCGTACTTGCAGAAAGTGCGGGATGAGTCCTTCCTGAATCTTCGTTTGCGAAGAAAAGCCAGAGAGATGCTTAAATTCCATTGGATTCAATTCCATTGAATAAAAACTATGGCCAGTATTCTGTATCAGCTACTTAGTTAAGTAAGTAGCCCAACTGCCCAAAACTCTCCTGGCCCAACTGCCCAAAAGTGATGGAACGAGAACTCATCTGT
This sequence comes from Gambelia wislizenii, assembly GCA_030847615.1. Taxonomy (NCBI): domain Eukaryota; kingdom Metazoa; phylum Chordata; class Lepidosauria; order Squamata; family Crotaphytidae; genus Gambelia; species Gambelia wislizenii. The sequence continues at coordinate 67,193,981 of JAUMIR010000003.1, forward strand.
GCTCCATTTGGACATAGAATGGACCACCTTCTCCCCATGTAGCTGATGCCTATTTAAGAAGGTGGGGAGGAGTTATTATCCTGGCAATAGTATCACAATTGTGACAAAGGAGGTTATCAGGTGAGCCTCTAAAAACGTTCTTGTCACACTATATTTTAAAGCATAAGTGTCCCAGCACAAAGACCCTTTTAATCAGACATCACTGTAATAACAAGAAAGACCAGCCCCAGCATTATCAGAGCGCGATCGCCAGCACTGTTTACTTTTGTGTTTGCTGGGGTGCATGATCTCGGCAGTTCTCATGAGAAGATGTGAGCATGCTTAAAAGTCTAAAAACAGCTGAATTTTAAAAAATGAACACACAAGCACTTTAAAACTTGCCCGCAAAATGGGGAGGTTCATAAAAAGAGTGTCCTGTACCTAGTTTTCGCGTTCTCACCCGGAAGTGTTCTGGCAGGGACTGCCCATTGATGCTGTATTCATGCCAGCAGAACAGTGCACAGTTTCAGATGACTGCAATTCCACAATTAAAACACCATGGCAGGTCAATTGATGGCTTTGGACCATCAATAAAAAATAATACCTTATTAACAACTGCATAACACCATGTGATAATGGCACCCTTTTGTGTTCTTTTGGCATCGTTATCACGCCATATTTGCCATGTCTGATAATCTCCTAAATTGTGATCACAAATACAGAGTAGTTGTCTAGATTTACTCATCTGTAACTGTTCTATATTCACAAACGCTACTTAGGGCTTATCTACACCATCCAGGATACGTCAAGTCCCCACCGGCATATCCTAACTGTGAAGGTAGCCTGTTTTGCCCCCACTACAAGGGCTGGTGTGCCAATGAGCATCTGTGGACACATGGGGGCTGATCAGGGTTTGGGGTTGTGGTAATGGATTTAAACACATATTTTGCTATAACACTTTAATGAGCCCTAGCCAGTCTCAGCTCCATATCTACCACAGGGGTGGTGAGGACTTCCCAAGGCAGAATGGGCAAATGCCCTGTGTCATTTGGACTGCAGGGCTCTGAGATAGGGGGCAAGCTGGGATATTTAGCCCATGTAGATAAGCCATTAGTCATGATTGTGATACTATTGCCATAATTGCAACTCCCCCCCGCACCCCAGTTTACTGGGCATCAGCTACATGGGGATAAGGAGGTCCATTCTTCTTATGATTGGAACACAGGTGAATGACATTTCTGACAGGTTTGAGGGAGTCAGGCCAGGAGATGTTACTTAGGGTGCCTCTACACTGTAGAAATAATGCAGTATAACACTACTTTAATTGCCATGGCTCCATTCTAGAGGATCTTGGGATTTGTAGTTTTGTGAGGCACCAGCACTCTTTGCAAGTGAAAGCTAAAGACCTTGTAAAACTACAAATCGCAAGATTCCATATGCTTGGAGCTACAGCACTTAAAGTGGTGTAAAACTGTGTCATTTCTACAGTGTAGATGCATCCTTAGTTAAGTATACTTAACTAAATTAAGTTAATTTAGAATACTGGCTCAAGTGTATTTGGTTTGGGAAAAGGATTGTAGCTGATTCATGAGATGAGCACTTTAGCAGGTGATCACAGAGCTAAAGGGAGTACTAGTAGATAACAGTGTATACTGTAAATCCCAACCCACCTATGTCTAGAAGGCTTGGAAGAGGGCTTGTTTACTACAGTGCAATCAGTAGAAATTCTCAGTCTTAAACACATTACTCGTGGATATATGCCACTGAAATGAAATCACAAGTGAGTGACTTCAGCATTACGTTGTTTTCAATTTTTAAAACTTTTTCACTTATGGTAAAAAAGATGGTACCAGTTCAATGAATGAATGGATGGATGGATGGAGAGAGAGAGCGACCGAGATTGCTCTTTAGTGTTAATTGTAACTGCAAGAGCCCTATTCTAGGTTTCAGAGATGAAGCTCAGGAGGACTGTGTGCAGCATTTCCAGAAATCAGAATCCAATGGTGTGTCTATACCAGGAGTATACCCTGTGTCTAGAAGCTGTTGGACTGCAGTTCACAGCATCCTTCACCATTGGTTATAGTGGCTTGGGCTAGTGAGAGTTGCAGCCCAACAACATCTAGAAGATTGCATGATTCCCCACTACTAGTCTGTACTATGCAAACACATGAGAGATCAATTGAACATTGTTGAGATGCTGCATTTTCACAATGCTCTGTCCAGCCACAAGAGGAAACACCATCTTCTAAACAGCTCTTCCAAGTCTGACATCGATTGATCTGATTTGTATCCGGACCTTGGGGGAATGTTGCTTTTTTGGATTACAGCTTCCAGAACCCCCCTGGATGGTTCTGAGGGGTGTAGTCCAAAAAAGCAACATTTCCAGTCTCTGGTCCCGCCTTTCATCACAAGAGCCCAACGTGGCCAGCAACCTACATAAAATCCTACTTAAAATCACAACTCTAAAATCAAAAGTAAAATAAAATTCAGCATGTTCAGTTAAGGAATTGGATATTAACATCCATATTTGCCTTCAATAAAGGCAACTAATTTATGGCAACTATGCACATTTTAATATTTATTCATCTATTTACTTAATCAATTCCTAACCCATTTCTTCCCAAAGATTTCTGTCATCTTGGCAACAAAACACATCATCCACTCACACATGTGCACGTACACTCACACACACAGACACAGACGAAGAGGCACCAGTTTAACTTGCTTAATTCTCTGGCCATCAAATACTTGTTTTGTTATTTTCTCCATGACCCTTATTTTATTTGTTGACTTTTGTTTATTTTACTGTGCTACTCTTTCTAGTCTGTTTCGATTGTATTACATTTGCATTTACTGCTTTATGCTTTCTTTGTTGTTGCATTAAACTTGCTATGGAGACTGTCTTCCCAATCCACTAGGAAGTATTGTGGTGACTTTCAGGAAACAGTTCAAGTGCATTTAGAAGCTGCTAGCTCTCCTCTAAAGCTGAAGCCTTCATAGACTGTCTCAGCTCTTGCTCGGTGCTGAAGGGGGAGGTCAAGAGAGTGGGGAAACCTCCATTCAAGGCTTTCTAGCTTTAATCTTCTCATGCATTGGTGTGTCTGACTTATGGCGATAGGTAAATAGTGACAGTAGCAGGATTATACTTTAAGCCGCTAGCTATGGATCTGCACATGTGCTGTGCCAATAATAGGGTCTTTTGTGTGTAAGTTTGGTCTTCCCTTTCTGTCCATCTGGCAAGATTGAGCATCACATCCTCATGATAACCTGCTTACCTCAAACGGAGAGAAGCCTGGGAAAGAGGCCTTAACAAACCTGGTCCCCTTTAAAATTTATCAGTCTATTATGATGGGTTGGTCTTCTCTTTCCAATTGACCTCAGAACAAAGAAACTTTTGGCCAATCTTGTTTGAATTGATAGAAAGGGTGAAATCTCTTTGATAATGCTCCTTGTTACTTTCCACATCTTTGAAGTGGGCAAGAGGCAACACTGACATTGCGGTGACCAGTGAAATACACCTGGCTGTCAATACACCTGGCTGTCAATTCATGCCACATATTCTTTTAGGGAGAAAAAGCTACCTAAATGTGTTCAAGAATGCAGGGGCAGCTTTATGTTTAGGTGAGTGAGTGGCTAACCCCCAATCTCATTGCAACCAGCATGGGATATAAGGTATACCTACCAAAGGAGGAGAGTGGATGGCAAATTAAGTGTAGTTGGTTCCATGTCTGGTGGTCCCTTGGGCTTCACCTGTGGTGATCCCACACTGTGCCCCAACAGCCCTAGTGGCCATCAGTATGAAAACAGCTTTTATGTCCCATGTAAACTGGTAATGAAAAGCCTTTGGAAATCCAAGGGGCAATCCACACGATGCAAATAATCCAGTTTGAAACTGGATTATTTGCATGGCTTCTTCCTATGGAATCCTGGGATTTGTTGTTTTACAAGGTCTTCAGCTTCTCTGCCAAAAAGGGCTGGTGCCTCACCAAACTATGAATTCCAGGATTCCATATGAAGGAGCCATGCAAATAATCCAGTTTCAACCTGGATTATTTCTCTAGTGTGGATGCCCCCTTCACGTCTGGTGAATACCACACTTGTTTTCTATCATTTGACTTAGGAGATTTTCACACGGGGGCTAAAAGCCCTGATTCTGTCCCACCACTTCCTCTCTCATTCCTGCAATGGAATGGAGGTAAATGTTCACACACTTACCTCCATCCCAGAACAGGAACGGTCCTCCTCCCTCCTTGCCCGGCCAGCCATAAATGCAGCTGTCGTAACGCTGCTTTTACGACTGGTCGGGGAAACTCTCACTTGTTCTCGTGAGAGAACAAATGGGAGGGAAATTCAAATTAACCCTCCCAGCTGTCAAAAGAAAGAATAAAAATTTAAAAAAATTAAATACAAGTAACCCGGGAAGGGGGGTGGGAAGGGCGGCACTTCCTGGGCTGTCCAGATTGTGGCAGGAAGTGCCTGCCACAGAGCTCACCTCCCCCATCCCTGTCATTCCAGAACAGGGATGGGATCCGATTCACACACCCGTGATTCCGTAACAGAAACAGAACCGGGTGCTTATTAACAACTTCTCCCCATGAATACTATATCACGGGGAGAAAACGGAACAGGCACAATGTAGGAACGGAACAGGGTGGACATCATCCAAAAGGAAAAACCTTTCCCGACCCTGTTCCATTCCTGCCATGGGATATATAGCCTGTGTAAAAATCTCCTAAATCCTTTACACCCTGTCACCGTGTAGTAACACAATCCTACTTGCAGATCTTTTCTGCTGATCTCACAGAAGGCTACAGTACAGTGAGAAACATACCTTGCATCCAGCAAACCTGTAACACACCTGTAACTTCACATTATGTGCATGACAAGTCACTGCAAAAATCACACAACCTTCTGGGGCTAACATATTTGTATACACTGGGGTTAAAACCTAGCCATATCCTGAAAATAAAATAACTATAATATAGCTAATCAGGTGACCCTGACATCTTATTTGTGCTGGTGTTGGATTTTTACCCATTACATAAATTCTTGGCCCCCATGTTGTTGAAAAAGACAATAACAGTGGAATTCTTATACTGGATGTGGATTGGATAACTAGAATCATTGCCCACTAGCCACTGCACTAGTCTCAATCCCACAACGATAGTGTCTACATTATCACACTACATTGTTATAGTGCTATTATTCTATTTTAATGCTATGGCTGCCTCCTGCGGAATTCTGTGGTTTGTAGTTTAGTGAGGCCTAAGAGCTCTCTAGCTGATAATGTTAAATGCCTCTCCCTAAACTGCAAATCCCAGGATTCTACAGGAGGCAGCCAAATCAGTTAAAGTGGAATAATAGCACTGTAACAGTATAGTGTGATAATCTAATGTGACAGCTGTTCAAGTTTTGGATCAAAGAGACATTAAGGGGAATGGGTATTCCCTAGAAGTAACCTGTTTTCTCTCCCACAATGGGTTTTGCTAAGAGATGTGTGCCTCAGCAATCAGATTTGCAAATTAATCATGTGTTTACCATCCAATGATCAAGCACAACACAAAGCACTTTAAATGCAAGATACCTGGGTGAGGAAAACCACAAGCCACAATAAAACAACCTTCACCACTTGCGAGAGCATTTCTGCAAATATAACATCTAGTCTGACACTTGATGTAGTCTGTTTTTGTTATTAATCTGTCAACTTTGCATTCTCCCACCATCAGTTTATAAAAGTTCATGTTCTTTCCATCCCATTTGTAAAGAAATTTGTGGATTTGGATAAAGTTTTATCAAAAGTAAATTTTAAAAATTCTAAGAGATCTTCACTGGCCAAACTTTGGAGATACCACCACTGTATCAGTATGGAGAAGATTATGATATATTTGCCTGCCACAAAATTATGAAAGGTGAGGAGTGTTTCAGAGAAGCAGAAAGAGAAAGAAATGGCAACATTAATTCAGCACTACAAACTTAGGTGAATATACAGAAATTCAAACCCAGATTTCAGAGTGAAACACTAAAGGTTTGGAACATAAAACTTACTTTCTCGCTCAAGTTTTACTCTCAAATTTATGAATAGATTTACACATTTTAGAAGTTCTTCTCTTTTTTTTCAAAAAAATTGAACCAAATGAAATACTCACCCTTTTCTTTACTTGGGAAATGCATTTAAGGAAAGTCAGGATGCTTTAGGGAAGAGGACCACGAACATTTCAAAGGAAATAATTTTGAAAAATAAAGCATTCTGAAGTGGCATTGCTATCATAAGACATGGAAATAACAAATGCATGTTGTCTGTCTGTGCATCCATCTGTTTGTTTTCCAGCACTACAGCAGGAAAACATTCACCCTGGAAAGTACTGGTGGGCAAGGAGAGGGGTTAATAGCAAACTAAAATTAAACATTTTTTTCTTACAAGTCAGAAATTCTATGAGTGTAGAGCGAGGGGTAGAGTCTTGTCACAGTGATGATATGTGATGGTATCCATTTGGTGACCACTGTGTTCAGCCATGTAACACACAAAAGATCAATAGCTGTGAGGGCCAAAACCAGCAACTTTCTATTATGCAGTCAGTTTCTATTGTGGGGTATTCTACCAGCAGAAGTAGGGAAATATCTGTATCTCCACCAGAGCTCAAGAATTTTGCCTGAGAGGCAAGCCATTTCCAAGCAAATCTTTTCAGCACTGCACCAGCCCTAAAATGCAGAAAACACCAAAGCCAATTTCCACAAGATCTAACAATAATGTCAGATGTGGATACAGGCTGAATACTGACTAAAGTATCCTTTTGCCATTCAGTATCATTGTTCACTTGAGTTCAACCCTCCAGAAACTGACCACTTAATTTGTGGATTTACACAACACCCAACTTGAACTGAAGGCCATGCTTTCTGTGTCTAAATGTGCCCCAGGAGAGAATCTGAATCACAGCTATACAGCTAGGGTTGTGTGGTTAGTTTGCTTGTTGTCTGCTTTGAGGCCTAGGGAGGCATCTCCACCTACTTCAGCTGGCATCTCGGCTCTCTGGCTCAGGGAGAAAGTGTGTGTGTGTGTGTGTGCGCGCGCGCGCGCGCGTATGTTGTACTGGTGCAACAACAATGAACCAAAAAGGCAGGAGTGAGGGGAGGGGACGGGGAAGTTGTTGGTCATTGCATATGATTGAGCCCATTATGTACCATCATTACATCTCATCAGCTTTCTTCTTGTAAAGCTTCTGGCAACAGTGGCATAGGGCGGGGGGGGGGAACTCCCCTAGAACTGGTTGTAACAATTCCACAAGCTTCAGTAAGGAGCCCAGGGCCAAGAAAGATTCCTCCTGGGTCATGTGGACAATATAAGTAAGCCCACATGGGATGGAAGACTAGTTGAAATCCCCAGCAAATATTGCAGCTACCAGGTATAGCCTGTTTAGACAGACTGCCTTCATGCTCATTTATACAATCAGATGATCCAAAACCAGTTCTGGCCTGCCCACCAATTCTTGCTGGCTTGTCTCCATGCCATAAGAAAGGTCTGTCCCTGGTCCCAGGTTTGGGTTCTGAAATGAAACAGGGAAGAAGAAACCAAATTAATTTAGTAAGGAAGTATTGCATGAATTGCTGTTAGTGCTTAATAACCATGCAAAGCATGCCAAGACAGATATGGAAAATTAGTTGGGATACTGTTGATGTGGCAATCATACTCCACTTACCTGGGAGTGACCCCCATTGAAGTCAGTGGGACCTACTGAGTAGACATGGACGGGATTACACTGTACTTTAAGTAAAGATTTTCCGCATAGGAAACACCAGAGAATGTCCACATGCAGCAATGCTGGGACCAAACAGGTTCTCGGCTTTGGATCTGCCCAAAGAAATATTGGCTGAGATCCTGTCTCATAGGACTTTTTCGGACAATGTAAAAATAACGCTAGCAGCGTCGCCAGGTTGCGACGCTGCAGCGCAAGAGGGCGTCAGTTTCGTACGACGCTCCTTCCCAGCGGTACTGTTGCAGTACTGCTGGGACATTTGACCGTGATATTTTTGCTTCTACTGTCATATTTTACTCACGATCAACGATCGTCAAATGTCCCAATCAACGATCGTGAGTAAAATATGACGGTAGAAGCAAAAATATCACGGTCAAATGTCCCAGCGGTACTGCAACAGTACCGCTGGGAAGGAGTGTCGTACGAAACTGACGCCCTCTTGCGCTGCAGTGTCGCAGCCTGGCGACGCTGCTAGCGTTATTTTTACATTGTCCGAAAAAGTCCATAGTCCGCATTTCATAACTTTATGAATCCTTAGGTACATTGTAGAAATGCAACAAAACCCTGTTAGTGAATGACAAAAATGTACATCTGAGTAAGAGTGCTCTGCTGCACATTGGGGAATTCTGATGTGCTTCAGGCACTCCCATTGTGTTTCAGTACTTCCTAGCCAATGTCCTGATGCACATCGAGGAGTGTCCCCAATGTGCATTGATGCCCATTGCATCAGTCACTCCCCTGGCTATCATTGTACATAGGAACATCACAGCAGCCTCTAGGGCTCATCTACACAAGCCAGGATATGCTGGCTTCCTGTACCTGGACAGAACGGGCCAGAATCTGGATGGGCACATCAGCCTGTTGCTGTAGCCACCACCATTTCCCTCATTCTCTCTGAAGGCAGGAAGCCAGCCCGGAACATGTAACCAAGCCCTTGGCATGTGACCAGCCTTGCTCACATGTTGTGGGCTTGCTTCCAGCTGTGGAAGAGTGACAGCAGAGGGCAGCTGCAGTGATAGGCCAGTGTGCCAGAATGGGCTCCCGCAGTCACATGAGGCCTAATCAATTTTATTTGAGACAGAATGCATTTAACCAAGTATTTTCTTATAACATTTTATTGGGCCATACCCCATCTTCCCCCCATCTTTGCCTGGGGGTTGTGAGGACTGCCCAGGGACAGAGTGGGTCAAAAGCCCTGCATCATCAGGACTTCAGGGCTCCAGGACAGGGGCAAGGTGGGGTAAATTGCCTGGGCAGATAAGCACTAGGTGAACACAGACATAGAGCTTGTCTATACAAGGGGAAAAGAAGTGGATTCCTCCACAGCAATGTCTCAATGATTTTTTATTTATTTTTTTGCAGGCATAAGCTTTGCATGCCTGCAGGTCAAGATGGTGGCTGTGAGTGAATTACTTGTGTTTTTTATTACCTCAATTTGCTGCTGCCAAACCTTTTTTTTTAAAAAAAACAAACTATTTCCTATATGTATGTGATAGAGTAATATTTTGCCTTTACAAAAAAGAGGAAAAACCCTAAGGTGAAAATCCAATATGGCAGCTCCAGGCAATTGCCTTGTTAGCAAGCCCTGCCCCCGCATTCATCCAGACAATCAGCTTTGCACTTCCGTTCATATGGGAAAGCAAATTAAATTTAGTCACTTGTCCCAACGAGCAGGAATGCCCATTCCCCCAGCTGGTTTTTAAAAACTCTGGGAAAAGGCACAAAGGCTTTTCCTTCAGAGTTTATGGCATTGGGGTGGGGTGCTCCTTCCGAATACAGCCAAACAATGTGGGGTGCCATTAAGATAGCTCATATTTGCCTCACATTCCGTGAGGAGTATTTTTGCCATTTAGACAACCCCATGAAGAAACTACTCAGTTCTCTTCCCCACACAAGTCAGTCCACTTATGAAAGTATAAATCCCAGGCTGAATTCCAGCCATTGACTTAAAGCAGGGAAGCTTGATGCAGAAAGTGTTTGGGAAAAATTCTGCAACTGCACTATTACAGGAAACCTTTGAAGTCTTAGAATATTGCCATGTGATCCATTATGTCCTAATTATCCTGGGTAGTGCTTTATGAAGACAATCCACCCCTGTTTCTGAATGCTGTCGAGGATTGTTCTTGTGCTCCTTCTCCTTCAATTCACAATACTTTGAGCTCCAATCCCAACCAAACCAAAACCATTCCTGCCTCTTACACTCGGCAGTGCTGTTCCCTTACATCTTTATTAAACTCTATAGCCACTTTGATAGGGAAATTGAAAAGCAAAAGATACGAGGGACAACAAAAAGCCATAATTATGAAGATTCAATTTAATTTTAAAGGTTGCAGAAGGAGAAAAAAATGAAGCAGGAGAAGAAGAAACCAAATTAATTTAGCAAGGAAGCATTGCATGAAATATTGTTGGCGCTTAATAACCATGCAAAGACAGATGATATGTGTGGAAAAATTAGTTGTAGGACCTCATAATAGTCTATTAATATTTTCTACAGGCACAGAAACCCTTTGCTGAATTATTGTGACAAAGTAATTTTTTTTAAGGGAGTTTGAAAATCTTCAAAAGGAAAGGACAGCAAGGATGTAAGCAAAAGAGAGCGAGAGAAAGACAGTGTGAGCCCCATTCAACATTGAGCTCTGAGCTAGACTTCACAGCATTTTATCACTGCCCTCAGTTTCACAGAGCAGCTGCAAACTATCTGAGGCCTTGTACTTGTGCATATTACACACACACTTTTGCAGGCATAAACCTAAGATATTTTTAACTGTTCACCTAAAAAGGAAATGTGTGACTAGAACCTACAGATACACACATCTGGATCTGATGATGTTCCCTGCCAAGAGTTCATGGAATATGGGGAATGAGCAAGAGACTTTTCGCCTGCAGACTTCTCTGGCCTGGTTGACTGCTGGAACTTGATCCTTCACACAGAGATCCTTAAAAGCATAGTAGTGTTTGAAGAACCTAACTTGGAGGCCGATTTTCAATATAGTCCTGGACAGTGTATTCCTCCAAGCCCTTATTGCAATACTGCTATCTGCAATTAGTATCCATTCATTTTTTTTTCTATGCACCAAAATTTCAGTGCACTGGCTGCTTCACCATCACAACACACTGCTTATACAACAGCATCCTAGGGGTTTTCTAAATGGTGAAAGTACTCCTCACAGATAATACCATCTGTCACAATGGGATCTCACATCTATTCACCATATTGTGAAGGAGGGCCTCCCCAAATACCATATACTCCAAGGGAAAAGCCTTTGTGGGTTTTCCCATATATATATATATATATATATATATATTTGAAAAACAGTGAGGAGAATGTGCATCCCTGCTTGTTGGAACAATGGACTGAACTGATTCACTTTCCCAATATGAGCAGATGATTGGTCGGACATGTGGGGGCAGAGTTGTCTTGTTGCCTTAGCAAATGAGTGCTAAGGCAATAAAACTGGGGGTTTTGTTTGTTTGTTTGTTAAAGTGAAAGGTCATACTTTCGCACCTTGAATATGGTAAAAAAAAAAACCTGTCTGGCGGCAAACTGAGGTAAGTAAAAACATGAGTAATTCACTCGCGGCCACCATCTTGATTCGCAGGCAAGTAGGGAGCAGCTCATTTCACTTGAAGGGAAGCTATGGTGCTACATGTAGGGATGGCAGTAATGTTATTACCAGTGGACTGAACATCTCCCAGTATAAGACACTACTCAGAGTATCCTTTGTAAAGAGAGAGCAAGGTGACATTTATGCTTTTGCAACTGGTGACTTTTCTTGAACAACTTTGCTTGAACCACCAAGTAAATAAAGTACACCAGCTCAAGGATGACAAATCCCAGAGCCAGTTAAAAAGAGAAAAAAATATGTTCTAATTCATTGAGGTTTTGATTTCATTGGTAAAGATTGATTTATTCTCACTCATTTGTATCTGACTTCCAAATGGAATTTGATTCAGATTGAGACAAAAACACAGCATCCAAAATCTCCACATGAGTGCCTAGGTAAACACAGTTTGGTTACTCCTTCAAGGTAAATAATGTCAATGACAATAAAATAAGCCAAAGCAAAAACAAGAACAAAACTCTCTACTTTATTCTTCCATCCCCTATTTTAATCTTTACTGCACCGTCCATTTCTAGACTCCACACTCCCCCCCCACCATCTTCTTTCTTCTTTCTTTCTTTAAATACAGTCTAATCCCGAGTGTGAACTGATGTAGTTTGTCTATGGGGAGGTGGGGAGGCAAAATCTCTCTCTCTCTCTTTCTGCCTTTTTTCCTTCTTCTTTCCTTGGCCCAGTTCATTATTTTTCTTTCTTGTCACTCAGTGTGATAGGTTGAACAGAAGTGCAGAGATGAGCACTGAAAACGGTGTCACAAGGCCTTAATCTAGTCTTTAATGCCTGACTTCAGAGATGTCATTTATCTTCTAACTGCAGCAGGCATCCACCAACTTTATCTCTAATAATATATTGATGGATTAAAAGGGTCGGGCAGGAGACCGGGCTGGAAAAATTGCTTATTGACATCAAAATACAGTGCCCTCAACCTGATAAACATGGAGGGGCTCGTGTATCTCCCAGAATAGTTGGTGTTGCTATAATTTTTTCTCTCTCGCATGTTTCTTGCAGGTTCACAGGGTGGTCCAGCAAAATAAACAAATAGAACAAATAAAGAGGAAATACAGGGATTTTTTTCTGCATTGACACAAGCAAGTGGAGGCAAGATATTTCACTCAAGATTCCCCCCCCGTTTCATATTACTGTATCTGGGTGCCCGTCATTAGCATTTATTTATCATGTTATGTGTCAGATTTCATAGCCAAACAAAAAGGAGAACAGCAACCCTGTTTTGGTAGGCTGGGAAAATGGGATACTGGGACTTGCTGTATGATATATGGCAACCTTCCTTAATAGTGACTCATTATGCTTTTACACACTATTCTTTCTCAAAAGCTATAAAAGCCTGGAGCTGTCTAGTAATCTCAAAGGCTAAAATCCATCCCACCACACACATGCACACACTACTCAAGCAAAGGCTTTATTTTGAGCATTAAACAAGGATAGAAAGAGATTTCAATGTGTGACTTTAGTAGGAAGAGTAGCCCTGCCTCTCCTTTTGTGATAAATTGCAACTCTTGTTCACCACCAGACATGTGAAGCCATGGAGCCTCTCCTCTCCCTTGATGTGTCTGTTCATGGAAGGTGCAAAGCCATTTAGTGATGCAAGCAAGCCTGCGGTGGGTGGCATCAAGGGAAAACATTAGGTGGGGCACAAAAGAGACAAAAGGCATTTCTGGGTGGGTGAGCTGAGTCCCAGGGGCTTGCTTTCCAAAGAAAAGGACCTGTATATTTCACATTAATCCTTCTGATAACAACCCCCTACACTTTCTCTGAAATAAGTCCCTTACATTTTAATGCAGCTAATTTAGATGATACATTTTTAACCATACTTGAATTACAATACAGAAAAATAAGCAGGGCGGGGGAAGAAGCCTAGTCCTCACAATCATTTCCTGAGTACAAACAAGGTAGGCACAGCACTGTGATTCTGTATCTCTAGCTCTATATTGCCACCCTACAGACTTTGAAGATGGCACTTCTGTTATGCAAATTATCAGTACACCTTCCTGGGTTGTTATGCCATTAATGAGTAATGAGTAATGGTTTTTTAGGTGTACTTTTGGGGGGAAGGGTGTTTTGCTTTCTCTTGCTCTCATTTATGGGGTTGTGGAAAGTGAGTGAGAGAATGTGCAAAATTGCACCTGATGCACAAGGAAGGAAGGAGGAAAGTTGTGTTCTAGATTAGCATGATTATTTTGGGGTTGGGAGTGAAATAGTTATCTAACATTGTCCAGTTCACTGTTTCTCACATCAAAAAGCTCATCTCTGGGCTCTTTCAGATTGGTCTATAGAAGCATGAGTTCTCATAATATAGCTCCTTGAGTCTGGCTGGGTTTGGCCAGCTTTTGCTGGTTGTTTTTGCCTATGCATCAACTTGTTTCATTCTTTGCAGGGCTGTTTGCAGCATTTTCTTGGATTTGCATGAAGGACTTTTTCGGACGGGGTTTTGTAACGGAAGCAGTCTCGTCCCCGTTGCGAGGCTGCTGCATGGCAGGGGTCCGTTCAGGTGACAGTCTCCCCTGCTGATACTGTTACGGAAGTGCTGGGAGGCTGCAGTGCCATATTTGGCAATTTTCTAATCACGAAAGTTGATCGTGATTAGAAAATCGCCAAATATGGCGCTGCAGCCTCCCAGCACTTCCGCAACAGTATCGGCGTGGGCACAGCGTCATCTGAAAGGGACCCCCTGCAGCGCAGCAGCCTCGCAACGGGGACGAGACTGCTTCCGTTACAAAACCCTGTCCGAAAAAATCCTAAGGCTATTCCAAAGGTTTTTAAAATTTGTGGTGATGATGTGGTTCTATGTTTTGAAGGGCAAATTGCTATGTACAGTGCTATGTTGCTAAAGGGCTATTTCACTGATGCACTATCACACTATGGAGATTATCAGATGAGCAACTAAAAACGTTCTTTTGACACTATATTTTACAGCATAAGTATGCTGGCATAATAGCACCCCTTTTCACATGCTGCTGTAATCACGAGACAGAGATGCCCCCGAATTATGGCAACACGACCACTTGTGCTGCTTACTTCCATGTTTTTGCACAGGCAAGATTTTGGTAGTTCTCGCGAGAAGATGCAAGCGTACTTAAAAGTCCAAAAACACCTAAATTACCAAAGAAAATGAACAAACAAGCACTGAAACACACTTGGAAATGTGCAAGCAAGATGGGGAGGTTCATAAAAAGTGCGTACCATACCTAGCTTCTGCATTCTCACCCAGAAGTGTTCAGGTGGGGACTGCCCATTGATTCTGGAATCATGCCAGCAGAACAGGGCACAGTTTTGCACACAAGCACTACCACAACAAAAATGCCATGGGAGATCAATTGGTGGCTTCTGCTTGCTAATAAAAAAGAACACCCTCTTCACAGCAGCAGAACACTGGGGCATGGCATCATGAGCTAGGGAAGCCCTTTTGCAATCTTGTTTTGATATTATAACACCATATTTGCCATGTCTGATAATTTCCTATAACTCTAAAAAAAAATTAAAAGGAAGGAGAATGTTTCTGTTTTGTCTGGGTACATCCCAGAATTAAAAAGAAACCCACTTGAGAATGGTAATACAATGTTGCTGGTGTCAGGAATTACCAGAAGATAGTCAGGGCTACAAAAAATTGTTTGGATTTTTTTTTAAAAAAAAAAGAGAGAGAGAATTACAACAATAAATACTGCAACCTCCCAACCCATTGGATGTAAGCAAAACCCCATCTGGAGAAGCCCTCTTCCTTGCCAAATACTGTAACTACTCTTTCTCCCTTATTGACTTTTTAGCTTAACATTTCCCAAAGTGCCTCTTTCCCATTTTCAATTTTTTTCTTCAGCCCTCTGTTACAACCTCACCTAAGCAGGTTTTACTTGGCCAGTAGACAACTATTACTTTCCATAGTTTCAGCGGAATGGAGAAGGAGAAGGAGAAATAATAAAGGCCAACTGTTGGTCATATTGGTTGTTTGGCTGGCTGAGAAATGTATCTTGCTGTTAAAAGGCTGCTCAAACCAAGTATTAAAAACAGTAACACCAGGGGTGCATTTACACTGTAAAAATAATGCAGTTTCCATCCTATGGAATCCTGAGGTTTGTAGTTTTACAAGGTCTTTACCCTTCTCTACCAAAGAGTGCTGGAGCCTCACAAAACTACACACCCCAGGATTCTGTAGGATGGAGCCATGGCAGTTGAAGTGGTGTCAAACTGCATTATTTCTAGAGAGCAGATGCACCAAGGGTTATAAACAATTAATATGTGGCATAGCAATGAAAAGTCCAGGAATCAAGGAAAAAAACCAAGGGAACAGAGGTAGATCAATTGGAATGAAGTCATAAGCCAGCAAGAGTAAAAAGATCTTCAGTATGTGATCTGAATGGATATTGCAGTGCTGCAAGTCCCAAAATGCTGACACTGCTAAGGAAAGGGCCCTTTTTCCTCTTATCAGCCAGCAGTTTCTAATGGCGAAGCATCATCTCTCCCATCACTCTCTGGATTCTTTTTGGACTCTATTTGCATGTGGAATCCCTTGAACAGCTTGGGATATTTCCCCTGGTTCCACATACATGTAGCTGTCTGTATCTGAATGATACATCTGAAACACCATGCCTGCCTGATGCTTTATGGGCAGGGAAGATGAACTTATATCTTTCAAGGCTGAACTTTCTACCTCAGATTCTGGATGCTGAAATGGGTTGTGTATTCCTAAGATCCACTGAAGGGTGGATTTAATACAACACTGCTGGTCAAACTAGACCAGGAATGGACAACTGCACTGGGGTTGTGGACCAAGTTTTGGCCCTCACACTCACATATTCTCACACATCAGCAAGCTGCAGTGTTGCAATTTTTTTTTTTTACAAACCAGAAGTGACATGGCATCACAGTCAATTTTCAGTCTTGGGGAGGGGGTGTTAGGGGTGTGCAAACCAAAACTGACAGTTGTCAGAGCTATTTTACATGGTTTGGTGGGGATTAAGGAAGGACACAAATACTGACTGGGGAAAAAATGTGGGGAGTCTGGGTGATTTGGGCTTCTAGAGATTATCAGACATGGTGGAATGCAATAAAAACACATTCCAAATAACACCAGAAGAATGGGAGGAGAACAGGAAGGGTGATGTTATCATATGCCACGTCCTTCTGTCATCTGGCGGTGTAGCACTGTCATGAACAAGGCTTCCCTTTCTTATTGATGGGGACAGCTGTGAATAAAAACGGACACCTTACTCACAGCCATGCTACACCCCCAGAACACTGGAGGACAAAGCCATCTGATAATCTTGCCCATTCCTGTTCTCATCGCGATCTTCTGATGCAGTATTTGCCATGTCTGATAATCTCCTTAGAAGACCTTAAAAATGGGGTTGGAGCTGCATGTGTAACTAGAAGTATAAGGGTATTCATATGCCCTACAATTAACTTATTTTCTCTCCCACAATGGGACTAGATGGCCCTTATGATCTCTTCCAACTCCATGATTCTATTATTCTAAGTTTTTATTTCATTTTATTTTATTTTATTTTATTTTATTTTGTTGCTGCAGCGAGGTCATGTTTTCCTTTGAACTGTTGTCACCTTGAGTACCTTTCATGGAGGAAAGGCAGTGTGTAACTGCAAGGAATAAATACATATTGCTGCAAGATGATAGTTTGCAAGCAGGAAGTATTAGGTATACAGTTGCTCCCATTATTTCTTAGCAGCAATCACAGTTTTGTGCTGCTGTTTCCCCTCCCTCAGAGGCCAGTAACCTTGGGCTCATCTTGGACTTCTCAGACCCTCCTTTTTTTTCTCCCATCCCAGCCCCTGCCAAATCTTCTACTCCTTTTTCACCATCTTGAAAACATTCCCTTGTTTTAATATTCCATGGACTTTCTTTTGGTGAGACAAAGCATGAAAAAAGGCATTAGAATAGTTTTCCAAATGCGACTCATGCCTCTTTCCCCCCCTTTTGTTGTTTTGCCTTTGTTCACAATATGTAATTTTCAAAACATTCAGGGGCATATATCACCTCCAAACAACCCCTAAGAATCATGGCTCACAGGTAGGTGACAAAGAAAAGAAATATTTGAATAGCAAGCTCCCAGCTCTGGAGTGGGGAAAGACTGTGTGCAAATAATATAATATTGTCTCTTTTTGAGCTCTTGCGTATTACAAATGCTAGGAAGCCGAAGATGATTACATTGCAAAAGTTATGTTGCCTTAATCTGAAACTTGCCAAAGAGAAAATTGTGAACTGTATATGAGCTGCTTTATATTAAGTTATACTATATGAGCCATGGTCCTACAGCATGCATGCATAGCGTACATCTGTATGCATGTAGTTAAGGGGGTTGCTCTATGCCAGCCTCGTTCTAAATGTGCAGAACCAGTTGTGTATTTGGCAGTGGGCTTGTTTAGGGTCCCATTGTGCAACAGAGAACATGCAATTATGGCCTCTGCAATCCCAGTGAATCAATTGGCACATTGAAGGTAGCAACAAATAGTTACACACTGTCTGAGGAGATGGTACTGCATGTGCAACAGTTACACTTGTGGGACTCTGCTTACCCAACCATGAACTGAATATGGTAGCTAGAAAACAGCCTCAAAAGGACAACCACATGCGTAAGAGGACTTAACACATGCATACACAAACAGGATTCAACTACTGAGTTGATATATAACTCAATGGCCAAAATCCTGTTGGTGTACCTGAAGTTGATTACCACTGCAAAACTCCCAAGGAAACAAGATTACACCTCCCATAATAACTAAAGAAGAACAAACTTAGGCCATGATCCTGTATGGCAGGACATACAGGAAGACTGCAGGCAGAACAATGTTGTTTTCCTCCTCTCTAAAACACCGCCCAGACTCACCATTTAACTCCTGCAGTCCCCCCCCCCCCGTGGGCATTCAGTGGCTGGCGGAGAGTGAGGGGGATCAGAGAAGTGTCTGGCTATGTTCGTGCAGCCAGATGCAAAATGGTGATATCATCCACTGAGACTTCTGGAGAACCATAGTAGATCTTAGTGGATGCTGTCAGTGGTCTGTGTCTGGCTTCTCTGATCTCCCCTCCCCACCCCCCAGCACCAAATGGCTGTGGAAGGGAAGGTTGTAGTGGCTAAATAGTGATTCTGGATGAAGGGCTTTGGTCATTGCACAGGGAGTGAGAGAAGACCAACCTCTGTGGTGACCAAGAAAAAGACAAATGCAGGCATATGTTGGACATACGTGTGTGTATATCATTAACAGGATGCTATGAAAAGACCCCCTCTGAAAGAGTCCAGAGAGCTCTTAGGCCTAACTGAACTACAAACCCCAGAATTTTACAGTAGGTAGCCATAACAATTAAAGTGGAATAATAGCACTATAACAGTGTAGTGTAATAAAGCCCAATGAAAATGAGGGTCTCTGGGGGAAATGATAAGGGGGGTGCACTCTATTTGTGAGTGCCCCCTCCTCATCCTTCCCACCAGAGTCCAGACTAACCACATCTTCATTGCTGGAATTGCTTCCTGGCCCCACCCTTTCCTTTCCCACCACCAGAAGCAGCCCTTCTCGGGTTTGAAAGCTGCCAGGGCAGACAGAGGAGACAGAACAGAATGGGCAGAATGTTACACTTTGCCTGGTTGATGTAGGATTTTAGCCACTGGCTGACAAGTATCTGGCCATGATCCCTATTTCTGGAGGACCCTAGTGGACCTCTTCAGAAGATATCCTCAGTCTACATCTGGCTGTGTTCCCATAGCCAGATGCAGACCAAGGATCTCTTCTGATGAAGTCCACAAGGGTCCTCTAGAAACCTCAGCAGGTGAAGTCATTGGTCTGCATCTGGCTATGGAAGTATAGCCAGACATATCTCTGATCCCTTCCACTCTCGCATCCCACATTGTTTCACTGTATTCAGAAGGATGGGGGCCAAAAACATCAAAAACTCAGAAGGAAAAGCCTTCACAGCTTTTCACAGAGTTAAAAAAAAAAAAAAAACCAGCGTGGGGAATGCACCATCCTGCATGTTGGAACAAGCGATTTCCTTTGAATTGCTTTCCCATAAGAAAGGAAGCACAAAGTTGATTGGCTAGATGAGTGCGGAGGTGGGGCTTGCTAACAGGGCAAACACCCAGCATCACCATCTTGATTTTTCACCTTAGCGAGCGAGTGCTAAGGCGAAAAAATGAGTGTTGGTTTTTTCCCCTTTTTTTGGAAAAGCAAAATATTGCTCCAGCAAACAGCTGAAACAGTTTTTTAAGAAAAGTTCAGTGGCAGCAGATTATGGTAGGTGAACACGTGAGTAAAAAAAAAAGTTTTCATGGCCGTCATCTTGACTGGTAGGCATGCAAAGCTTGGGGGGGGGCAAAACACAATTAAGACAGGTCGCAGCTGCTGTGAAATGCCATTACTGTGGGGCACTCTAGGTATTTTGGGGCTCATAGAGACAGGCCCATAGTGCAGGTGATTTCTTCTGTAAGCAGTTTTATTGGAGAAAGTGCATCAGCAGCTGCACTAGACCTTTAACAACATAGAACTTTTCTGCTCCTTATTTTCAGAGAACTGAGAGCTGGCAAGAACAGGATGCTAGTTGACAATCACCAGTAAAATCTACTAACAGTCAATAAAACTTCTTGTTTTGAACAGCTGTCCTTGAATCCAGAAATACAATCAAGCCAGTCCTTGAAGGCCAGTTTGATGACACCAATCTTTAAAAGTCTGTTATTCACAAAGAGCAGTACTAAAAAAAGACATTAGTGAGTCATAAATGCAGCTAACATTAGTATGTCAGATACGTCTGTGGAGCTCATTGTCAGAAATTCCCCTGACCTTCTCTTTTCTTCAGGTTTTTTTTAAAATCAGGGGCATCTATCACCTCCCCACTGATTTGTTTTCAGGTGATTGTTTTGCTCCATCAAAATGTGAAAATGTTACCTACCCTGACAACCCCTGCCCCATATCTATAATAAATTGGAAATATTTAATAATTAGGTCAAATGTGGCCTTCCACATAGTGGAAATTTCCAAGAAATCCCAAAGATTAGCATTCAGACTCAGTCAGGTATGCACTTAAGGAGGGGCCAGCCTAAATTCCAAAGAAATGTTAATTTGCAAGGCAACTGAAGGTCCAAACACCTGACTAATCCTATCAGCTAAAGCTGGGATACTTAAACCAGTAAACATTCCCCATACCTTTGTCCCCCAAACAAAGGAAGTTGCCTCCTCCATTCAATTGCAAAGTATCCACACATTAATATGCCATTAACATATTGAGAGTGTCTATTGTCTCTCCCTAAGCAGCTCCAAGGAACATTGTCTTTCACTCTAAATCCCATCCCCAGAAGGCAGTTATTGACTATAAAAACGCTTCCAAAACTCCATGCAAATGCTCACGGATCCCCTTCCTGTGGACACTATGGCCGTCTGTACAGCCATTCCTGTTCTGAACTCCCATTCTGCTGGTTTATTCCACCAGCTCTTTACAGAATAGGTGTCATATCTCCCACAAACCACTCCCTTCTCTATTCCTCTATCCCAATATTTCCTACTTTATTCACTAGCCTTGCATGAATGCTTGAAGCCTGAATGTGTGTGTGAATGTTATTGTTTTCTCAAATAAAGATCAATTATTGTAATATCTAGCTTTACGTCTTGTCCTTAGTACCAGTAAACATAGGTTAAAAGATACTGCTATCAGTTGCCCCTCTTGCATAGCCAAGCTGAGTATATTAATTCCCCAAATTAATATCTATATTTTGAGGGTCCTTAAGTATTTAGGGTAACAACAAACCCATCTGAAAATGCAGCAGTGTATCCATTTCTTCCCCCATCCCAGAAACTCTCAAAAACAAAATAAACATACTTTAAACAGTTGTTTATCAGCCAAAAATGAAACTAGAAGTAACATGATGCCACTTTAACTTTCTCAGAGAAGTTCCATGGGATCCACCAGAAGTATGCAGTGGCTAAAGTCTCACAGGGCCCTTTCATATTACACAGTTATAGTGTTATGATTCTATTTTAACTGCCATGGCTGTGTCCTATTGAATCCTGGGATTTGTAGTTTGGTGAAGCACCAAAGAAGCTCTCTAGCTGAGAAATTCTAAATTCTCCTTCCTAAACCATAGATCCAAGGATTCCATAGAATAGAACATGGCAATTAAAGTGGAAGATAACAAGGTTTGTCTATTAAATAATGAAACTGTGTTTCTACCTTTCAGACAAATCAGGGAGAACTGATGGTGAATGCATGAGTGGTGACCCTGAATATGTGTGAACCTGCATGACAAACATCAACACTCTCGGCCATTCAGTTAATTGTCAGTCGTCATTTAAAGTAGCTATGTTATCTGCTGTATGCCAGAAAAATGCTAAGTTTAAAAGTCAAGCAACATGTCAATTTGAAATTTTTAGTAAAATTGAACAAAACACCAATGGAATCTTTCAAATGCCTACTGAGGCCTACAGGGAAGACTGCATGTCTAGTGCACATGTGTTTGAGTAGCACAAAAGATTCAGAGAAGGACATGAGAATGTGGAAGATGATGAACACCCTGAATGACCTTCCACTTCAGGAACCAAAGAAACTGTGGGGAAAAATCAGCCAGATTGTTCGAGGAGACTGCCAACTCAGTCTCCGAATGATAGCTGAGGCCATGAGCATTGACAAAGACACTGTGTAGAAAATTTTGCATGAAGATCTCAACATGAGAAAAGTTTGTGCCAAGATGGTCTATAGAGCTCTCACGCCAGAGCAAAAAGAGTGCCACAAGGAAATTTTGTACTGACATTCTGCAGCATCTTGAGGTGCACTCAAACCTTTTTCAAAAAATCATCACTTGTGATGAAACCTGGATCTTCCAGTATGATCCTGAGACAAAATGACAGTCAATGCACATGAGAGGCAAGAAACTTGTGAGAGTACCTTCTTTCTGCAGCTCTTTGGGGTTACGTTTAATGTCAGAATGCACACCATGTCCTGGTTTATCCTCATGAACTAAACAAGAAAGTACAAAAAATTCTCCTCACTATAAGACAAGAAGATTACCTCCCCAATGTCTCAGAGAAAACTTGCATACTTGCAAACTGATTTTTACACATTTCTACAAATATGTGCAATTTAAACTGTTGCCTTGCTTCAGGGATTATTAAAAAAAGGAGATGCATAGGGTGGGTTGTCTGTATCTTTGTAAGCAACTAGCCTGTTCTTTTTTGTTTAGAATGTTTGTGTGATTAACATTAGCTTAGGAAGGAAGGAAAAGAAAAGAAAAGAAAAGAAAAGAAAAGAAAAGAAAAGAAAAGAAAAGATGAGATGCTAGGGACATTTTTGCATAACGTGCACAATACTGTACATGTTGGGGGTGGGGGAGAAAAAGAGAAAGAGAAATTGTACTGGGTATTTTTCCTTTCAGGCTGGTCTAAATACCCTAAAGCAGTGGTTCTTAACCTGGGGTCCAGGGACCCCCAAGGGTCCACAATATCCTCAGAAAGTGTCTGCAAAGGCTTGAAAGTTGCTTGGTCCACCTCCCCCCTGCAGTGAAGTGGCCACGTGACAGGAGCCAAGGCAAAGGCTGGCTGGCTTGGCCTGCACATTGCCATTCAATCTGCTCCAGCCACAAACTTGCAGGAAGAAGCAGGAGAAAAGTCTTCCCTCCCCCACCAGTGCCTCTGAGGGAAGGTTTCATGGATGGTGTAATTGTACTGTTGTCATTCTTATGTTGTTGTCATCATTGTTGTTTTAAATTTTGAGTGAAATCTTGGGGGTCCACAGCAACAAAAGTTATTAAAAGGGAGTCCCTGGTAAAGAAAAAGTTAAGAACCACTGCCCTAAAAGCATCAGATCCTGTCTGATCTTGGAAACGAAGCAAGGCTAGTACTTGGATGGGAGACTGCCAATGAATAACAGGTGTTGTAGGCTATCTTTCAGAGAAAGGAACTGGCAAAATCACCTCTGAGTATTCCTTGTCTAAGAAAACTCTATGAAATTCATGGGGTCACCATAAGTCAACAGGTGACTTGAAGACATGCACACACATGCACACGCATGTGCACACACACACACACACATACACACAGAGCTTGCCCTCATGCTAGAAGTGTGATGTCTTGTGGGGATTTAGAAATCCTTGATAACATATATTGCCATGTTGAGACCATTTGTCTCAACCATAAATAAGACACTGATGAATTTTCTCACATCCCTAATTCCATGTGAGGAATTGAATGTAGAGTCCCTTCTATATCCATTGGCAGAGGGGAAGCAATGGGAAAGTTACCAATAGTTGGTTGGAATCTCCACTTAATGGGCCTGTATTGGTTTGCAATGATTCTGTTCACTCATGGATGGACATTTATCTTTTTTTCTTTTTCTTTGAAGAAGACCAGAGACTTCTGGGGTACACAGAGGGAGATAAGGAGAATATTAGGTTCTATGCCAATATGCAACTGTGCCAGAGATAAAACCAACCTCCATAGGTGCCATCTCCTCCTCTGATCTCTTTATTTTTCCTTCATTTCTTCTCATTCTGCCTTTGCTTGCATTTCAAGGTTAAAAAAAGTCAGGATACAATAGTAAATATGTAAGATTAACTCCTAAAATATGTTAGCAAGTGAAAGCTAAAGAAAGCCAAATGATTTTTAGAAAGGCTTTCTTGAAGCTTAGAACACAGACAGCTTTTTGATCCTTTATCTCAGCATAACAAAAAAAAAAAAACCCACCACCAAATTGTTTATATATATATATATATATATATATATATATATATATATAAAATCACATATGCATGCACATGTGTGTGTGTTTATAAGACTCTATGTCTGTATGAATCAGTGTGTATATGTATTTTAATTCACACAGGCTTTCTTTTCTTTAAAATGCTGCAAGAAGCTCTTTTTTGCAGATTTCATTTTCTTTCTTTCTTTTCTTTTCTTTCTTTCTTTTTTTCTTTCTTTTTTTCCCTTTTTTTTTTGATATTTCAAAGCTGGCAGTTCAGTAAATGGCTGGAACTGCCACATCTCTGTTCTTGCTAAAGAAATCAATGCTAATCCTATTACTGGCAGTTATCACCTATCCCAGAAACCGCAGCTAAAAGAGAAAAAAACACTGAGATGTCAAAGTAGGAAAAGGGGCTGTGGGAAGGGGGGAGAAGGCGCCCTTCTTTCACTTTCAAACAGTGATTGTTTTCTTATTTTTGATCAATTTTTCCTGTTAAAAGAAAAACTAAACCACCACCACCGCTACCCCCCAAAAATATGTGCTCCAGTAACATAAAGGATCATGATTAAACCTTCCCTCCCTTGAGAAACACAGTTTGAAGCCAGAGACATTCTTTAGCTCCTCATTGTCCACATTGTTCCTAGGCAATGCAGTCTTGGGCTTCGTATGTTACATGCCAGGATGGAAGGTCTGGTAATTTTACTGGGAGCTCATGCTCCACAATGCCACCATGTTCACTTCCCATGGAGCACTCGGGAAAAGCCTGAAGAAAGTGGAGAGCAACAAATTTCACCATCTTGTATCCCATTTTTTCCAGATTAAGGGGCCCTCCTAGGTTGTTTGCTGTGGAGCTCCACACAGTGCTGGAGCCAGAAAGTGCTGGGTTGTGAAAAGCCACAACATGCTGGGCTCATCCAGAAGGGAGGGGGAGTCTCTGGAAGTATTGAGAGTTTCTAGTCCTTTTTGTTTTGATTTGACCTGTATATTCCCAAGTTTGCATCCAAGCGCTTTCTTGAAATCTCTCAGGTTTCCCTCACTTTCCCCCTTGTTTTCTTCCTCTTTCCTCTGCCACTGATCACATGTCACATCTAGACTCATGCAACATTTCAGAAAATAATTGTCACCAGTTTCCACTGAGCCTTCTTTATTAATATTCAGGAGTTACAGTCAAAGTGCTAAAATGATTTAGCAATGTTGCATTAGTTAGGATCATTTTGTTTTGGTGCAGGCATTCCTCTTTCCCACATTTAATATCTATTGAGCCAGTGTCCTGGAAACAATAGCTATGTGTACTGGCAATGGCCATCTCAGCCAGGTCTGGGAGTAATACAAACAGATAGCCAAGTAGAGATCCATTTCATTTTGGAAAATACCAGGTAAATTTAAACTGACCTGGGAAGTAAGAATGAAAAGTTCTTGGTAATGCTGGGAGTTCCCAGGTAATGCTTTGGAATGAAGGAAGCAACCGTTTCCACTGGATGTGTCTGTAGGAGCCCATCTGGCATGCTGTTCCTCCCAGCCACTGCCAGCTCTCTGGCTCTTTCCTTGATTTGATTGTGTATTCCTGCATGGCAGGGGGTTGGACTAGATTGCCCTTGTGGTCTCTTCCAATGCTTATCATTCTATGAATCTATGTAGAATTCCAAAATAAATTTGGTTTGTACAGAAACAAAACTGGGTTCTTTTGGAGTTTGTTTTCTCATTAACTTCCACAGTTCATCTCAGGACTTTCTTCTGTGACTGCTAGAGTAAACAGAAAGATGTTTCACGCATGAGCTGGGACAATCAAACTCAATGCAGGTCAGAGCATCTGAATCAAATGCTAGGCTGCAGGGAACTCTTCAAATAAAGCCCCCAAAGCTGTCTGATACCAAACTCTAAAACTGCCTGTGTGGTCAGAGGGGAAACCACTTCAAGGATTGTAAAGCTCTTCCTCCAAACCCAATGCCAGGCAAGCTAAAATAGGTGAGCTGGCTCCAAACAGAGCTTGAAAGAAATTGTGGTTTTGGACTGCAACTCCCAGACCCTCCAGTCAGCATGCTGGGGGTGGTGGGTGTCTGAGAAACATAGCTCAAATACAAAAAATAGGCTTTGGCTCTGGATTTGATGGGGCCCTCAGCAGTGTGTCCTTTATGCATAAGAAGGGACCCCTCTTACAAAAATAGAATTTCTTCTATATTGACAGGTACAGATCAGGACTGGTCGTACTATTAGGCAAAGCAAGCCAGACATCTTTTAGGCTGCAGATTTTGAATGGCATGAAAGGCCCAAAAACTATTGCTTTAAAAAAAACCATTGTTATTGTAGTTTTACTATCAGGGAAGGAGAGAAGTGCTTGTCGGATTTTCTACCACAAGTGGCAAAATACCGGGGCATGCTGGAGATACTGGCTGAATTCTACATTAAGGAGACAGAGTGTAATACTCCACCCACACATCCTGTGTCTTCCTCCTGCAGTGGCAGCTGAGTTTCCCAAGAGGGGCCCTGCTGGGGGACAGGGGGGAGGCATTTCAGATAATAAAGAAGCAGCTGGCCTCAGCTTGGAAGGAGGAAAAATGACGGTGCATTCACAGATGAAATGCACCCTTCTTTTCCTTCCCTTCAGAGGCCAGAGCATCCACATCTTCATTTCGTGAATTGCCTCCCCTCTTCCTCCCCACATGCTATTAAGCAGCAGTAGCAGCAGCAGCTGGAGAAAAGTTTTGGACAAGACACAAAGGCTAGAGAACCCCTGCTCCCTATACAAAAAGAGACATTATGCATGCATATATCACTAGCTGACTCAGATGCCTGGGACTGATAAGAGCACTGGAGAGAAAATTGTGCAGAGTTGTTCACTCATAACTCTAGGAAACTCTTAAGAAAGGAAAGCAAGAGTAGGGACTATGTGGCCCTTTCAGTGATCCTGATGGCATCTCCACCCTCCCCATCATAGAAACACAGGGGTCTTGTACAGTAGGAGTAGGGAGCAGGTTAATGCTTCTCCACCCCATTATTTGTGTGAGTGACTTTGGGTAGTTATGCATATAGGTGCAGGTGCAGGTACATGCACCTGTAAATATACAGACTCCAGGGATGGCACTGACATCTGATGTGGCTCTTAGGACCATATAAAATTTACAAATGCTAGAAGATTTGGTTTAGGGGCATTATTCAAATAATAAATCTACCACAAATATCTTGGGGTTGTACGGAACGTTTGTATGAAAGTAATGCCAGCAATTCCATATGTTTAATGACAGAGCTGTCTCAAACAAGTAGCAAGAGGGTGAAAGATTTTGAAAGCGAAAGTGTGAGAAGTGCAAAAACAGATGAAAAATGCAGGACTTTTCCCTCACCTTCTACCAACCGCTCACCTCCCTACAACGTCTCTTCCTAAATTCTTTTGTCTTCACCTGAGCTCCAGTAGTACAAGCTGAGAGAAAAGTTCTTGAGAAGCAGAGAAACACTTCTCTTGGTACGTACCCTACTGTGTGTAACAGACACCCCCACGGATCCTGAAGAATGGTGGATCCGGGGGAGGTGTTTTAATGATGAGCAGAGAGGCGAACCCATGGGCAGGCCTGGGCGTGGACACGCCCCGGCCAGGAGGAGTCAGGGGAGGCACCAAAGCAGGGGCTATTTCACCCAGTGCCTCCCCTGGTCTCCTCCTCTTTTCCAGCTGTTCGGACCTCACTTTTTTTCTGTGTGATGAGGACACTTCTGTTTTAAACACATGAAAGTGCTGCCATCACATCAAGTTTTGTCACTCCTGAGTCTGTGTAAAAAAAATAGCTTGATTCTTGCAGTGGTTTATTGCAACTTCTGGTCCAAAAGGGAAAGAAAGAATCCTGGATGGTACCCATTTTAAACTCAAGACCTAGGAGCTACTGCTCAGCAGCAGACCTGGGAGAGTACCCTTGGCCCCTAGAATCCAATGATTTACCGGTAATCCAGCCAGTGGGTATGGAGGAGAGGTAAACATCAGGACCATGGACAAGGCAAACCTGTTAATCTTTAAAGCAGGGGTGAGGAATATGTGATTCTCCAGATTTCACTAAACTGCATTTCCCATCAGCCTAGTCAATGCTGAGGAATGCTGGGAGTTATAGTCTGACAACACTGGGATTGCTGCATGATTCTCACCCCACTAGTAAAGGTGTTCCCCCACACTTTTAAGCTTCCCTAAGACTGCAAGATTTGTGAGTGAAAGGCTACCCAAGCACTTACGTTAAATGCATTGCTGTGGTTGTTTTCACAGAAAGACCACCTGATTGGCATTCAGACTGGGTCATCATTGAAAGATAGCATGGAGAGGTGTGAACAAAATTCATTGGAGCCCAAGGCCAGTTCTTGGACACATTCAAGGTTAAATTGTGAAAGAGCAATGTATTTTAGAAACATTTGTTGTGATTATTTGCTGTCTTTTATGTACTTCATAGTGTACTTCATAGGAATTCAATAAAGAGGGTAGGAATTCAATTTAAGCTGGACTGGTTTGTCATTCAGTCTGGAGTGCCACAAAAATGTCTGTGGTGTAGAGGTTAAACAGATAATGGACTCTGCCATGGGCTTGCACTTTACTGCCTGTCATTTGTTGTGTCTTCTGAGCATGTGCTATATATAAGGGTTCCTCTTTCCTTCACTGAAAGGAATCCTCGAAGGGACCACACAGGCAAGGGAGAAGCAGAGGTGGTGTAATGTTGGACAGGAAAAGGCAGTGAGGCAGAGGAGCTTGAAGAACTGATGTTGGCCCAAGTGTTAACAAAGGAGTGGCATGCTTAAGAGAAGCCCTTAAAGGAAATATCTGAGACAGTGGCACGTGTTATCTTCCAGGTCAGTGGGATGGTGAATCTGGTCTGGATTTTAGTCTGAACTCAAGGAGCTATCCAAGATGATGGCCAGAATTCACTAAGTCAGTTATGAACACATAACTTAGATACTGTTTTATATTCATGATCCCTACATATTCTCTAGTTTAGGGGATATGTAGGGGGAGCCATCGTGTCATAGTGATTTGAGTGTCGGACTATGACTCTGGAGACAAGGATTCGAATACCTGCTTGGCCATGGAAACCCATGTTCAAGTCACATACTCTCAGCCTCATAAAACCCCATGATAGGGTCACCTTAGGGTCGCCATAAGTCAAAAACTACTTGAAGGCACACAACAGCAACAACAACAAGGGATCAGGAAAGTCCCCCAATTCCAACTTACCAAGCAGCAGACACTAGTCAATGGGGGGGTCTACTCCTCTGTCAATTGGGAAACATCTGGTGGATGGTCCCACCCCACACCCACCCCTTGTGCAAGGGATCTCCAGCATGAGGGGGAATTGGGACAGGGACCTTGCTTCTGCTTATTGCCCTGGAGATCACTCATGGGAGCAGGAGGACCAGCAGTCTGCTACTTCCTTTGTTAAAAAATATTATTTGTAAAACTTTACATACTTTAAAAATAAAATATAATTTTACATTACATTATCTTATTGCGGTGTTTTTGATTTACATTTTACAAACATATATTTGTGTTCTTATAATTATCTTTACACTATCTCTTCTTCCTTGTCTTTTCTTATTTACAAACACTTCCTAACCTCTATTTGCTACAACTTCTTGTAAGTATTACAATCCTCTTTTCCTTCTTTTAACCTATTACTGCATGCATCACCATTACTCCTGCACATTTAGCATCATGTTTTCTCCATATTTGTTCTTTAAATGTTCTATCAATTTCCCCCATTCTTTATAAAAGGTTTTTAGACCTTGGTCTTTTAATAATCTTGATAAATTATCATTTTCTATCATTTCCATTATTTTTATTTTCCATTTGTCTATAATCAGAGTCACTTTATCCTTCCAATATTTTGCGTAATGCATTCTTGCTGCTGTTAGTAAATTTATTATTATTTTCTGTTGATGTATCAATAATGTTTCATCTATCATATTTAATAAATATCCCTCAGGTTTCATTTGTAAACTGATTCCTGTCATCTCTTTTATTTCTTTTTGAATTTTGCTCCAGTATTTTTGTATCTCTGGGCAAATCCAGCATATATGAAGATATGCACCTTTGGTCTTTTGACACTTCTGACACCTATTATCTTGATTTTTATACATCTTGGATAATTTATCTGGTGTTAAATGTCATCGATAGAACATTTTATAAAAGTTCTCTTTCACAGATGCTGGTTTTATCATTTTTATTCCTATTTTCCAGACTCTTTCCCACTGATTTAATAATATTGGGTGTCCTATATTCTTTGCCCATCGTATCATGTTCTCCTTAATCAGATCTCTTTCCATTTCTAATTTTAGTAGATATTTATATAATTTTGAAATTGTATGCTGTTTGTCTGAAGTTCTTATTAATTCAAATTCTGTCAGATTATCTTCTATTCCATATAACTTTACTTCTCTTACATATTGTTCACGTAGTTGTTTGTATTGGAACCAGTTGCAATGTATTCCTTCCTCTTATAGTTCTTGTATCTCCTTAAATTGATATTTACCATTTTCTTCTTTTAATAATTCCTTATAAGTAATCCATGTTTGTGCTTTTAGATTGTCATTTCTATTGAAAGCTTCTTGAGGCGATAACCATGTTGGTGCTTTTGTACATATTAATGATTTGTACTTTAACCAAACTCTGAGGAGTGTCCTAATTACATGATTATTGAATGCTTTGTTATTTTTAAATTTCTCTTGCCATAGAAACACATGAAAACCTAGAGCTAATTCCACTCTTTCCAATTCTAAAATCTTCCTATCTTCTAAGTTTATCCATGTCATTAACCATGTAAGGCAACATACACAATCATATGTTTTAATGTCCGGTAACCCCATTCCTCCTCTTTCCATCACATCTTGTATAGATCTCATTTTTATTCTTGGCTTTTTGCCTGCCCAAATGAACTTTGATAGATCTTTCTGCCATTCTAGAAAAACACGATTATTCGTTATTATCAGGATTGCTTGAAACAAATATAATAACTTCAGCAGACCTAACATTTTAATCACTGCAGTCCTTCCCATCAGCGATAAGGAGAGTTTAGATCATTTTTAAGTTCTTCTTTTATATTTATCCATGTTTTCTTGTAATCGTTTTCAAAGAGTTCGGTATTCTTACTTGATAATGTTATTCCAACGTATTTTGTTTTTGTTACAACTCTAAATCCTGATATTATTTGTAATTCTTCCACGTCCTTCTTCGTTAAGTTCTTCACTATCATGTTTGTTTTTTCTTCATTTATCTCTAGTCCTGCATGTTCTCCAAACTCCTGTATTGTCTTGCATAAATGTTTTACACTTTCCTTTGGTTCTTCCAATGCTATCATGAGATCATCTACAAATGCTCTTATTTTAAATGTGAAGTTTTTTTAATTTTAATGATTTTATTTCTTGGTTTTGTCTAATTTGCCTGTTCAAAACTTCAAGTACTAGAATGAAAAGGAGTGGGGAAAGCAGACATCCTTGCCGCGTTCCTTTATTTATTATTATCCATTCCGTC
The DNA here is from genome assembly GCA_030847615.1 of Gambelia wislizenii. Classification (NCBI taxonomy): domain Eukaryota; kingdom Metazoa; phylum Chordata; class Lepidosauria; order Squamata; family Crotaphytidae; genus Gambelia; species Gambelia wislizenii. Next base: position 67,225,499 of record JAUMIR010000003.1, read on the forward strand.
TGATCACCATTTATGTTATTTGTGCCTTTTGTTCCTTATATATTTCTTTTACCCATTTTATAAAATTTGTTCCTATGTTTATTTCTTCTAGAACCGACTTCAAAATTAATTAATTAATTATCGAACGCCTTTTCTGTGTCAAAAAAGATTAATGCTAATTTCTTTTCATTATGCTTTTCATAATGTTCTAATAGGTCAATCACTATCCTTATGTTATCTTTTATTGATCTTTGAGGTAAAAATCCTGTTTGATCTTCCTTTATCCAGGGTTGTAGTACCTCTTTCAGTCTTTCTGCGAGTATTGCAGCGTAATACTGTCACTCACAGTTGCTGCTGCCTGGTAAGTGAGGACTGGGAGAGTCAGGTCAGGGGACACTACATAGCCACATAAGTATGGTGCTTACACATTCGTGACCACCCAAGCAAATTCCAACCAATAAGCCTATCTGGGGGATAAGGTTTCAAACCTTGGATAGCTCCTTTGAAGTTTGGATTAAAACCAGGAGTGGATTTACCACCCCATTGGCATGGAAACTACCACCCACACTGATCAGATGGAAGATTTCCAAGAAAAGCCCCGCGCTGCAGCAGGGGAGAGGTGCTGTGGGAGAGGGGGGAAGTAATGCTGTCCCATCTGACCAAAAATTAGATTGGCTGAGTGACTAGATCTACAACATTTATTAAATTATTTTGCAAGTATTTTGTCAGTTGCTGTTAAATCCTATTTGCTTTTTTTATTAAGTTACACTAATACAGTCTAGGTGCATGACATTTTAACCAAATACAAAAGAGAAAACTCCTTCCCTGCGATAATAATAACTAGGAATTTCACTAGAGAGAAAAAAAGAGGAAGCAGAGGGAAATGGATTTGGGGCAAACAGGATGAATATCCATTTATTTCAGTGATATGGGATTTGTTTCTGCACTGCAGATGTCTCTCTCTGGCTTTTCTTCGCAAATGAAGATTCAGGAAGGACTCATCCCGTGTTTTCTGCAAGCACGCTGATGACTAAAAAGGACAATCCGAGATAGACAAGTCCGGTTGCAGAAAGCACAGCAGAAGGTCTCCTTGGGTGATGTTTCCGGGTTGTGATTCTTTCTGTGTTGACGTTTCTCTTCAAGACTTGTTCGGCGTGAGTTCTCAAATAAGGCTGCAGCATTGTGGATAGTGTGTCTCCATGCCTCCCGATGTGAGGTCAGGGAGGACCATTGTTGGTGATCAATTTGGCCGAGCCTGAGATGTTGTTTCATGGAGCCCTTGTATCACTTTTTTGTTAAAGAGACTTTGAAAATGTTCAGCCCATCGATTCAGGATGGAGGCTTTATCAGTAATTAATGTTTGGCCATCTGTACTATATGAGGAGCTTTGGACCTGATAAGTAGGTCCAAACACTGCTTTAAGAGCTTCATAAAATCTTCTATGATCACCCAGATCTGCACAGCATTGTGTCTTTTCTGCTATATTGATCCACCACTTGTTCTGCATGTCTTGGAGTTTCTGTTGAAATTTACTACATGTGAGGCAGAAAGCTGCTTTTCTTACATGGCAAGTTGGCTGGGCGAGGAATGCCTGGTGAACAGTTCTCTTCTTTGCCAACAGCTCCTGGTTCTCTTGGTTGCTTTCATCAAACCAGTCTTGATTTCTCTTGTGGGAGAACCAAAGGGATTCTTCTGCAGACTGGAGGATACTGTTTTTGATATGTTGCCAAAGCACGGTGGGAGAAGGATCTGTAGGATGGTCTTTAAGTTTTGTTTGCAGATTTGCCTGGAAGTTGTCTCTCATGGTAGCTTGTTGAAGATTGTTGACTTGGAGTCTACTCTTTAAGTTGCCACCCCTCTCAGGTTTGAACTTAAGATGAAGATTTAGTTTACATCTGACGAGGCGATGATCTGTTTGGCATTCTGCACTGGGCATCACTCAAGTATGATGGACATTGCAAACGTTTCTCTGGCAGACTAGAACATAGTCAATGAGGTGCCAATGTTTGGATCGGGGATGCATCCAGGTTGTCTTCAAGCTATCTTTCTGCTGAAAGATAGTGTTTGTAATAGTCAGCTGTTGTTCTGCACAGAACTCTAGCAGGAGGCGTCCATTATCAATGCAATTTCCAATAACATGCTTGCCTAAGACACCTTTCCAGGCTTCAGAGTTCTTTCCTACTCTGGCATTGAAGTCACCAAGGATAATAATTTTATCTTCTACAGGGACTTTTTGTATGAGGTGGCGTAGGTCTGTGTAGAATCTGTCTTTCTCTACAGGGTCGGCTTGCATAGTTGGGGCATATATACTAAAGAGAACAACATGTGGGAGGCGTAAAGAAATAATGCAATCAGAGTGTCCTGTTGGCAAGGTTTCGAGTTTGGAGGCAATGGAGTTTTTAATCATGAAGTCTACTCCTGAACGACATTTTTCGGTTTTGGGTTTCCTAGACCAGTAAAGTGTGTAGCCAGTGCCGTGTTCTTTAAGGCTGCCTTCCTCATGGAGATGAACTTCACTAAGAGCAGCGATGTCAATATTAAGTCATGATAGTTCATGGGCTATTAGGGCAGAACGACACTCAGGCTGTCCACTATCTTCAGAGTCTCGCATGGTTCTGATGTTCCAGCATGCAAGCATCAGTTTATTTACACCTTTGGAGGCCGGTGTGTGCCTTTGTTTCTTTGCCTTGGTTTGACCGCATCAGAAGATTCCCCTTGGCCGCGGCTAGCCAACTAGGTAGTTGGGGATGAGCTTTCGTTAGGCCACCTTTTCTAGGCCCCTCTCCATATGGAGCAAGCAGTGCTCTCCTTAAAAAAGGCTGCTTGGTCGTTCAGGATGCTGCTGAACAGGACTGTCATCTCCCGGGTCAGCCTCGAGCGACCAAAGTCCTGAACCGCCTGCATGCAGGGTTGGGTCTGCGGCTTCCAGTGCATCTTTACCCCTGCCATTTCATCCCTCGCCTATCGCTACAGGGCTTTTTTTTTTTTAATGGATTTGTTCTTCGAGCCTGTGCAATGGATTTTTCTGGTGGAGCGCAGCATGCACAGAACTGGCTTCACCCTTTAAACCAAAGGTTCATCTGCTGGCCTTGCAAGCATGGACAGTAGTAGCGAGGTCCTCGGGCCTTAGGTTTGATTAGAGTTTCCTTCTTTTAAATGGTTGACCTTACAGGGTTGGATGAGCACCATCTGCCCGGGTTTGGAATTAGAGTTTTCCTTCTCCTAGGATGGTTGCCATAAGGCTAGAGAGCTCATCCTGCCCTTTGACGCTCTTTGTCAGACCCTTCGGTTTTGACCTGTCTGGCATGGGAGACCCTACCAGTGGCTATTATGCCACCACCAGCATAGCTCAAAACATCATTAGGGTACGCAAGCCTCTCTCCCACGACAAGGGGGCATCAACGGAGAGGACTGCAGATGTACACAACTTGGTAAGCTCTAGTTTATTTGGACTAAAACTGCAACAACCTTGCCACTAATTCCTATTTTTAAATGTGAATTTTTGAACTGGGATTTGAAGAAAGCATAGACCAAATTGGCCAAGGAGTTAGGCTGAGGCATTCTCATTCAGTATAAAGAATTTTTCCTTAAATGCAAATAGCATGAGCAGAGGTGCTAATGATGCAGGAAGGTGAATGTAACCCTCCCCCTTTTTTTCAGCTGAGATTTTCTTAAACTCATAGTCAGTTCCAGGGCTACATGTACCTTCACCCAGCTGTTCTTGCAGCCCTCTGCCTTTCCACAGGCAGACTCCAGGAATGATGATTCACTTTTTAAAATAGTTTGCAAGTACTCGTGCATTGTTTATCACTGGAAAAAATGCCAATTTTTCAAAACCAGAACATTCAATCACTTCTAGATGTTTTTTTTTCTTTATTTTGTTTTGTTTCAGGACATTTTTTGGCAGTCCATATGTCCTTTGAAGGACCTCAGGGCAGAACATTGGTCTCTGGACCCTCTACAGTTGCCTACTCCAGATTTATGGGATTCCCAAAAGTGGCTTTCTCCTTCCTTCTTATCAACATAAGCTTCAAAGGAAGGAGTTTCATCAAGGCCTGATCAGAGAAATGGGAAGCTTAAATTCCCTCCACAACTGCTGTGATCCTAATAATTATCAGATCCATCACTATGTGGCATGCTGCTGCTATTTCCATTTTTAAAAACCTGAACATTAAATGGAAAGGTGCAATTAATCTCATGTGCAGTTTAGCCCTAAGACGTGGTGTTATGCAGTCATTATGGGAAGTAGTTCAAGGCATAAAAGGCAGAGAGAGAGAGAGAGAGAGAGAGAGAATGAGTTAGGGTCCTCTGTATAGGGTATTCCCAGGGCCAGCAGTAGGATGTTGTAGCCTGTTCTACATGGAGTTCCACTCCCCTGAAAGAAGATGTTCAAGGTACTCCTTGAAACAGCACTGTCACTTAAGGTTCAGGGATTCAGTGTTTAGGAATACTTTTTACCAGGTTAAATTGGTTCATCATCTATGACCTTCCTGAACAGGTATAGTCCTGCCATAGTGTCCCTTGCTCTGGTAATCTTTTAGTTGGACTGCTTACTACCTTTCAGTGTTTGTCAAGCTGCCCTTAAAAATGAACCTGAAGCTTCAACTAGTACAGAATGCAGTGCCCAGAATGACCACCAGCAAAGGTAGGCAGAAGTGTATTGTTCCAGTTCTGAAGGCACTGCACTGACTGACTGTTTGCTTTTAAGTTCAATTCAAGATAATCACATTTACTTTTAAAGCCCTAAATAAATGGGACCAAAATGTGGGCAGGAATGACTCTCCCAGTACCAGCTTATGATCATTAGGGTAGATTCTCCTCCAAGTATACAGTCATCCCTTGGAATTCACAACTTTCCTTTTCGCGATTTTGTGTATTCATGGAAAGCTGCGGAGGGGTTGAGGCTGAAAGGCTTGTCACATACACACACAGACAAACACACACGAGTGGCATGGCTTTCCTAGGGGTTCCTTCCCTGGGCACTGCCAAACCCCCGCAGAGGGGTTAAGGAGGACAGGCTTCACACACGCACATGCGCGCGCACACATGGATCCTATGACTTTCCTGGGGGGACCTTCTACCTTGCCAAGCATTATTGTCCTTTCTAGTGAATCATGTCTTCTCATGATATCTCCAAAGTACAACAGTCTCAGTTTAGTCATCTAGGCTTCTATGGTGATTTGAAGCTTGATTTGCTCTAGGAAGCATTTATTTGTCTTTTTAGCAGTTCCCTTGTTTGTCATAGAACATCCCCACTCTTCGTTTAAATGTTCCTTTGATTTCTCAGATGTTATGGAAGAGGTCTATTCTTCCTTTTATTGTTGGACTTTTCCATTTTTCTGTATTGATTGTTATAGTACTGTAGTTCTATTTGTCCCCACACATAAGTTATTCTCAGGTTTCTATTTTTGACCCCTTTTACTTTTGCTTCTCCTCTGACCTTAACTGCTTGAAGAGTTTCATCTGTCGTCCACTGAAGCTTCTCTTTCTTTTTGACTGCAGATAGTATCTTTTTGCATTCTTCCCTTACAATGTCTCTGACTTCAATCTAGAGTTCTTCTGGCCCCCAGACAATTAGGTTTAATAGTGCAAATCTATTTTTCCATTATCTTTAAATGCTATAGGGATGTTCTTCAGATTGTATTTTGGCACATTGGTTGATTTGGTGTTCTTCTTTAGCTTTACTCTAATCTTTGATATTAGCAGTTCATGGTTTGTGCCACAATCTGCTCCTGGTCATGTTTTTACAGAGAGAATGGTGCTTCTCCATCTTCTGCTTCCAATTATGTAGCCTGTTTGATTTCTATATTGGGTGTTAGGTGATGTCTATGTGTACAGGCACCTCTTTGGATGCCTGAAGAATATGTTAGCAATGAACAAAACCTTTAGTTTACCAAATTCACCCAGACCGAAAGGGAGATGGTGAGAAAGTATAATAAAACTATAAATAGTCAAAATAATATCTGCTAAGATTGTTACAGTCATGTTATCTACTACAATATATTCAAAACCACCATATAATAAATACGACTTTTACAGTCATGTTATCCACTACAATATATTTGAAACCACCATGTAATAGATTATTAACAAGTTTTTGTACACATTAATAGAAAAAATTACAATAATATCCATTAATAGGACAATTAAAAAGTCCATATGCTGCAATTTCCTAAGTTAGCCCAACTGTTTTCCTGGATTCAAAAGAATAACAGAATTTGATCCACATCTGTATCCAGTCCTCTGTACTTTTTACTGCACTTTTTAGTCCAGCCACATTCCTTGACACTGCACTCCTTGAATTAGTCCAGCTGCATTTCTTGAAACTACACTTCTTGAGACAGCTATCACCAGGATTTTATATGGCCATTTTGTGATCCTTCATCAGTCAAAATTACTATATAAAGTTATATATGCAGTACATTAGTATTAGTCAATTAACATATATAACACTTACATTACTCCCAATTCGAGTAAATACGCACTGAAATGCTCATACATTTCACTAAGACAAAAATCTTCCTCACAATACCAATACTATATCCTCAGTATAACAGACACCCCCCCGGATCCTGAAGAATGGTGGATCCGGGGGAGGTGTTTTAATGATGAGCAGGGAGGCGAACCCATCAGCAGGCCTGGGCGTGGACACGCCCCGGCCAGGAGGAGTCAGGGGAGGCGCCAAAGCAGGGCCTATTTCACCCACGGCCTCCCCTGGTCTCCTCCTCTTTTCCATCGGATCAACAGGAGAGCGGTTTCGTGGGACTGGGATAAGTTTCTTTCGTTTTCTTTGTTTGTCTGTGGGGGAGTGTTTCCTTCTATTCTTACATCTTTGCTCTACATCTTTACATCTTTGTACCGCTACTATCACAGTTTGATTCTTTACATCTTTATATCTTTGTACTGCTACTATCACAATTTGTTTCTATTATTCGGATTTCTATTAATTTTCTGTATTTCTGAATTCCCCCCCCCATCTGCCCTCTGAGCCCGGCCCGGCCGCTCGCCCCTCGCCCTTCCCCCCCCCTCTGGGGAGCCCGGCCGAGTAAATACGCACTGAAATGCTCATACATTTCACTAAGACAAAAATCTTCCTCACAATACCAATACTATATCCTCAGTATAAAGACGTGTATTGTTTTATTTTTCTAGGAGTTATCAACCAAAAAAGTAACTTTTAAGATCTGAGATGAGATAATTATAATGTAGTTTGCACAAGCCTGCCTTTTTAAAATGTTTGGAAGCTTCAGTTGATTAAAAATGTGACTGCCAAGTTTTCAAAAGACCAGATCATATAATTCTTTTATTATAATACCTTCATTGGTTATATTTGTTTTTCTGGACACAATTCAAAATGACAGTCTTTACATTTAAAGCTTTAAGCATCCTAGAATCAGAAAAAAAAAAAACTTAAGAACCATCTGCTCCCATATAAACCTCCCTGACACTGCTCGGTTTCCCCCTGCTGTCAGAAATATACTGGCTGAAAATGCTAGACCAGAGCTGGGAAAATTTCTTTCTAAAAGTAATTCATTGTCCAGCATATCGCAAAGCCTGAAAAAGTAATTCATTGTCACTAACACTGCAAACCATTATAGATTATCTCAGTGATTCCCAACCTGGGGTATACATGCCCCCAGGGGTACAAACCAGGACACTTTGGGGTACACAAAAAAAATGAATAATGGTGGGGAAAGGCACATATATCAACAGTGTAAGACAAGATGCAATGGCAAATGGCTCATTCCCAGCAAAAAGCAGGAAGAAGCTGCACCTCCCACCCAGAGCTTCCCACCGTAGCCTCCCCTTCTCCTAAAGCTTCAATCCTGTGGCAAGCTCTGAGCAGTGGAGGCAAGCTTGGCATCATAGAGAGCTGGACCCACTGAGACTTAGCCAACAACTATAGGTGATCTTCTCTCATCCCTCATCCTTCCCTCTCCATGAACAAATGAGTGGCAGGCACTCTTAAATAAGTGAGTTCTTCCAGGTCTTCTCTATGGAGATTATCAGACGGGGTAAATATGGCGTTACACGAATGCCAGGAGATTGCTAAAGGGCTTGAATTTCAGACAATGACGTCCCCGTCTCGTTATGCTCCTGTACTGCTTGCATTCCTGTGGTGCTCCTTTTTATTGATGGGCTAAGCTGTGAGTAGATCCCTCATTCCATTTCTATGACGGAATGCTATGCTTGTGAAAAGGTGCCCCGTTATGCTGGTGCAATGCTAGCATCAGTGGGAGGTCCGTGCCAGAACACTTCTGGGTGTGATCGGGACAACGAGGTAAGTGAGACAGTTTTTTGTACCCTCCCCAGGTTACTTGTAATTTTTAAAGTGTGTTTAGGTGTTTTGTTTAACTTTTTGCTGTATATTTTCCTTTTTACTTTTGAATTTCCTGTGCGATCATCCTCTTGCAAGAACAGCCAAGATTTCCATTCCAGGAAGTGAATGGGGCTCCCTTCGAGTTCCATTCACTCCTGGGCTGCTGGGGGGGGGGATTGTCGCGCTAAAAGGTAGGCATGAAACTTTTTGTTTCCATGCCGCAATGGGGATGGGAGAGGGGCAGGAGAGGAGATTGCAAGACAAGGACCCTTTTTTTGTCCCCATCTGAAAACCTCCTACATCTCTTCTCTTTGTCAGTTTTAAATTAATTTTTCAATTTGTGTATATTATTAGATATGGATCAGTGGTTGAAAACCAGCAGAGTAAAAAACTGAAACATAATGTGGACATTGACCAATCACCAAGAATTTCTCCAGCCACGTCTAACACTTTAGTGCAAAATAGTAAGAAGGCATAGGGCTCGTTTATACGGCAGGTTTTATTGAGTTAAGTTGCGTTTTAGCGCTTTCCCGCATCAGTGGTGGGTAGTTTACATGGTATATGTTTACACAGCTATATTTTGTGGCTCTTTGATTTTTTCCGCTTTGAGATTCACACAGCCAAATGTGGTGGGGGCATAGCCAAGCATTGGAGAGGAGGCAAAGGAATGCCATAGGAATGTCTGCCCTTGCCCCAACTCCATGTGCTTAACAGCTTAAAGGCAGTCACCCTTTGCCTCTCCCCCCCCCAGCTCCCTGCCCACAAATCAAACTCCAAACGGAAGGTTTTTTCTTCTTACTTAACAGCATTTTCTAGCCAAATAAATAGACTGTCAAAATAGCAGTGCAGCTCTGCTGCAGCCCTTAGTGAAATGGTTTCTCTCCCTCCCCCAAGCACAGGATCACAGCTGACGAGACCAAACGGAGTTTTACATACTTGCAAAATAGCAGAGGAGGAGAAGGAATGCTCCCTGACTGAAAATTGTTGGGAATCCTTTTTGTTTGCAAACTGGCTTGCAAAATAGCAGACAGGATATTTCAAAGTTTCCTAATCACTACTGACTCTTCCTCCCTCCCTCCCCCTCTTTTAAGCCCACCCCTTCATCATAGCAACCAATCACAGTGAAGCTCTGCTGCAGCCCTTAGCACAGTGATGGGCAACCTTTTGAGCTTGGTGTGTCGAACTTCGCCAAGGGACTGAGCGTGGCTCAGGTGGTGTGTCACTTTGGGGAAAGGACGTTGTTTCGCGATATTTATTGTTTAATAAACAATATTATTAATTGTTTTTTGATAATTAATGAGTTGTCACAAGTAACTTCACAGTTTCATATGTATAAGGATATTACTTAGCTGGCTTTCATGCAGAATCTGTCTTCTCCATTTGAGAGCTCTCTCTGCTGTTAGAACTTTTGACAAGCATTGCCCTTCTATGCAGATAGGCCAGTCTCTTTTCATTGTTCCAACAAACAAGAGAAAGAAGATGATTGAGGGCTCTGTCAGACTGGTCAGTGAACTCACCCATATATTTTTACCTTAAAGAGTCTGTAGCTACTCTACTTGAGCTCTGTCTCCCTTGGGTCCCTTTGTCCATGAATTCCAATTCCCAAACTACAGCGTGGCAGTGTTATCACAGCCTACAATACCTTTTACTGTCTTGAAGCAGGGACCCATGCTGATACCTCTTTTAGCTAAATGGTTCTCTGTTTTTTCACTTGACATGGACCTGTATCTGGTAAATTAGCTTTTTACTCACTTTATGTGAGTTATAGAGACCAGAGGCCCCGTCGACACTTCCCCCCCTCTCCCAGCCTCCTGAAAGTGGCCTCAAAGCCCCGGTCGCCACTTTGGGGAGGGTGGTGGGGTTGTTTGCGGGGGGGGAGGAGGCCTATGGCTGCGTGTTACCCAGAGTGGCTATGCGTGTCATAGGTTCGCCATCACTGCCTTAGCAGAATGGTTGTTTACACTGCCAATAATGCGCTACATTGCAAATATACTGGCAAAAGTAGCGACATCCCTTGCCACGCTATATTTGGGTGTTTTACCTTCCCCCCCCCCTCTGAATGAGGCGATGCTGTGGTGAAATCCGTGGGAACAATGAGCTATCTTTGCAGTATATTTAGAGGAATATTTGCCCGTGTAAACGCACCCATAGTCTTCAGTTCTTTGAACAGGTAAAGAGAGAAAATACATCATGAATACATGAAGTATGGATTTTCATATATGGGAAATGAGGACTGTCCTAAACCCCAGTTTGCAGTGTGCAGGGAGGTATTATCCAGTGGTAGTATGAAATCTTCCTTACTCTTGTGCAATTACAAACAAAACATGTCAGCTATACCAACAAGAAATGCAGGGTTTTTTCCCACTGTTTAGTGAAACATCAGACTATGGACTTTTTCAGACAAGGGTTACTGTGCAAGAAGCTTGTGGAAGAGGTACAGCGCTGTTGCGCGGCAGGGGGTTAGTTTTGGATGACGCCATCCCTCTCTCGGCATCGTCCGTATCACTTCTGTGTATGATTGAAGGCAGCCATGCTATATTTTACTCATGGAAGTTGTTCGTGAGTAAAATATGGCACGGCTGCCTTTAATCATACACAGAAGTGACATGGATGATGCTGAGAGAGGGACAGCGGCATCCGAAACGGACCCCCTGCCGCGCAACAGCGCCCTACCTCTTCCGCAAGCTTCTTGTGCAGTAACCCTTGTCTGAAAAAAGTCCTATGATATTGTTCTTGTCATCAGCTAACAAAGATAACGAAAATGCACTTGCCGCTTCCTATCATATTAGTTATCACAGAATCATAGAATCATAGAGTTGAAAGAGACCACAAGGGCCATCTAGTCCAACCCCCTGCCCTGCAGGAATACACAATCAAAGCATCCCAGACAGTAGCCATCCAGCCTGTGCTTAAAAACCTCCAAAGAAGGAGACTCCACCATGCTCCCAGGCAGTTCTGCTAGGGGTTGCTGCCTCCCCAGCCATGTCCTGAGGGCTCTCGCCAAACCAGACTCTCCTCCCTCTGAACCCCAAAAGCTCGGTGATCCAAGTCTGCCAGTTGACCTATCGTATTGCTAGATGTGGTAAGCATCATACTATAGCCAAGAATTCAATTTCTCCTTGGGTAAAAGACACCATTCTGTTTATTCTTGGAGAAGAACATGTGAGGAAAGTGAATACTATCCCACTTTTCAACAATACAATATCTTGAAGAATCCAGGAATGTTTGACGGTGAGGCAACAGTAATAGGTAGAATTAAAAATAGTAAATTCTTTGCCATTCAAGTTGACAAAAGTACAGATGTTGCTTATTTTGTTGTTTTGCTTGTTATTGTGAGGTATTTGAAAGGCAATGAACTTGAAGAAAACCCTTTGCTTTGTCATCCTCTATCAGAGCACACAAGATATATTTAATGCTATTGATTGTTATTTTAAAGAAAAGGACATTAATTTTTCTAATTGTTGCAGGCTATGCACTGATGGGGGCATGCCTATGTCAGGTTTTTACTCCAGCCTTTGAGGTCACATCATAAAGGTAGCTTCCAATACAACCTAGAGTCACTGCTGCATCCACAGGCAAAGTCTACCTTCTAAGTACCTCCCTGGTGAATTGCAAGTTCTTCTTGATGAAGCTGTTAAACTAGTTAATTGTATAAAGATCCCCCTACCAATTTTTTGCCAGCATGCGAAGCCTCTGTCCCTTTAAATCTCGTACTTACTCCGATAATGGCCGAACCGGCCAGAACACTTCCAGGTCAGATTGGACATCCAGGTAAGTGTCAAACTTCTTTTGACCCTCCCTGGGTTACTTTGAGGTTTTTTAGTGTGTGTGTGTGTGTCCTTAGCTTTACTTTTTGACATTTATTTTTGTTTTTATTTTTTGAATTTCCCATGCAATGAAATTGAACGGAATTTCAAAAGAGGAAGTGAACGGAGCTCCATTCACTTCTTCTTTATTACCAGAGCTTTGCTGGGAAAGGAGGTAAGTGCGGGGGAAATGTTCTTTTGCCAGCATAAAATTGATTTTTTTACGCTGGTAAAAGAACGTTTTAAGGGGGACGTCTGATAAGGTCCCAAGTTATACGACTGTGATCAGCTTCAGGCTCTTGCATACTTATATATTTTTTCTACAAATAATCTAAATTTAGTACTTCAGAATAGTTCAATAACAATCTTCAAATTTCAGACAAAATTGAATCTAAAATATTAGATTTTGGGAGATCGTGTACTTAAAAAGGTCAACCTGAGGTATTAGAAACTTTGCACAATTTCCTATCTGAGAACAAGCTACAGCTCTCCCAGGAGATGAGCGAGAAAATAACTGAATGCTTGAAAAGGCTAAAATCATCTTTCGAGAAGTACTTCTCAAAACCTGGAGGAGAGAACAACTGGATTGAAGATCCCTTTGAAGAAGAATACTTCCGAGCTGCCAGATTATCAATCAAGGAAAAAGAGAAGTTGATCGAACTTTCAACTGATACTACTTTTAAAGCTGAATTCAAAGAAAAATCCCTTATTAACTTTTGGGCAGACATCAGCAAAGAATATGAATAGCTTTCTGACAAGGCACTTAAGTTTCTGTTGCCACTTACAAATACGGAACTGGTGGAGAGGGCTTTCTCTTCTTATGCCTTTATAAAAAAAAAAAAATACTGTAGTAAACTGAATGCAGTTCCAGATTTAAGACTGTTATCTTACATCAATTGAACCTGATTTCAGAAAACTATGTGCCTCAAAACAAGCTCAAGGATCACACTGAACATTTGTTGTGTGTTTTTATGCACTGTCTGTTCACTTTATTATTCCATTGCTTTTTAATCCCATTATTGTGCTATTTATTTACAGTTATAACATATACATTTGAAATAACAGCAACTATATTAATCACAAACATTTTTCTAATATGAAGAGTAAAATGTATAGTAATGGGCTGCCAAGGGTACACAAGGGAAAAATGGCTGGGAAACACTGGATTATCCATTATGTTAATTATTTCTTTTTAGATTTTGAAAAATCTACTAAGAAAGTGAGAAAACTGGCCCAAATTTGGAGGGGGGGAAGGTCCTCTAAATGCTCCCATAAAGCATTTCAGCTCTCCAAACGCTACTAGAAAAGTAATGAATAAACATTATTCATTACATGAGAAAAGTAACCAATTTTTCTAGTTATTATATTATTTCCAAAAGAAAACTGCCTCCCCCCACCCCACCACATTACCTATGTTAGCCCCTAAAGTGACATATTACAGGTAACATCATTACATGAACAGTTAGTTCCAGGTGCTGAGACAGGCGGTACGTCCTCTATCTTCCTGACATTAATACAGTACCAGGTTACATGAAGGATAGCCTTTGCCTGCCTGCCTGCCTTGCCTGCTTGCCAACTGAGACCATCTTCATAGGCTCTCTTGGACGTCCCAGGGTGCCCAGAAGTGTGTTTGGCTAGAAGCAGGGAGAATGCTCATTCCTTCCTTAATGGCCTTTGGAAATTATTAACAAACTTTCCTTTTGGAGGAAAGATGTGCAGATCATAATTGGTTTTAGGTGGCTCTGGTTCCATATCACACACATTCACACATAAGATACTATTCTCTGTTAATGCTTGCTAATACCATTATAATGTTTGCCATCTTTTAGTGTTCATTTATAAGTAATGTTTTAAATTGCTTTAAATTGATGGTTTACAGTTTTGCATGTTTTGTCAGCCTCCTCAGAAGAAAGATGGGATGCAAGCTAATTCTCTGGAGGAAAGTTCACTTGAATCTATCTTTGTTCTCATTTCAGATGACTGTGAACATGTACTTATTCCAATAGACTTATGGATTTCTGTAAAATATATAAATGTGGGTTTTTAATGATATGTCTGAGCTGGTCTTCAGATATTTATTAGGTGTAAAACTGTTCTATGTTCTTCAGTTATTTTCATCATTTTAATCAATATTTATTTTCAGCCTCCAAATATTTTCTTCCAAAAAAAGGGGGGGGCAAGCTGAACATTATTATAATTATATAAATCCTGAGCTCATAATGTGCTAAAGGTTTGACAACACAGGTAATTGCTAGAGACTAAGCCATGATCTAAGGATCCTTAAATTCAGCAGGAAGTTTTTTGTATGCTTTAGAGATCAAGGACACAAACCCACACGTACACATATGCACACTACTATCACTACCAAAGAAATGATTTGCACTATCAACTTTATTATGACTACCATCCAACAGCTCTTTTAAAAAGCCCTCTAGTGATAAAAAATGATACACATGCAGTGTAGGGAAATGGGGTCATTACTCAGTGTTGTGTTTCTTCCTACACATTACCCTTTAGATTACATACAAGAAAAACAATTCCTGGGGAACAGGTTTCCTCACCCAAGTGTCTTTTGGTGGACTGGAGCAATCAGTCCATTTCTTTGAACTGCATGGATATGCAGGGGATCAGGTGACATGTTCTCAATTTCTTCCCAGTTTTGACATCTATGTAAGCCTCCATCATGTGTTAGACCTTATTCAGTGTTACATTATTTGTATAATCACTCTCCCTGAAATTTGAATTTCAAATATGGCTTCATAAACTGTGGTTTATATACACTTTTGATTGTAAAAAATGTCATAGTAGATATTATATGATGTTTGTTTCTACACACTAATTGTATATTCTCTATTAATGACTCATTTAGTCTATGTGTTTTAAAAGATATATTGCCCCAAATAAACACTTGAGTTCAGCATTATAATTTAATGCATGTGATGCACATTAACACATACCCAGCAGTCCCTGATCAGTCACTGAATTTGCCTGGATCTTGTCCTTTTAAAGCAACAAGGTGCTGGGAACCATTTCCATGTCTCCGTTCTTCTGCTATTGAAACATTTGTTTTTTATTCAGAATATTTCAGCACATCTATTTACCTGGCACTATATTTAGTACCACAGTGCCAAGATGGCATATATAAAGATTCAATTGCAATTCCCATCTGATGTCCCTTCCCTCTCCTTTTTACCCCCTTTTTTATGTTCACACTCTGAATTCAGCACAAAGTTGGTGTGTTTAATTTAAAAAGAAGTAAAACGCTCCTGGAGACGCCTCAGACCACTGCAAATCACCTGCTTTATAGAGGCAGTAAAATTGTGTATCGGATTAGAAGTGATGCTGATCTGAAATTTATGATAACTTTTAATGGCATTATAATTTTTTTCCCTGTGCGCTCCATCATGGAATCGTTTGGATGCACAGTGTAGCAAGATGAAATTTGTAAGGGGAGAACATTACAGAGGCAAGCATGAGGGGAGGGGATGGTGGAATAATGCAACAACCCCATTTGGGTTTTACAAATGTGTTTGCTCTCTGCCCTATGTAGGAACATCTTAGATTGAACAAGCGATCTGATGATGTGTGTTTATCAATAAGAGAAGGTACAGGCTGGGATGCTCTCTGCACCACGATCAGAGCCATTCTTGGTATAGTCATACTTCATACCTCACTACTGCAGACTTGTTACACTTTAATCTCAATGGATTCAGGAGGCATACCCGGGTATAAAATACGCATGTGGCCCCAATCAGGTGTAAAAGATGCATAGCTGGAATATTAAAGTCTCAGAAGCATCAGGCTGCTAGAGTTTTTAAAAGAGAAATTTCGAGTTAATTCTAGATATGCTTGGCAGTCAAGCCTGGAACTGCATGTACAATTTCTCCTTCCAAAGACCCATCCCTTCTGTTTAGGACCAGTGCATATACTATATAGAACAGAGCATATTGTTCTTGGATAACACACACTGACTGCACTGTATATCAGGGATTCTCAAACTTTGGTCTTCCAAGCATTTTGGACTCTAGCTCCACAAATCCCTGATTATTGACCGCATTGGCTTGGGCTTCTGTGAGTTGAAGTCCAATGTCTCTAGAGGACCAAAGTTTGTGGTGTCTTGGAGAGCTGACATGGTATAGTGATTTGAATGAGTCTCTGGGAGACCCAAGTTCAAAACCCCATTCAGACATGGAAATCCACTGGAAGACCTTGGCAGATCACACGAGGAAGGCAATGGCAAACCTCCCCTGAATAAATCTTGCCAAGAAAATCATACAGTAGGGTTGTCATAAGTCACTGTTAACTAGAAGGCTCATAACAACAACAGTATCTTTTGCCCACATGGCTAGAGATAGATTGCATGGATTCACACTGCATGGCTGAAGCATGCCACATTAAGCCAGATTTGCCACTATGGTGCATAACCCACCCAAAGCATATGGGTGAAAGATGCATAATTTTCTCAAACAGCTACATTTCCAACTTTTAATTGCACTGAGATTCTGCTCCTCACCCCCATATCTTCTGTTCAATGGTCTATAACTGAGGTCAGTCAAGCCACTGTTTTGTTTACTAGAAGACTAGTGAGACCATTGTGCTACATAGCATGATCATTCAGAGCATGAAGGAAGGGAAGTGGCTTTAAAGCCTAAGAGTAGCACATCCCACATTGCCTTATGGCACAATGTCTGCATGCTTCAGTGTTCTTCCCTTCCAGTCCCATGGAAGATGGTGACAAATGTGAGTCTTTTTGCTAACTGGAAAAATCTATTAGCAAAAAACCCACCTTTACCACTGTCTCCCACAGGACCAGAATGGGAGAACAGCTGAAGAACACTGACGGCATGTGATAAGGCAGAGTGGGACATGCTACTTTTGGGCTTTACTTCTGCTTCCCTTCCTTTATACAATAAGGCTATAGTCTTGTATGCTATGCAGCAGCATTCTGTAATATTTGTTCACATGAGGCAGGCAGGAATGCTGGAAGAAAAATGACTCTCTGATGAATGTAGTCCAACCAGTTCTACTACAGTGCTGCTGGGTGGCAAGGGAAGCAATCTTTTGGGTCGAAATCCTCTTTGTGGTCCTATGCACAATTACTAGGGAACTATCCCTCCTGAATGTAGTGGCAGTTACCTCTGAAGTAAGTATTCATAGGACTTTAGAGATGCATTTCTGACATGATCCCTGTTGCCACTAATTTACGTTGAACTTACTTTCATATACCTATGCTTTTGAATGAAACTGTAAATGATGAACTTGTATCATTATAGTACCATTAGTGGTGCCTCCCAGAACATGGCACCCTCCAGATGTGTTGGTCTACAAATCCATCATTCTGTTGTGGTTGGAAATGATGGAGGCTGTAGTCCAACGTATTTGGAGGGTGCCACATTGAGCATCTTCCAGAGTTTCCCCTCCATTTCTTCCTTTCCTCAACAGCATCCTGACAATTCCTTCTCATGCCCTAAATAATATCCTACAGAATCTCACAAAATTTATCTAGTAGGTACAACACTTTCATCTCTAATATATGAAGAATTTACTCAATCATCAAAAGCATTACCTAAAATTTAGGGCCCACATTTTTCATCTTCCGGACCAATTTTCTTTTAAGAATTCACTTTGACCTTGTTATTGTTGTTGTTAATTTTTAATCAGTCTGGATGTGCCCTGACACTTTATTCAATATTTCATGACTATTGAACAATATCCATCCACAGTGGCTTGCTTGGGCGTATTTTGTCTCCCAGACTTTTGTTTTTTGTTTTGTTTGTTTTTTTGCTAGGGGGTGGGAGGAATCATACATAAGGAAAATTTTGGGTGACTCTTGTTTCCTCCAGAGCCCCTGCGATTTGAGCCACCACTCTTGTTGGTGCTCACCACCAATGTTTGCCCTTAAAGCAAGTTGATCCTTGTCTCTCTAGTTCCATCTGTAGATTGAGCAAACAAACAAAAGCAGAAGGAGGAGCAATGTGGAAAGTGAAATGCAGCTTTATACTATGCAATGTAACACCACAGATATTGAAATATGACACTAAAGGTTCATTCATGTATTCCCGTATTACAAAATGGTTCAAGAAAATCTAATCAGATCGAGTGGCATTTACATACCAAGAGCTCCTGAGAAAGGATGAGCTGTTGCTAGCATTGAAACCCTCTGTGTATGCGAACAGCACTGTCAACTTCTGTATATTAACATCATGACATTTGTTCGTATCACTGTACCTGCACAAAAAGGGTAAAGGCCAGTAAGAAGAGAAGATAGCTGGTGTATTAGGAGGCGTTATCATAGATTACATAATCAAAGTATGATTGCTCTACACTATAGCTGATCACCATTGACACATAAGCAAAATACCATACTTTCTGACATTATGCAATTTAACTAATAGGAGGGTGGCTATTACCATTCTGTATTCCCAGAGATGTCTTTGTGGCTAGCTACACTTGGAAAGACAACTGGATCCAGCAAGGCAATTCTATTCTTTAAAAATTAGATTTACAAAATCAAAACCTTTCCCATTTTTATGGTGGCCAACTATAAGTAGGCACAGAAATCAGGATCTTTTTAGCCCTACATGACCATTTTATTCTGTTTTTTCTTTATATGCCACTGACTATTCAAAGAGAACAGAAGAAAAGCATGTGCTGAATACAAGTCAGAATACTGATTTCCTATTAAGGCTGAAAATTGTGTTATTGTGTTGGTTGTACTTTGACAGGACAATGGAAAAGTTGAAAATTGAAGCAGGCTGTTCTTTTTGTTGTTTGCCTCTTTTCCAAAATACACTATTCCTCCCCATCCAGCTTCCAAACTCCCAGTGTCGTTCAACGCTTCATCTATTTTTGCAAAATGAAGTTAGAATCAGAATCCTGTAAGATCTGTTACATTACATAATTTTCCATATTCCTAGCTATGTAGCACAGGCATTAAAGAAACCCCTTTACTGAATTGTGAAGGTGCATAAGGGGACACTGGTAAGAGTGTCCAATGTGCAACAGTATGCAATGCACATCACTTTGACAACTTGGCTACGTAGTAACGTAACAGCAGCCTGCTGCTGGATACAAACATTATGCAACTGTAGAAATCTAATCCCCACAGACATAAGTCCACTTACAAAGAAATAAGGCCCCAACAGGATTCTGGCAATTAATTTTGGAAAGCATTGTTCTGTTCTTCACAGTCTGAAAATTTGTATTTCATTTAGTGAAAAAATATTGATAACTATTCCAATAATTTAAAAATCCAGATAAAGTTACTCATCATAAAATAAACAGTGGGATGCATTTGTCAGAGCCACTTTCAGTCCTATACAACAATGAAGTTTTAGTCCTAAAGCATAAGATGGTTTCTGCTGTTCAAGATATATAGATCTGGCATTGCAAGTTGCCTGGATGGAAAAACCCTTGGAATTATTTGTGTGCTGCTTCGAGCTTCCTTTGTAATAACATGAGGATATAAGTAGAAAGGGAGTGAGGGCATTAATTAATCCTATTGGAATTCTGAAACTTAATTTGGGATTTAAAAACTGAAAATATTCTGTTTTAATATGCAAGGAATCAGTAGACTCAGATGTTTTCCATTGAGTTATGATACATATCGTGCTTCATTTATTTTGAATATAATCACTAACAAATAGGAGAGTAGCCAATCCTCTAGTCTCAGCTACAGTAGACCCAATGAATCATATGTTGATTCTCCATTCAATAACTGATTCACTGAGTATATACCAATTGGGATTAACCAGTAAGATTTCAGCAATTATGTTACATTGCAGAAAGTTCCATCTGTATGCTACTCCAAAATCATGGTTCTAGCAACCAGTACTATCTGGTAACTTGGCAAGGAACTGATTTCACTTTTCCATTGACTGGTTCACTCTGCACTAGTGTTTCTCAGTACAGTTGTCTCTTCATATTCACTGGGATTTGGTTCCAGGACCCCCCGTGAATACCAAAATCTGTGATTACTCAAGTCCCACTATATGCAATAGTATAGCAAAATGGTGCCCCTTATATAAGATGGCAAAATCAAGGTTTGCTTTTTTGGATTATTATTTTTTAAAGAATATTTTCAAGCCGTGAATACTTAAATCCGTGGATATCAAATCTATGGATATGGAGGGGCAACTGTATTTGGTCTTCTAATGTTTTGGACTTCAGCTCCCAGACCACTGGCCAAACTGGCTGGGTCTTTTGAGAGTTGAAGTTCAAAACACCTGGAGGACCACAGTCTGAGAACCAGTGTTCTACACCAAGTCACTAGTATCACTTTTGGTTCTTTATAGATCTTATAGGTAGGCTTCAATGGGATTGCTGCATGTAGTAATCAGCTCCTCAATGCAAGGAGATCTATCACCAACCCACTACAGTACTATCTGTTAATAGTCACTGTTTCTATCTGTACTTCTTGCATTTCTATTCCTTTTGACACCACTAATTATAAACCCCCACCCACAAGAACTGCCCAAGAGACATATAATTCTTATCTTTTCAGACCTGAATAGGGCAATGTCTGTACATATGTTAAGCAGTTCCTTTATAGCAGACTGTCTGTGCTACCATCCAACTACATTTGTTAATAGCCACCATTAAGATAATGATCAATGTCATTTTTCTTTTTTGTATTCTATTTCCTCTCACCCTTTGATTATGTCTCCCACCTTCTCACCTATCCAAGAATAATAATTGATCAGCTGAGGCATCATTCTGTGCATATGGAGTAGGCTACACTGTACAAAGGCTTATGCCAAATAAAACTTGTCTTAGTTTTTATGGTGTCATCACAATCTTTATTCTTTTTGCTGCAATAGACTAACACAGTTGTTGTTGTGTGCCTTCAAGTAATTTCCAACATATGAAGACCTATCATGGGGTTTTCTTGGCAAGATTTGTTCAGAGGGGGGTTGCCATTCCCTTCTTCTAAGGCTGAGAAAACATGACCTGCCCAAGGTTACCCAGTGGGTATCCATGGCCAAGCAGGTTTTAGAACCCCATTCTCCAGGGTCAAGAGGAATGGGCAGGATTCAAATTAGAACAAGAAGGAAGAGACACAAAGTAAGAACATTATCAGACTAGCATCTTAAAACACTGTGATAATGTGAGTACGGAAGGTGGAAACATCATGGCATTATAACTGAAATTATAAAACCACCACCACCAGCATTTTAAGAATGGGATTAAAGGTCCTGCTACAGTAGCACAAGTTTTTGCATTGCCTTTTAATTATGCTGCAATGTCCACTTACTTCCATGTTAGCTAGGGCATGAGATCTCGGCAGTTCTTTCACAAAGATGCATGTTCATGTAAAAACACTTAAAATAACAAATTAAATACATAAATAAGCCCTGAAACATACAACTTATCACCAAAATGGAACAGTTCATAAAAAGAGCATCCTGTCGATCATTTTCATGTTCTCACCTGGAAGTTTTCTCGTTGGGAATGGGAACGGGGGAAAGACTCATTCATGCTGTAATCTTGTGATTACAGTGGGACTTGGTTTGGCACATTCTTAATATCAAGGAAAGAGTGATCTTAAATATCTATTGACAGCTTAGCCCATGAATTAAAAGTGATGCCTTATTCATGGCTGGGGCATACACTGGCCACAAGAGGAGGACAACATCATCAGATAATTTTGGCTCGTTATGCTATTATCGTGTTGTAATGATGCAATTTTTGCCTTGTCTGATAAAGTCCTATGTTCTATTCACAATGTTTTCTGCACTTAAATTCTTTTTCAGGGGTACTCTATGACACAATGTCTAGCTTCCAAATAGCCTGGAAATGCTACCTATTTATTTATCTGGATAACAGCTCTCAGAATCTCCCCTAAGCAGCTCTGGGTGCTGCAGTTCAAAACTTTTCCAAGCCCTGGTTACCAAACTTCAGAATTATCTTGCAATAGACTGAAGTGAGTTATGCACAAAAGTTCCTCTGAAAAAGAATTGCATTTGGTCTCAGTATGGAACATATTGCATTTTAAACCTTGAAGTTCCTTCCCTCCTTTACTGCAGTTGATGCTCTCCATCTTTTGTTTTCAAGATTTAAATGCAAAAACATGATTGACCCAATTGATTAAAATATTACTGTAGCCTTTTGTAAAATGCAGAGCTATAGGCACTTTCCATTATTCTCACTGAAACTTTGACCCATTTCTAAAAATTGTGGACTGCTTTCAGTCACTGTAGCTCATAACAATAATATAATGCAAAATTTAATAGGCAATTAATGTTATTATTATTAGGTCATTCATCCACTTTTGTTCACTGATGCTTTTTTCTGCTTGTCTGCCTGTCATCCAGAATAATGGATCCATGGGAACAATGACAATGCCATGCTACCACAACAGAATAATCAACAAGTAGGGAGCTCAGCTGTTGCCATTTTCAGAAATCTTCACATTTTCCAAGCACAGACAGTATGGCCTCAGGCATACTCCTTGTTATCAGGCCTTCTCTAAGCTGAAAGATGGAGGAGATGGCTAAGTGGAAGCCTGGGCTTTACTCAATTGCTATTATCAATCTTAATATAAAGGGGAAAAACACAGCCCAATTATCTCATGTGGGAAATGAATCAAGTGCATTTTTTCAATCAAGAGTTTCCTGTGTTCTCCTTTCTTGGAGAATTAGTCCCTATTGATAAGGCCCAGGTGAAGAGTTCCAGAAGCAATTAAAGGGAGTGTTGTACCTCCACGCTATACCTGATAATATTTCTTTTTTGCTTCTTTTCACTGCATCTTTATCAAGCCCTGGAATCAAAACTAGGTGCATTTGAGATGGTGCCTCATAAAGGGAAGCTGCACTTTGCACTGACAAAGCCTTGATCCAGCTGCACTTCAATTAACAGAGTGCAAGACTCCTGCACAAGCTGCAGCTGTGTAGATTAAGGGAGAGGGAAACCACATTCCAAGGGCAGAGCATCTATAGGGGTTCTTCCACTGTTTTGGATCCTTCACAGATCCATTCCTGCACTGTTTGCTATATTTTCTCTTACCACTGGCAGTTTCTTGACCATATATGTGGCCTTCAGAAAGATACTCATCTCCCGGCCAGAAATAATGTATTCTGTGAGCCAATCAGATATGTCAGAGCAGACATTGCTTCTTCGATCACTGAGATTTGAGGCTTAACCTCATCAAAATGTCTTCACAACAAAGGTCAAAATGTACGTGGCTGCAGAACCCCTCCCACCCTGATATCTGAGTCCTGGTTCTGGCATCAATTGATTCATCTGGATGAAATCCACACACATGTCAGAACGACAAATTAGACACTCATTGATTATTGATTTTCAAAACTGGTTAACAGATCTGAGGGTGGATTCTTTCTGGAAGGGGGAGTACATTAAGTGATAAGTGTTCAGATTTAATTGGGGCAAAGACTACAGCCTTTATAGTTTTAGGTTTTCCATTCTGCATATCTATCATTTTTCTTTAAACCTACCTTATTAACTGTAGAAAGCAGTAGAAGACATTTTACTGCCAAAGGCAAAGGTCAAGATGGTGTCTTTCATGTACAGAAGCT
The DNA here is from genome assembly GCA_030847615.1 of Gambelia wislizenii. NCBI lineage: Eukaryota > Metazoa > Chordata > Lepidosauria > Squamata > Crotaphytidae > Gambelia > Gambelia wislizenii. Next base: position 67,249,138 of record JAUMIR010000003.1, read on the forward strand.
GATTGGAATGCCAGTTGAACTTTATGACAGTAGTTCCAAATGCACAGTATCCTCCACAGCACTTGAGGGCAGCAGGTTAGATCAGGGAGTACAGGACAAGCCATATAGCATGTACAACTCTATCTGCCAAGAAACAGGAATGGCTTGAAGTCTTAAGAAAAAGTTACAGGAAGGACCACCTGTCCCCTCCTGCATTTGCCACCTGAGGCACTTGCTATGCTCTGCCGAACAGTAAAGCCAGCACTTCTTCTTAGCTACATACAGTGTATAGAAGCCAAATCCAACTGTGAAAGACATTTCTGTTGACCCCAGTGAACCTTGAAAGAATATATAGCCAAACAAGTGCTGTATACTGAGCAAATTAAATACAGAAAGGGAGGGGAATATTCAGTGATTGCATATGTAATGATTAAGAATGTCTGGCCAATCTCAAGTTCACAGAAAACAAATCCTGAATGTTGGTTTCAGATATTCATAGTCCAGCTCATTACAGGTATAAAACCCCAAAGGGTCTGTCTAAATAATAGCACAAGCTATGCACAGCCACTTGGAAAACTAGAATAAAGGGCTTGTTGGTATAGTAAACCAGTAGGCATTTATTGGCTCTACTGGAAATGATAGCCATGACCTGTTTTAAAGGATGATCCAAAATGTTAGTAAATATTTCAATTTTAAGACCCTCACAAAAGACTTTGGTAGAGCATATGCACAAAGGATCAAAGCACAAAATTAGGAACTATCCAAATCTAAGTAAACTGAATCATAGATGACCCCCCCCCATTTAATGCACTGCACTTGCAGTTCAAGTACTTTCATGAATAAAGGCCCTACTTGATTGAAGGTGTATGTTTGATGTCTATCCTGTTCAGATATAAAGGAAGACAAACATGAAAATACCAGACACATGTCTACCACTTTTATGTCTACTGTGGCATGATTCTAAGTTCCATAAATGGTTGTCTTACATTTACCTCTTCATGATTAGATTCTTTAGGCCAGAGAGTGAAGCCACAAATAAGGAATGCAGCAGGATTCTGTCGAGAAGTAAGTGTTGTTCAGTTTCTTCAGAACTGACCGAGATGAAAGAGCAGAGGGGTATACATCAAATCTGTGATGACAGACACCACACTGGGGGGTTGGGGTGATATTTTAGAATACAGCAACATGTATTTCCAGATGAAAATGATAAGATGGAGAACTGGGATGAAACTAGCAAAATGAATTTCAAGAACTACAAATGCAGGATTCTGCATGTATATAGGGAAAATGAGCTGTACAAATAATATAGTGTGGGTGACACTTGGCTTCACAGCAGTGAAAAGATTGTAGCAGTACAAAGTGGTGGCCAAAATGCTAACATGATTCCAGACTGCATCAATGGTACCACAGTCTCCAAACCTTGATAATTTCAGATGAAGTATTGTGTCCAGTTCTGACTCTGAGCACTGCAGTTTAAAGAATGAAACCAACCAGTTGAAACACATCTGGAGGAAGGAAATGAAGAACTGATGGGCCTGGAGATCAGATTCCATGAAGGAAGTTGAAGGAGTTGGGTATGGTGGAAAATATCACTAATGGAGCTATTTTCAAATATTTGAAGGGCTATCACTTAGATGATGGGGCACATTTGTTTTTTATTGCTCCAGAGGGAGGAACAGATTCAAATTACAATTTGAACTGACAGGTTCCAATTATAAGAAAAAGTATTTCAACTAAATATTGGGATGGAACTTCTGTTGATACAGGAAGTATTACAACAGATGGCCCTGGAAGGGGTTGTACTCTCTTTCATTTCAGGTTTTTAATTAGGGCCTGGGTTGCCATCTCTTGGGATGTTGTAGTAGTGGTGTCCTGCATCAACAGGAGATTGGACTAAATGATTGGATGTTTCCTCTCTATGATTCTATCTCTCATATCAGTCCTAATTGCAAAAATAGAACAAATATTTATTCTAAAATGTTATGTATTTGAAGATGAGGTGACATAATGATATCAACACTTATGCAATAACAGGTGGGAAATCCAAATTGGTTGCTCCATATGGCTAGATCTCCAAAGAACCAACCATGTTCAGCTCGTATTCTAGATTATGCCCTGGGCCCAGTGCTATTCAATATCTTTATAAAGGACTTGGATGAGGCAATAGAGGGCATTCTTATCAAATTTGCAGAAGACAACAAATTAGGAGGGGTAGCTAATACCTCAGAGCACAGATACAGAATTCAAAATGACCTTAACGGATTAGAAAGATGGGCCAAAACTAACAAAATGAATTTGAACAGGTAGAAATGTAGAGTACTACACTTTGGCAGAAAAAATGAAAGGCACAGATATATGATGGTTGACACCTGGCTTGATATCAGTGCATGTAAAAGGTATCTAGGAGTCTTAGTGGACGACAAGGTGAACATGAGTCAACAGCATGATGTGGCATCCAGAAAAGTCAGTGTGATTCTAGGCTGCTTCAATAGGAGTATAGTGTCTAGATTGAGGGAAGTAATAGTGTCACTCTATTCTGCTTTGGTCAGACTTCACCTGGAATACTATGTCCAGTTCTGGGCACCACAGTTCAAGAAGGATGTTGACAAGATGGAGCATGTCCAGAAGAGGGAAACCAAAATGGTGGGAGGTCTGGAAGCCATGCCCTATGAGGAGTGGCTTAGGAAGTTGGGTATGTTTAGCCTGGAAAAGAGCATGTTAAGAGTGGACATGATAGCCATGTTTAAATATTTGAAGGGATGTCATACTGAGGATAGAGCAAGCTTGTTTTCTGCTGCTCAAGGGACTAGGACATGGAGCAATAGGTTCAAAGTACAGCGAAAGAAATAACACTTAAACAGAAGAACCTCCTGACAGTAAGAGCTGTTCTGTAGTGGAATGTGCTGCCTCACAGTGTGGTGGAGTCTCCTTCTTTGGAGGTTTTTAAACAGAGATTGGATGGCCATCTGTCGGGTGTGCTTTGATTGTGTGTTCTTGCATGTCAGGGAGTTATACTGGATGGCCCTTGTGGTCTCTTCCAACTCTATGACTCTATGATTTAAAATATATATACATGTACATACCTCACATTCAACAGGGCTTCTATCAAGCCAGCCTTTCCTCACTTGGCACCCTCTTGATGTGTGGAACCCTCTAGATGTGTAGAATTATGACCATCTATGGACATGCTGGTTAGGGACAATGGGAACTATAATCCAACACATCTGGTGAGTGCCACATTGGGAAAAGCTGTGTTAAAGTCTTCCAAACATGGCTTCATAGACAACCAAAGAATGATTGGCCTTTTTAAGGAATAAAAGTTTGTGACAATGAAATGGTATGTGGACCTTTGTCTCCGTTTTTTCCCCCTGCAGAAATGTCCCCAATCCTTGATTTGTCCTGGTTGCTAACAGAGGAGATTTTCAGACCACGTTTCAGCGTGCCTAGCGCGGGAGGAGCTTTCGGGAGAGGGACGGCGATTTTGCGCAGCAGGGGGGCGTTTTCGGACGCCGTTGTCCCTCTCCCGAAACCATCCGTGTCACTTCTGTGAAGCTTCGGAAGCCGCAGAGCCATATTTTAATCACGGAGGTTGCCCGTGATTAAAATATGGCGCTGAGGCTTCCAAAGCTTCACGGAAGTGACACGCATGGTTTCGGGAGAGGGACAACGGCATCCATAAACGCCCCCCTGCTGCACAAGATCGCCGTCCCTCTCCCGAAAGTTCCTCCCGCGCTAGGCACGCTGAAACGCGGTCTGAAAATCTCCTAAGTGTCTGATCAGGCAGGATACATCATTGGCCTGTAGAAGGAAAAACAGAGAGTCTACCCATTCTGGCTCCTGCTTGCTGGCACAATCAAGGGCAAGAGAGCAATAACATGATGACAGCTTTCTCACTAACCTGCTCTGGCCCTGCCAACAAGCTATGCCAGAAGACTTGAAAAGAGGAAGCTCCCGTCTTGAGAGTATCATACACTGTGGTAATGATGTATGTCCTGGTTGCTGTCCTCTTTTATTTTTAAGCAAGTGCACTGTTTTTGCTAAACATTTCCTAGCACAACGCTCTCATGTCTCAGCCCTGCAGTAGCAGGCACAATGAGCTGAATCTCAATTAACTTTGACCTCAGCAAGCAAGTACATTATATAATTGAAATTTCTAGTCTGAATGCCATTTTCTGGTGCCCAATCACTAAATGTATCTGTGGTGTCAGTTGTTACTGTTTCTTGCCCTCTCTACAAGGCTTCATTGTTTAGTTTGATATAACTGGATATTCCTTCAGCTTCCCAGCTCTTATATCTCCTTCTATTATCCCCCGAGGGTTTTTCATTTTATTTTATTTTTTTGTCAATTTATGTTCCTTTTGGTTCTGTTAATTTGGACCACTTTATCTTTCTCCATCGTAGTCATAGCCTTTGCCACTTCTGTGTGCATCAGTAGTTGCACAAGGTACTGAATAAGTACCTTCTGGCTTGAAGTCTATTAGTGCCTCAATTAGAATAGATGCTTTGAATTAATTGTTGACTGGTGGGTCATCATTTATATAAATCCCATTTGTTCAACAGGTCTGTTCTACCTGACACTACTATTAGGTTTTGACTTCTGAGTCCTGAAATGATGAAGGAAATGCACTCTATCATAGATGCTACTTTGCCTTCTGCCCTGTTTTCAATGTTTCATCCCCTTAATTTTTTAACACTGTTGCACCTTTAATCCCTGTAGATCATTTATTACCCAGCTAAGTATTATTGGTTTGTTCTCCCCACTTGCCCGTTCCATAGGTAGATGTCATAATATGGCCTAAATGTCACTATTTTGGACTACCTCTCTCAGTGGCCATGCTGGCTAGGGGGCCAATCAGAAGGGAATGTTTAATAGTGACATGTCATTGTCCCCCAAGTGATCACACACTTTTTTTTACACAGGGAGCTGGGGAAAGAGGGATTAGCTATCCAGCTACAACATACTGAAGGAGAATTAGTATTCCTCTTGCAGCTGACAATGAGGGGGGCAACTGGATGCTTGCTTACTAAAAGCACCCCTGAATTCATTTAACTTCATAATAGTTAGTTAGTAACATCACTTTAAGTACCTTTCCCAGATTTTTTTAAAATCACAAGTACATAGGACTGACCCACTTTTTGTGATGTTTCATCTGGAGTCTTGCTGGCTCATCTAATCATTATTGCCATGTACTAATCGGCTTTCAAGAGCAAGAAAAGACAAAACACTATATTCCCAACCCATCTTTCCTTTTTCTTATACCAGCACAATCTGGACGGGATACCCAGCATATGAGGGTGGGGGGGAGACATCATCTACCTGCTTGCTATATCTGAAAATTGGCATGTGACTTGGCTTATATATTTCATTTTTCAAGGTAACATTAAAATTATTGACATTTATATCCCACATTTCCTCCAAAAAGCTCAGGGTAGCTTATATTTCCTTTTCCCCTACACACATACACACAAGGGGAGGGGAGTTTGTCCTTGTAACAACCCTATGAGGTACCTGAGGCTGAGAGACACAATCACCCAGTAAAATGTGAAGTTGAGTGGAGATTTTAACCCAGGTCTCCCCGACCTGACTCTGGCTCACTAACCACTATGTCATAAAGGCTTTTCACATTGGAGGACAGCTATCTTCTCCCTAAATACTAAATAGGTGTGCCATATATCCATGTTTTGCCTGCTTATATCATCCTCTAGTTCATTAAAAATATGCTAAAGAGCACTGGTGCAACTTTAAATCCTAGGGACGTCCTACTGTTAAATATTTGGCATGCTAAAAATCAACCATTTATTCTTACTCTGAGCTAGTTTCTAATCCATGGCAGCACTTTGCCTTTCACACCATGACTACTTAGTTTCCTTTAATAGCCTCTTGGGAGGGAATCTGTCAAAGGATTCTTGAAGAAAAGTATAGATAAATTATATCAACACATTCTCCTTTGCTTATTATTTTTACACACTTAAATAACTCTTCTATGCTGCAGTGGAATCATTATCTTTAAGGGAAGATGTCTTGATTTGTCCCTGTGGTACTATGTTTATCTAAATGATTTAAAACTCTTTTTAGTTATTGTTTCACCTCAATTAACTGATACTAAAATAATCCTTATTGGTCTTACGGGGTCTACAATATCGGCATTTGCTATGTTTCAGTCTCTATTATGCCCACTGACTTTTCAGTAATATTCTTATGCTCACTAGACTGTCAAGCTCAGGGATTGGTTCTAATAAAATGGAATTCTTCACCAATATTCTTCCTTAAGGAAACAACAAGTAATTTTAGGATTTTCTTCCCTCTATAAGAAAGGCTTTGACAACCACACTGTTTTCAAAGCTCATTTGCAATTTGGAGCTTATTCTGCACAAAATTCACACAGGGTTGGTTTGCACAAAAATAGCATTTTCTACTTTGGAAACAGCTTTTTCTGCACTGAAAAAAAAATATGCAGTGATGTTGTTTTCTGTGTAGAAAATGCTATTTCTTGAACTGAAAATTCTGTTTCCTGTGCAAAACAACCACATGCAAATTTTGCACAGAATAAGTCCTGAACTGCAAAGATTCTCATCAGTTTAGGACTCTTCTTGTCGGGGTTTCTCAACACGCAGAAAACATATTTTTCAGCCATGTTTCAAATACTTTTGAATATTCTTTCTATCCCTAGCTGCTACTGAGACATAAGACAAACACAACTTTGACCTGAGAAGGACTATGTTCTGTTGACTGCACTGACCACCTTCTTTTCAGGTTTCTGGTTCAGTCTATCCATCTGACAATTGCCTCTCTGTGCCTTTGAACAGAGGGGCTGTTCTCCATTTCTGCACATTCCTTCTCCAGTGCCTTTGACTTCCTTCCCTCTCTACTCCAATGCAACTAGTGACATAGCATAGAGCTATGCTGATTTGGGTTCTTGGGACAGCCCTCTCCTTACCCCAGTGTCCTAAAAGCAACCATGATCACAGCTTCCATGCCAGTAATGGCAGCATGGAAACAGAAACCCAGGTAGTGGCAGAAACCCAGGTAGTGGCAGTGACTCCCAAGTCAGTGGGGCAATGAATTTGCTCTGGGTTTGGGGATAGTTTTTAAAGAGCTGTATATGGTGCTGAGCCTATCTTGGCCTTAGGGTTAAGCACCTTGGATTGCTGCTTTAAAGTAAGAACTAAAACTTGGATTAGATTCACCACCTCATTGAAATAGAAGCCACCAGCTTCCACTGGATCCAGATCCAGTGGGGGAGGAGGGATTAATCTCTGCCCTCCCTCAGTGACCTTGAAAGCAGCATTCTCCTACCCCACCCACCCACAAAAAACACACACACAAAAACACATATTAGTCTTGTACAATATCATTAACATGAGGACAAGGTTAAAACTTTTCCACCCCAATAGTTGTGTGGGCAGCTATGCACACAGTAACCTGTGCAAATGTGTGACCCCTAGGGATTTCACTGAAACAGTGTAACTCATGAAATCATATAACATTGACAAACACTCCGTGATTTGGATTTGGGGGCATTATTCAAATAAGCAATCTATTACATATTTAGAGGCTTGTACAGAGCAGTTATTTTTATTCTCTAAAGCTCAAACTAACCATAAAGCCAGCAGTTATCTGTGTGGAAACTTGAAATGCCTGAAATGTGTAGAAAGGGGAATTGTGTCACACTTTTAAAAGCAAAAGTGCTGGGAAGTACAAAAACAGGTGAAGAGTGTGGAACATTTTCCTTCTACCAGCAGCTTACCTCTCTACAACTTCTCTTCCTAAGTGCTTTTTGTCTTCAGCTGAGGTTCAGTCCTAGAAGCTGGAAGAAAACTTCTTGGAGAGTGGAAAGACACTCCTCATGGTTCATACCCTACTGCATGTAAAACTGGGCCTCATCTTCTTTCTTTTTATATGATGTGCCAGCTTTGGTTTAAATATATGAAACTGATACCATCACATCATGCTTCATGCTAGGTCTGTGCAAAAAAGTAGATAAATAATGAAAGTTGTGTACTGCAACTTGAAGTCCTGAAGAGAAAGAAATAATTACAGGTGGTACCCTGTTTAAACCCAAACCTATGGAGGAACTGCTGCTTAGTGATCATTTAGGACTTTGGAGAGTCCAATTATTCCAGCAACTCAGTAGGTTTGGATGGCAGGTAAACATCAGAACCATGGATAAGGCACAATTGCTAACCTTTAATGGAGGGGTGGAGAATTTTTGACCTTCCCACACCCAATCTTGTTGGATTACAATTCCCAGTAGCCCTAGCCAACAAAGTCAATGGGGAGAAATGCTAGGAGTTGCAGTCTAACAGCTACTTTAGGGTTACATGATTCACACCAGTGCCACAAAGATTTTGCAGTGTTCAGCAGTCTGATGAGCATAAACAGCCATTTGGGAGTTAAGGGTTGGGTAATTCTGGTGATGTGGATTTTATTTATTTATTTATTTATTTATTTATTTATTGGAATCTATACCCCACTCTTCAGCCACAAAGGCTCTCAGAGCGGCTTACAAATTGTTGAGCAATAGTACCTACATATCTACACCACTTTTTATAGCACTCTAGGCACTCTCCAAGCAGTTTAGAATGTGTGTTAGCTAATTGCCCCCACAAGCCAGGTACTCATTTTACTGACCTATGAAAGGATGGAAGGCTGAGTGAACCCCGAAGCCCTTGGAATTGAACTTGAAATGTTGTGGCTGCGGTACCAGCACTTAACCACTGCATCACAGGGCTCCATTGCCTTGATGTTATCACTGTTGGTTGTGAATATGATATACTGAAATGATAAGTGGGGGTGGAGGCTACAGGAAAAGAATCACTCTTCTCTAAGGGTGTTAAATGGGAAGCAACTGAAGATGTTGGTGAGAGGTAGGTTGCAGTCTCCAAGACTAGCTCTTCCTTTTTTCTACAGAATTCTTTCAGGAAGAATGCACAGAAGTGTTTTTCTTAGAGATCTTCCCCCCAAAAGTCAACTGATGATATTTCTCTTCAGTCTTGAGCCCTTTAAAGCTGCTGCCACAGTGCAGAAATAATGCAGTTTGACACCACTTTAACTGCCATGGCTCAATGCTATGGAATTCTGGGATCTGTGGTTTTTTGAGATATTTAGCCTTCTCTGTCAGAGAGCTGTGGTGCCACAACAAATTACAAATCCCATGTTTCCATAAAATGGGGCCATGATAGTTAAAGTAGTGTCAAACTGCATTATTTCTGCACTGTGGCAGCAGCCTAAATTCTTCCGGTGTATATACTAGAGGAGCTGTATTAACTGTAAGTTAATAACATTTGACAAGAATCTGAACTGTAAGAACATCCATATGCAGACCTACTATGCTACAGTGAGCCATACACGATTGGTACCTAAGTTGCAAACAGTGTTGTCAATAACCTGTTATTGTCCACATTGTTCCTCTTTAATTAGATTCCTAGCACTGCAGACCACTGATATTAATAGGCATATGGACATGTGCTAAATGATTCATCCATTCCCTCCTGTGAGCTGTGAAGAAGAAAGCTTTACCATACATCTGGACACTGATCTGAAAGTTAGAGATATTTAGTGTGCTATAGTGGTCTGAACATTGTAGTGTTTCTGGAAGGCCAGGGTCTGAATCCCTATTCATCCATGGAAACTCACTGGATGACCTTGGGTAAGTCATACCCTCTCAGCCTAAGAGGAAGTCAATGGCAAACCTCTTCTGAATAAATCTTGCTAAGAAATCATGTGATAGATTTGCCAAAGGGTCACCATGAGTCAGAAATTACTTGAAGGCCCACAACAACCACAAGTATTGGTGGTATCTGCCCCATCACCTGGCAAGTTGTTGCAAAATTTTGCAACATACTGAAAGATCATATGTACAGCTTGGTAATACACAGTTTGCGTGACCATAAAAGCAGTGTAGGATAATTGTTAGAATATTGGCCTTAGATGAGCCAAATACAGGCTCAGATTCCATTCAACCATTAAACTCATAGGACCAAGTTCACATGTCATGACAAGCCATGGTTTGTGTTAACCATAGTTTGCTGCTTAATCCACCTATAGTGCCGCAGACAAACGAACATCATTCCTGGTTTGTGTCTAGTTTCTTTCCCTCCATCCCCTTTTGTCAGTTCCTCTTACAGGATGGGCAACTAGGCAAACAAATCAGTGAGAAGCTACAGTTGTGGTTTTCAACATCACAACAAGCCATTGTTTTAAACAAACCTGATTCATATGCAAAAAAAAACAAATTATGGGTTCACTTTGTGCTTTTTGATCAGTTAAACAATAGGGTTGTTTTTGTTGTTGTTGTTGTTTAAGCAGAGGTGGATTTGCACAGAGTTAGAGTTAAACAAACCAAGCTATGCCTGATCATGTGTGACTGGATGAATATGGGCAAACATCATCTTAGCCCAACCTACCACACATAATTATTTTGAGGATAACATGGACATAGGGCATGTACTGTACATCACCATCACATTGGTTAAGGGTGCTATTAAAAGGTGATAAATAAATGGTCTGATTTTTGATGCAGACAGCTACCACCTGATAAAGTTCTATCATTTTAAGTGACATTTCCTTCAGTCCTGCCCACTCCTTTTCTTCTGCATTAAAAACCAGAAATTTTCAATGAGACCTGCAGAGTCCTCGTATTGCAATGAGGATGAAAATGAAGGGTTAAAGCCAAAGCACAATGTTTTAGTCAGGGTTTGCTATCCAGGGTCAGAGGTAAGCTTAGAAAGGAGCAAAGCTGATAACACAAGAGCAAGCAGGGAACTGAGAGCAGAAAGCTGAGATCCATAGATTCACATATGAAGCACTCTAATATCAAGGTACTGAGACACTTGTAGCCTCTTTACACTGTACATGACAGTTGTGTTTCCTCCACTTATACCAATATTATACCGTTATTTCTTACTGTAAACACATAAAATATGAAGAACAGATGCAGAGCACCTAAACAGCCTGTGCCAAGGAGTCATGGCCCCCATTTTATTTTTCAAGGTTGTGTGCCTGTTCTTCACATTTTATAACCACAGCCCAATGCAGAGTTAAGAATGCATAACCACACTGGACTGTTCCCTGCATGTTTAATGTGGGAAACACCAATGAAACACTTTCGCTTATGTGAGAGTTTGGAGTACAGAAATCTGTCTTATCCCAAGTTAGCCCTTTTGGCCCATATTGTCTACATGGACTGGCATCACTTCTCTAAGGTTTCAGACCAGAACCTTTCCTAACGTGAACTGGAGATATCACAAAGTAAACCTGGGACCTTCTGCAAACAAATGTGTGCTGCACTACTGAGCAATGGCCCTTCTTCTGCGTACCTCACAACTGGCACCCACATGTGCCGCTCTTCTCTTCCCAGACCTTCTGACTGCTGAGCAATCGGGGCTTGCTCATTATCACTGCTCCTAGCCTGGCTGCTGTGGAGCTTCGGTAGCATTTCTTCTCCCCTCTGGCTCAAAGCACGGTGCTGCTCTTCTTCACATGTCTGGGTCTTATTTTATTGGAATACTAAGCAGCCACCAGCCCACCAGACTGGCTCAGCCAGCAAGTTCTTGAAGAGGCTTCTTCTTTCTTTCTTTCTTTCTTTCTTTTTTTCTTTTTCAGAAAAGCTACCACACACACTTGGTTCACATTCTTTTCTAATTTCTCAGAAGGGAAGAGAAAGCGAAAGGGAGTGCATTCAAGTGGAAATGGTTGGAGTGCACTTAGAGGAATTTAGCCAAAAGGAAAAGGATAGATGATGGTGGCTTTTTATTTTTTTTATTCCCTAAAAAAAAAAAATCCTCCAGAAGTTAAAACTGTTTTAATCAGCTGAAAAACATACGTGGGCTTTACAGCTCCAAGACAGCTTGCACAGGCGCCGATAAATGCCTATCGCTCATTTGCATACGCTAACAGCTACACTTTAATCAGCCTCCTAATCCCTGATGGTATTAATGAATTTTTTTATGCTCTCTCTCTCACACACACACAACCCCCTCCCCTTTTTTTAGTATCATGTTTGCTAATTCAAAAATGATCAGCGGCTTCTGTGTGCCTTTTTTTATGCAGGAAATAATGGGTGAGCTCGGTACTCCTGTTATCCCACTCTCACAAATAATTAAGACTACAAAGGGTACAAATCAGTCTGAATGCACAGCACAAAGGCTCAAGCTATGCAAAGGCCCTTCTTTCTCTCCCTCTCTCCCCCTTCTCTCCATTTATTCTCTTCTTCTGACAAGAGGTGGGTAAGAAAGACACTCAGCAAGCTGACAAACTGGCCGCTCCCAAATATCAAAAACATACAAGCTATTTTAAGCACTTATGCCAAGAGAGTAATCACATTTGTTTCTTTCATTGCTGCTTCCTCCATTTCTTGTTGGGAATGGCTTTTGTCTTTGGAGGCAGAAGGTATGGAGTGTGTGACCTTCTAAGAAATGAGTTCCCCTTTCTTGGCTGCTCTGCCTTTCATCAGAGAAAGGGATCACAGAGCAAAGATAATAGCAGATTTGCAGCCTGTTCCAAGGCATGTTTGCTTGGAAGTAAGTCTCACCAAGGGGACTAACTCCCTGCTTAAGATTGTGCATAAGATTGTGGCATCAGGCAAAGGTAGATCTGGGAAGATTTTGTGTTGCATGCCATACAGAAAAGGGAAGAGCCAATGTGGTGTAGCGATATGAATGTTGGACTAGGATTTTGGGAGAACAAGGTTCAAATCCCTGCGCAGCCATAGAAACCCACTGGGTGGCACTGGGCAAGTCATATTTTCTGAACCTAAGGGAGACAATGACAAATCTCTGAATAAATCTTGGCAAGCCAACCCTAGGATATGGTTGCCATAAATCAGAACCAACTTGAAAGCACATAACAACAACAAACAGAGAAGGAAACTGAGATTGTTCTTCTTCCTTCCAGGAAAGAAAGTTTAATGCATGACCTTAAGGAAAGTCTAGTCATGTTTCTTCCTGCTGGACCCTTATTTAAGGATGCAGTGGTATAGTGATTTGAATGTTGGACTAGGACTCTGAGATACCAGGATTTAAATCCCTGCTCTGCCATGGAAATCCCCTGGGAGACTTTGGGCAAGTCACATTCTCTCAGCTTCAAAGGAAGGCAAGGGCAAACCTCCTTTGAACAAATATTGCCCCCCAAAAAACTGTGATAGGATTGCCATAAGCTGGAAATGACTTCAAGGCACACAACAACAACAACAACAACAACAACACAAAACTCCTGTGATATGGTTGTCTTAACGTTGCTATAAGTTGCAAAGGACTTGAAGGCACACAGCAAACAACTCCAAAGTAACATCCTGAGCTTCATTAGCAGCACTATAGTACAAATATTAATAATTACCCAAGAAGGAATTTCTAGACAATGATACCTCAGGTTTCCCAGTCAACATCAATACTGAATGCAGATTTGACCCAATGTACTTTCCACAAAGCATTTAAACTATATTCTTACAACTACTCCATTCCTGTCATAGGTATTCTTGTGAGCAAAGGGATCATCCAACTGAGATGAGCTCACCAAGCTGTTCAAATATACATACATACACCTAGCAGTTATAATGAGAACTAAAGCAATACAAATCTGTTATTTAATGTGAATGGTAAGACAATAACAAATGTCCATATTTTACTTGCTAAAAGAGCTATCAAGTGTGGGGACGGGGGACAGACTATTGTAAGATGAGAAGGAGGCAAGCTCAAGTCAAGCAGAGTCTGGAAAAGTGTGTGTGTTTTTAACTTCACCTCCCAGCCAGCCAGCCAGCACTAACTTTGGCCACCCTGTCAAGAGGATTCTGGGAGGTAACATGCAAAAGAAGTAATTTTTTCCAAGTTCTGAAGTCCAATATTGAAGTCAGGCAATACATTGAATACTATCATTTCAAAGCTCAGAAGCCAACATAGTTTGGCTTCAGCATACATAATTTGGTAAAAAAATACAAAGCACTTTTCAAAAATTGATCCATTTTTGTGGAACGTCATCCAAAGATGACTTTCCATTTGAAAAATACAACTCTATTCCAGCAGAAATGCAAACTCAGATTCTCTCTCTCTTTCACACATACACACACTATTCAGAAGAATTTGGGATTTGGTAGCAAAAAAGCTATCACTATTATGACGTAATTTTCTCAATACGTTTTCACCATTTAGTTTCTTTTAGTGCTATCTCATGCATACTTACTCTGAAGCTAGCTCCACTGAAGCCAATGTGACTTCCTCCCAGAGTATTGTGCTTAATATTGCAGCATCTAAGCTACAGCGTGACTGAACTTCATTAGCTCTTCCTAAAATTACATGGGAAGCCATTTAGAATTATGACAGCCCACAGCACACAAAGCACCCCAGGACAAAAATTTAAAAGTTTCACACACACACACACACACACACAAAGTAAAGTTTCACTGCTGGTGAATTTCGACTGTGCTTGAAGTTGACATAATTATTTCTTTAACCATAAGAGAACTATCCCATTCTTTGGGGCAGTTTTGTTGTTGTTGTTGTTGCTACCATTTCAGCTAAAACACACCATGCCAGATGGTTTCTTTGCACAGAAAATACCAAACTATTAGTCTGAAGCAAAAATGCCATGACCAGTTTGTGTATATATTACGATATATTCTGAATTGTATATTATCCTTCAGGGACAAAAGGAACAAGGTATTCACTGATTTTTAAGTGTTGTTGTTCCTTACCTACAACTTATAGCAACCCTAACATGAATGTATTCACAGTGTTTTCTTGGCCAGATTTGTTCAGAGGGGTTTGCTAATGTGTTTGTCTGAGGCTGAAAGAGTGTGACTTGTCCAGTGGGTTTCCACAGCTCTGGTCTCACAGAGTCCTGGCACAACTCTCAAACCACTACATCAAAGGCTTAATATCACAGCTTTATTTGACAAAGTTTTAGGCCTATAGTGTGTTTTCATTGCCAAGGTTCAACCATGTCAAGCAATAATAAAATATATGCAGTGGTTATTTCACTCTCATCACTGAATAATTGTGCTCACACGCACCAAGGATGGAAACAATTATTCCAGGCCTACATCCACATATAATCTAGATCAGTTTTCCCAACCTGGCACTTTCCAGATGTGCTGGGCTACAACTTGAGATGTCACAATCCAACACAGACAGCATCAGGAAGACTGAGGAAGACTGATGTACATTTTCAGACACCCCTTACTGTGCAAACAGCCTCCAGAGCAGTAACGAGGCTGCTGCATGGCAGGGGGTCCATTTTGGACGACGACGTCCCTCTCTCGGCATCGTCCGTGACTGTTCCGGCTAGCATTGAAGTGGCCGTGCTATTTTTTACTCACGGACAACTTCCATGAGTAAAAAAGAGCATGGCCGCCTTCAATGTCAATTGTCTATATGCATTATTTTAGGCTCATGGCAGAGTGTGGCAGTAGGACTAGCTATAGGTAGTAGAAGAGAGGGCAATGTCTTCAAGATGCCAGTTCTTTGGTTCTGGGAAGCACCTCCTTGAAACATTAACATTTGCTTTGTATGCAGTATCGTCCATGTTCAGAAGCAAGTACTGGGAAATAATTCTGCCTGAAACTTCAAAAGACCCACTGCCAACCAGAGTAGACAATGCTGAGCTACATGGATGAATAATCTGTTTCAGTATAGGAAAGATTCATATACTTCTAATGTGGAGGATGTGTTATCAATGGTAGGTAGATTACTAATTGGCAGCAATTAACAATTGCCTTCATGTCCTGCTTGCGGCCTTCCCAGAAGCTTCTAGTTGGACACAGGTAGCTAGTCTAGATGGACCTTTGGTTTGATCCTGAAGAATTCTTGTTTTTATACACTAATTCGAAGTCAGAAGCTTAGGGCTCATCTAGACAAAGCAATATAACGTGGATTGCTGTGCATTAATGCAAAATCGCAGCAGTGTTCATTTGTCTCCATTGTATTTTGGCAAGATTGCTGGTATGGGAAGTTATCCATGTTTGAAGTTCACATGGAGCTGTGCCTGCAAAACAAGATGGTGGGCAGGAGTGAATTTCTCACATTATTATTCTCCACAAGTTGTCGCTGCTGCATAGGTGTTGTTTATAACTTTAAATCGAAGGTGTTTAAGTGCAATCTTCCACTTGAAAAAGCTGTTTGGTCACCTCAGCACTGCAAAAATCTGCACGATCACTACCAAAAAAATTCCAAAATGGTGCTTCTGGCCATTTTGTTACCAGCAAGCCTACCCCCACACTGCACATCTGACCAATCAGCTTTCCACTCCCAGAATGCACTGCACTGAGGATCAGTAGTCCAAACGGGTGGCAATGTGCATCTCTGCATATTTTTTAAAAAACTTCAGTGAAAACCATGAAGGCTTTTCTCAAAGGACATTTTCAGACGCCCCTTACCGCGCAAGCAGCCTCCGGAGCAGTAACAAGGCTGCTGCGCGGCAGGGGCTCCATTTTGGACGATGCCGTCACTCTCTCGGTGTCATCCATGACTGTACCAGCTAGCATTGAAGGCGGCCATACTATTTTTCACTCACCTAAGTTGTCATCCAAAATGGACCCGCTGCCACGCAGCAGCCTTGTTACTGCTCCGGAGGCTGCTTCCGTCGTAAGGGGTGTCTGAAATGTCCAAAGTTTCTCCTAGAATCCTATGAGGAGTCTTTTCATTGTCTAGAACATACCTTAATTTGGGGGGCGGGGACAGTGGAAAGGAGATCACCCACTTTCCAAATAGATTTCCATATTGGCCAGAAAACTGCATGGAGACCAGAACCAGGGGGAGGAAGAAGAGTGAAGGGATGGAAAAGAGGTTGAAGCAGTGACAAGCTGGAGGCTCCAATGCCAATGGACCACTTAATCTGCTCAGGTTTTAGTCTAAACTTTAAATGAGTTTTCAAAGCTGCTGAATCTTGGAGGCTACTCTTTTCTCCAGCACATAAAAAAAACACCCCTATGTCCAACCGAGGAAAATTTAGACAATTTTGTCATTAGAAATAAGATACTTCATGCACATAAATATGGGCCAATGTTTCAAACTCTTTATGCATAGGGATCCATTTTTATATCATTCTTGGGATGAACTCCTGAGAGTGTTAGACCTTTCCAGTGCTTTTAGTGTGAAAGGAAATAAAGAAAGGAGGTGAGATAGACTACACTGTACATTAAATGAGAAATATTGATCAGAGAGTTGACTCATAGGCTGGTCTAATTATTATCCTGCATTATGGATTCCCTCTCCATTGACACCCCCTTGGCCTGGGAGAGAGGCTTGTGTACCCTAATGATGTTTTGAGCTATGCTGGCAGTGGCATAATAGCCACTGGTAGGGTCTCCCATGCCAGACAGGTCAAAACCGAAGGGTCTGACAAAGAGCGTCAAAGGGCAGGATGGGCTCTCTAGCCTTATGGCAACCGTCCTATGAGAAGGAAAACTCTAATCCCAAACCCGGGCAGATGGTGCTTGTCCAACCTTGTAAGGTCAACCATCTAAGAGAAGGAAACTCCAATCAAACCTACGACCCAAGGACCTCGCTGCTACGTCCATGCTTGCAAGGCCACAGCAGATGAACATTTGGTTTAAATGGTGAGGCCAATTCTGTGCACGCTGCGCTCCACCAGAAAAAT
Source organism: Gambelia wislizenii (assembly GCA_030847615.1). Lineage (NCBI taxonomy): Eukaryota > Metazoa > Chordata > Lepidosauria > Squamata > Crotaphytidae > Gambelia > Gambelia wislizenii. The sequence continues at coordinate 67,266,707 of JAUMIR010000003.1, forward strand.
CCATTGCACAGGCTCGAAGGACAAATCCAGTTCCAAAAAAGCCCTGTAACGATAGGCAAAGGATGAAACGGCAGGTGTAAAGATGCACTGGAAGCCGCAGACCCAACCCTGCATGCAGGCGGTTCAGGACTTTGGTCGCTCAAGGCTGACCTGGGAGATGAAAGTCTTGTTCGGCAGCATCTTGAACGACCAAGCAGCCTTTTTTAAGGAGAGCACTGCTTGCTCCATATGGAGAGGGGCCTAGAAAAGGTGGCCTAACGAAAGCTCATCCCCATTTACCTGGTTGGCTAGCCGTGGCCAACGAGCATCTTCTAATGCGGTCAAACCAAGGCAAAGAAACAAAGGCACACACTGGCCTCCAAAGGTGTAAATAAACTGACACTTGCATGCTGGAACATCAGAACCATGCGAGACTCGGCAGATAGTGGATAGCCTGAGCATCGTTCTGCCCTAATAGCCCACTATCATGACTTAATATTGACATTGCTGCTCTTTGTCTCCGTGACATTGCTGCTCTTCGTCTCCATGAGGAAGGCAGCCTTAAAGAACATAGCGCTGGCTACACACTTTACTGGTCTGGCAAACCCAAAACTGAAAAACATCTTTCAGGAGTAGGCTTTATGATTAAAAACTCCATTGCCTCCAAACTCAAAACCTTGCCAACAGGACACTCTGATTGCATTATTTCCTTACGCCTCCCACGTGTTGTTCTCTTTAGTATATATGCCCCAACTATGCAAGCCGACCCTGTAGAGAAAGACAAATTCTACACAGACCTACGCCACCTCATACAAAAAGTCCCTGTAGAAGATAAAATTATTATCCTTGGTGACTTCAATGCCAGAGTAGGAAAGAACTCTGAAGCCTGGAAAGGTGTCTTAGGCAAGCATGGTATTGGAAATTGCATTGATAACGGATGCCTCCTGCTAGAGTTCTGTGCAGAACAACAGCTGACTATTACAAACACTATCTTTCAGCAGAAAGATAGCTTGAAGAAAACCTGGATGCATCCCTGATCCAAACATTGGCACCTCATTGACTATGTTCTAGTTCACCAGAGAAACATTTGTGATGTCCGTCATACCCAAGTGATGCCCAGTGCAGAATGCCAAACAGATCATCGCCTCATCAGATGTAAACTAAATCTTCATCTTAAGTTCAAACCTGAGAGGGGTGGCAACTTAAAGAGTAGACTCCAAGTCAACAATCTTCAACAAGCTACCATGAGAGACAACTTCCAAGCAAATCTGCAAACAAAACTTGAAGACCATCCTACACATCCTTATCCCACAGTGCTTTGGCAACATATCAAAAACAGTATCCTCCAGTCTGCAGAAGAATCCCTTTGGTTCTCCCACAAGAAAAATCAAGACTGGTTTGATGAAAACAACCAAGAGATCCAGGAGCTGTTGGCAAAGAAGAGAACTGCTCACCAGGCATTCCTTGCCCAGCCAACTTGCCATGTAAGAAAAGCAGCTTTCCATCTCACATGTAGTAAACTTCAACAGAAACTCTAAGACATGCAGAACAAGTGGTGGATCAATATAGCAGAAAAGACACAACACTGTGCAGATCTGGGTGACCATCGAGGATTTTATGAAGCTCTTAAAGCAGTGTTTGGAACTACTTATCAGGTCCAAAGCTCCTCATACAGTACAGATGGTCAAACATTAATTACTGATAAAGCCTCCATCCTGAATCGATGGGCTGAACATTTTCAAAGTCTCTTTAGTGCCAACCGAGTAGTCCAAGGCTCAGCTATCCAACATATGATACAAAAACCGAAGAAAAATGAATTGGACATAGCTCCCACTTTGGAAGAGACCCTTAAGGCCATACAGCAGCTGAAAAACGGCAAGGCAGCTGGGACTGATGGAATCCCACCTGAAGTTTGGAAACACGGAGGTCATGCACTCCATAATAAATTCCACGAACTCCTTGTGAATTGCTGGGAAAAAGGGAAACTGCCAACAGATCTCCGAGATGCAGTCATCATCACCCTGTACAAGAAAACAGGAGCAAAATCCGATTGCTCAAACTATCGAGGCATAACACTGCTCTCTATTGCTGGAAAAATCCTTGCAAGCATACTCCTGAACAGATTAGTTCCTGCCGTTGCAGAAGAACTTCTTCCTGAAAGCCAATGTGCCTTCAGAGCCAATAGGAGTACTACAGATATGGTATTTGCCCTTAGACTACTGCAAGACAAATGTAGGGAGCAGAACAAGGGTCTCTATGTAACATTTGTTGACCTCACCAACGCCTTCGACACTGTGAGTAGAAAAGGTCTGTGGCAGACCCTGAAAAGACTAGGTTGTCCTGTCAAATTCCTTAAAATGATTATCTTGCTACACGAGGGCCAGCGCGGTCAAGTCAGATATGGTGATGCTCTTTCAGAGCCCTTTCTAATAACTGTTGGAGTGAAGCAAGGTTGTGTTCTTGCTCCAACTTTATTTACAAGCTTCTTCAGCATGATGCTCCAAAGGGCAACAGCAGAGCTTGAAGAAGATGACGGAATCTATATAAGTTACAGTATTGATGGTAGCTTGTTTAACTTAAGCCACCTGAGGGCTCGCACTAAGACTAAACCATCTAGTCCGTGAGCTGCTCTTCGCTGTTGATGCTGCCCTTGTTGCCCACAAAGAAGTGCCTAACATCCTGCTTCACAACAGCTGCAGAGCTGTTTGGGCTGGAAGACAACCTGAAGAAAACAGAAGTTCTTTACCAGCCTGCACCACAGGACGAACACCACCATCCCCTCATTGCCATCAGCAAATCTGTGCTCAAGTCCATTCAGCAGTTCACCTATCTGGGAAGCATCATCTCCTCAGATGCCAAGATTGACAAAGAGATCGATCACAGATTAGCAAAGGCATATAACGCATTTGGAAGACTTCACAAAAGAGTCTGGAGTAATAAACACCTGAGGCGAAGCACAAAAATCAGTGTGTATAGAGCCATTGTACTGTCTATTCTCCTTAATGGGTCTGAAACATGGGTCACCTATCACCACCACCTACGACTCCTCAAACGCTTTCTTCAGTGCTGCATATGCACAATCCTAAATATACACTGGACTGACTATGTGACAAATGTTGCTGTCCTTGAGCAAGCAGGAATCACCAGCAATGAGGCCATGATATTGAGAACACAGCTACACTGGGCAGGGCACATTTCTAGGATGGAGGACCATCGCCTCCCAAAAATAGTACTCTATGGTGAACTCGCCACGGATCAGCGTAAGAGGGGTGCACCAAAAAAATGATACAAGGACTCCCTGAAACAACATCTCAGGCTCGGCCAAATTGATCACCAACAATGCTCCGCCCTGGCCTCACATTGGGACGCATGGAGACGCACTATCCACAATGCTGCAGTATTTGAGAACTCATGCCGAACAAATCTTGAAGAGAAATGACAATGCAGAAAGAATCACAAACCAGAAACATCACCCAAGGAGACCTTCTGCTGTGCTTTCTGCAACTGGACTTGTTTATCTTTTCAGTCATCAGCGCACATGCAGAAAGCACGGGATGAGTCCTTCCTGAATCTTCATTTGCAAAAAAAAGCAAGAGAAGAGAAGAGGAGAAGAGCATTATGGATTCATTTCCTTAATAATTTCTGAAAATATTACTATTATTTTTGTTAAAACAACCACCATCCATTCCATTTGGGCAGCATTATCTATTTACTGGGTCATGCTATCATCTATTTCCAAAATGCAAATCCTGCTCACACTTTCCAACTCCTTGTAAAGATGGTTTCTATCTTCTACACATGCCTGTAGATTTCCCCTGGCATCTGTTTAATTGTCAACCATTTCTATGCAGATAGGCAGAGTGGATCAACACAATGTGGACCTCTTTGTTTGCAGCTTCTCTTTTAAAACTGATGAAGCACCCAAGAGGAAACAAAGATATTGTCAAAATATATAAGTGTTTACTAGCTTTGGATGTCTGAAACATGCAATCTTAAATCATTATTCTTCCATACATTTGCAAAAGTAAAATCCTAGAAGGATGTCAAAGAAGAACAACAAAATGGCAAAGTACTTGTGAACCAGATAGCTGATTGATAAAAGAGTGTGCATTATAATCCTAAAGACATGAATCCCAATTCAGAGAAAGTTAATTATTCTTACTTCTAAAAGAAAGCAACATAAGTCAGTTTTCCAATGTAGGGCAGTGACATCCATTTCAGAACTTGTGCATGTGCTGAATGCATGGAGAAAAGAAGAGCCTGACCATGCCACTAACTCTATCCCCTGACCTTCACAAATAAAGCTGCATGCACAAAGACACTCTTTTTCAGATCTGTGGCTCTATGCTACTGGCTTTGTGGCTGCCAAAGGCTCCTTGGGGGTAGGGTTGCCCTCAGTGCCAGAAAACTGGGGAAATCTTGGATTGGATGGACTGAAAATAGTCCCGTCTGGCTGGGCTGCTTGAAGCAGCAGATTCCAGATTCTTCCAGATTCCTCTGGTGAAGGCAGCAGCCATGTGCAAAAGCACATGATTTGACTGATAGTGCAAGCTCCAGGTCATGTGGTAATGTGTTGCACAGGCATGCTAGACTCAGAGCCCAGAAGGCTGGGGAGTGCAGCAAGAGAAGGAAGGAGAGGAGGCCTGCAGGTTCAGTGGGGAGTTGTGCGGTGAGTCTGGCCTCCTAGGCCACCCCCCTCTGGGCTCCCTCCTTCTCCCCCCCCACCTGCAGGTGCTCTGGGTGTCCTCATCATGGGGATGGGGTAGAGAAGAGGGATCCTTCCTCCTCCCCCCACCACCTGCAGGTGATCTGTCCAAGTTTTGTGGCAGAGAATTATGGCAAACTTACTCAGGGGGATGTGAGTGGATGTGTTGGAGGGGAGTCCTGCTCCCACAGTCCATCCCCAAGGAAATCCCAGGTGACACATGCCTTAGTTACATCCCATTTGGATTACTGTAACACAATCTGCATGAGGCTGTTTTTGAAGAGTGTTCAGAAACCTCATGTGGTCCAAACAGGCCAGACTGTTAAGTAGGGTTGGCTAAAGAGAGCATACAACTCCCTTGTTGCAACAGTTCCACTGGCTGCCAGTCTGTTTCTGGGCACAATTTAAAGTGTTGGTGATGTTGTGAAGTTGAAGGCTTTCACAGCCAGCATTCAGAGGTTTTCTGTGGGTTTTTTTCTGGGCTGTGAGGCCATGTTCTGGAAGAGTGTATTTCTGACATTTCACCCGCATCTATGGCTGGCATCTTCACAGGATGGTTAGGTAGGAGTGGGGGGGTATATACTGTGAGCCCCTGTTGGGGAGGATATGTGAATTTGTGTATTTGAATGGCTAGTTTCTGGGTGGAGATATGCAAGAAGGATTAGTGTCTGTTTGGCTAATCCTGTCCCTGGGTGGAGTTCATTTGCAAGTGTTGAGTTTTGATTTTAGTGTTTTTCAGGACTGGTAGCCAGATTTTGTTTCCTTTAGGGTTTCTTTTTTCCTGTTGAAGTTGTCCAGGTGTTTGTGGATTTCAATAGCTTCTCTGTGCATTCTGACATGACAGTTGTTGGCCTGGTCCAGAATGTCGGTGTTTTTAAATAACATTTTGTTTCCAAGTTGGTTTATAACATGTTCTGCTACTGCTGCTTTTTCTGGCTGGCCCAGTCTGCAGTGTTTCTCGTGTTGCTTGATTCATGTTTGCACACTGTGTTTAGTGGTCCCTATGTAAACTTGTTCATAGCTGCATGGTATGCGATAAACTCCTGCAGCTGTGAAGCCTCAGATCAAAGTTATCTGGAGGACTTTATCTCCCTATATGAGCCTGCCTACATCTTCAGATTTTCTGGGGAGGTCCTGTCTCACCACCCTCACCGGTGTATTTGGTTGCAACATAGGAGGGGGCTTTTACTTTGGCTGCTGCCAAGTTCTGGAATTTCCTTCCTTCAGAGGTTAGACTGGCACCCTCCTTGCTATCCTTTTATAGGCAGGTGAAGACCATTTTATTTCAGCCAGGCTCTGAGGGCTGACTGCTCTTGGGGGGAAGGACCTTTCATGTTCTGTGTTGTTCATATTTGTTGTTCTTCTTTTTAATGGCTATGCTTTTAACTGCTTTATATTTTATTAATAGTATAATTATATTTTCAACTTTTGTATGATGTAAATATTTTAGCTGTACCTTTTTAAACTTCTATAAGTCATCTTTCTTTTAAGGTGGGGTGGTGGTGGTGGTGATGGCTACCAGAACACTCTATCATGGTGTATATTATGCAACTTTACATATATTTAGCTACAAAGCAGATGCACTAAGAAACCCTTTTAGTGAACTGCAGAGATGTATAACAGGACACTGGCAAGAATGTCCTGGGGGTTGCTTAGATGGTGAAAATAAATACCCCTCATAGAATTAGCTGAGAATCCCTTTTGTCTCAGTGAGCTGTGCAAGAGATTTGCTGTGTTTGGAGGGAGGGAGCAAAACAACCAGTTACTGTGTGTTGGGGTACTTTGCAGTTTTCCATGACTTTTTTTTATACTGCGCAGCACTGCACATTATTGGTCATCTGATGACTGATTCACAGTGCTATGCATTCTGGGCCAGGAGGAAGTTGACAGCTCATTAGTCTGTCATGCAAGCGGGGGCGGGCTTTCCTGTAACTCAGTCCGAAAGTCCCATTTTGGTCTTCCAGAGGACTGAGTGTGCTTCGCAGCACAGAGGTGAAAAATAAAAGGGTTTTTGTTCTGTTTTTACAAGCAAAAGGTCTCCCTTCTGTCCATTTAAAGATAAGATTATTATTTTTTAAATCTGCAGCAGCAATGAGAGTGTGGAGAATAATACAGTAGTGCCCCATATTCACAGCCACCATTTTGATTCACAAGATGGCTCCATGTGAATGTGAATGTGCATCACTACACAGACAACTCTTTTTTTTTGGAAAATCATGAAGACAACCGGGAGCTGCTGTGAAGGTGAGCAAATGTGTACCCCTCCACAGTATTTGCTCCCATCTAGTCAAGCCCCTAATGTACATCAGCACTCCCTAGCTGTCTTGATGCACAATGGGATCAATGCCCATTAGTCTTGATGCTCATCAGTCACTTTTGCTGGTTCTCCTACATAACAATGTAACAGCAACCCTTTGCTGGATATGGACATTGTAGAGCTGCCCAGTTCTAATCCCTGCAGACATAAGTCTCCAACAGGATTATGGCAAACAATAACAGCAACAACAGCAACAACAATCTGGGTAGAGCTGTGCCCTTATGATTCCATATATTCAGTTAAATAATTACATATAGATTCATAAGCTAAAGAACAAACAAGATGCAATATGCAATATTCCTTTTCAGTAGACATGCACATTTAAAGATGCAAACTGCAACTGTGGGGGGCAGAGATAATTATGGGGACAGCATTGTTCATTATTAGGACATCAGCAGATGAGTCAGAAGTGTCTGATGAAAATTTCTCCTCCAGACCTGCTGTTTGCATCGGACAAGAATTCCCTTAGGTGTCAAGGGAATTTATCTGCAGTAGAGACCATAGCTTTTAATAAGTGACTTTCCTCAGGACACAAGCAGGGAAGGAAAGAGTTAAATGCCTATCTGCTTGCCTAAATTCCAATAATTCCCAGAGAGAGGGAGGTTGCTATTTGCAATTTAGAAACACACAAGGAGATTATGTGTGGTAGTCTGTTACAGGAAAGCCCCCCAAAAATGCTTAAGCCCAATAAAGCTTGTCTTTAAGGTGCCACAAAACTGTTTGTTATTACATGCAAAGACACATTCAACATTATCACCTAATCTGACTATAAAGAGAACATGCTGAGTGGCCAAAAATGTGAGTCATGTGTCAAAAAATTCCCAGACCAAACATAATTTCAAACACACACTCACCATATTGCCTTATTCACGTTTCATCTCTTTCAGTCTAGAGCTGAGAACACTTTGAAACCTTCTGTCCTAGATGTTTAGGGACAGATGTGTCCAGTGGTTCCATTCAGGGTGACAAATCCAATCTAGGAAGCTACTCCCAATTTTATGATAATTTTCCAAGGTGTTGATTTTTCAGCTATAATGCAATACCTTGGATAGCTCCAATATAACCAGGAGTAGCTCCTGTAAAGCACAGTGTGGATCAATTTCCCCAAAGTAACAGAACCACTGGCTATGCCTGTTTGGGACCACAGCTCCCATAATGCTTTACCATTGCCTCTGCTGGCTAGGGTTTCTGAGAGTTGAAATCTTAAATCTTAAGAGAGGTAGCAAAGTTTCCCCACTCCTGTGTTAGTTCAATCTTTCCATACATCTACCATTTCCAACATTGAGATAATTC